>JAZKJV010004829.1:0-82887 GCA_037367405.1 Ottelia alismoides
TAGAACATCAGCTTTTGTTCAGCGTGCTGTTGTTGCCCGCCCGCAGTTGTTCGCTGGCCTGCTTGCGAATCTTGTACAGCTCGCGCTCGAACTGCTCTTGATCCAGCCCCGGTGCGGAGGCGATGAACAGCTGTTCGATGATCGGTTCACCGGGCCAGCGCCGTCGGACCGATGTCAGCTTTCTTGGCTTGCGTTTCCAAACGACGCCACCCGACCAGTCGTTGCCCTTCGGCCGCGATGATCTGTTCGACCTTGGCTTTGCAGAACTCGCGCTCGGTAGCATCCTTGGGCAGGAATACTAAACCAGCGGCGAACTTGCCAGGTTCCGGTAGCTCGGTTTGAGATCGACGCGGGCTACTTTGGCCAAGAACTTGTGGGGCAGGGCGGTCAACATACCTGCACCGTCACCCGTATTGGCTTCGCATCCGCAGGCGCCGCGATGGTCCATGGCTTGCAGAATCTGATCCGCATCCAGCACGTTTTTGATGGCTGGCCTTACCCTTCACATGCGCAATAAAGCCGACGCCGCAGCTATCTTTCTCGAGAGCCGGATCGTACAAACCTCGCTTGGCAGGTAAACCCTCAAGTGGTTTCATCTTTCTCACTTCCTCAAACTACACGCTTCTTTAAAAACGCTTTATCGCTTTTCTAACTATCGTTTTTCTAACTATCGCTTTTTGCCGACTTTTGTCTTGCGACCAACGACGCGCTTCGTGCGCTCTGAGGAACCGCTGACTGCGCTGCCTTGCAACGTTGTCTCTCTGGCAACACCCACGGTTGGAGTTGCTGCGCTTCGTGCAAAAATCATTTCGCGTCCCATCCGGGCGCGAGTTCGCGTACGCGCAAGGCTGCGTCGGGCGTCATGGCGGTGGCTGCTGAATGAGTGGATCGTTCAGCAGTCGACTCTTCATCGTCAGTGGATTCGACCACTGATGATTCACCGGTCCTTGATTCACCGGCCTTGGGGTCAATCGCGGGCGACGACTGGATATTCGATTCCGGCGCTACGGATTGTGTCGCTGGGGCTGATGACAAACTCTTCGTCGACGGCTCCGCGTCAACTGATTTGGCAACCGAAGTTGCCGCAGCCCCATCGTGGGACGCCGCCTGGAACATCAATTCATAGAAGGCTCGAGCCGTTCGCCCGAGCGATGTGTCTCTGCGCTGAATCACTCCAAGTGGACGCTGAAGCGTCAACCAATCACATGTCAAAGCGACCAGTGTACCACTTTCCAGCTCTTCGGCTATCGCCGGTCGCGGCAGAAAGGCCACGCCACCGTTCAAATCGAGCGCATGTTTGACCGAATCGACGTTGTCGAACTCGGCCGCAATCGGCATCGTGATACCAATCGAACGCAAGTAGCGATCGATCTCGTGACGAATGCGCAAGTTGGGAGCAAAAAGCAATCAACGACTCGAGCCCCAGGTCTTCGGGCGTGACTCGATCGCGCGTGGCCAGGTGATGGCCAGCCGGCGCGGCCAGGACCATCGGCTCGTCGCGCCAATGTGCCGCACTGATCGTCTTTGATTGTTGTGGGTAACTGACCAAACCAAAAATCGACGGAACCTTGCTCGACCGCTCGGTACACTTCATCAGGATGACAGAACTGAAAACGCACTTCCGTTTTCGGATAGCGAGCCTTCAGCTCCTTCTGGAAATCGGGCAGGTAGCTGAGCCCGACGGAATAGATAGCCGCAATGGTCGCGCGACCGCTAATCTCTTGCCCAAGGGATCGGACTTCTTCGGCCAGGTTATCGAACTGGCGCACCAGTTTGCAGCAGCCGCTGTAGAACAGTTCGCCTTCGTTGGTGATGACAAACGGACGCTTGGTCCGGTCGAGCAGTTGGACTTGCAGAAAATCCTCGAGCTGCTGAACGGCCTGGCTGGCTCCGCTTTGCGTCATGCCGTTATCTTCCGCGGCCTTCGAAAAGCTATGCCGCGCAACGACGTCGCAAAAGACTTTGAGATTTCGAATATGCATTCCCCACCCGCCCGAAAGCCCAAGCATCTCTGCTAGAGCGCTCTCCATAGAGCCTAGAATCAAGCCGAACGAATTACCTGCGAAACACCTCCCTGCGCCCCCCGCTTGCTTCATCGCTAGCATCAGTTTTACTAATACCGCCGAGCGATCCATCAAAAAGCTAGATGCAAGTGTAACGCCGGTGCTGAGTGCGTCAATGCTGGTTTTTGTAAGATGAGCACTTAAATCTCTAGCCAGAAGGGCTAGGAGATTTCAGTTTCCGTCGACGGCTCGGTATCATCAACGCCACTCTGGGAGTAGTGGTGTAAACGTGGAGCGATACCTCTGCGTGAAGAACTGCCCCACCAGACCGATCGTATCGGGAATCATCGCCCCACACGATGTTATGCGCTGGCTATAATCAGACGCATCTACAATCGATGCCGCATCGTATCGAGCTGGCAGTTCATCACCACGAAAAAAGAGTTCGCACTCACCATGAAATCCAATAGCTCCAGAGAATGCCATAACTCCTCTACGCGTCGACAGTTCTTGGCCACGACCGCGGCAGCGGGAGCCCTGTTGGCTGCGCCGCGAATTGTCACTGCTAGCAAGACCGACTCGGAAGTCATCATTGGAGAAGGTGCCTATCGTTACCGCGTGCACCACGACTGGGGCCAAGCTGCCAGAGAAATTCAGCTGGCAAACAACTCATAACGTGGCGGTCGACAAAGCCAATAACTTGTATGTGATTCACGAGGGCCGTGCGGATCAGAAAGATCATCCTTCGATCTTTGTCTTCGATGCCGAAGGAAAGTATGTGCGGTCATTCGGTTCACAATTTCAAGGCGGCGGACATGGTATCGAAGTCCGCCGCGAGGGCAATGAAGAGTTTCTCTATATCTGTGCGTATCAGAACATCAAGTCGTTTTGCCAAGTTGACGCTCACTGGCGAAACGGTTTGGCAACAGTACGCGCCGATGGAATGTGGCAAGTATGCCGAAGGAGAAGATGTTCGGGCACGCGAAGGCAAAGTCGACATGAAGAAGGCGTGGGGTGCGGACCGATTCTTGCCCACCAATATCACCTTCCTCGATGACGGCGGATTTTTCCTGGCCGACGGTTACGGCGCTTTCTTGATTCATCGCTACAACGCCGACGGCAAGTGGCAAAGCTGCTTTGGTGGTCCAGGCGAAGGCAAAGGCACTTTCAAAACTGCGCATGGTCTGTGGATCGACAAACGTTGCCCCGAACAGGTGCTGGTCGTAACTGACCGAGCACACCATACGCTGCAAAGATTCAAACTGGATGGAACATACATCGATACGATCGCGGGCTTTGGCTTGCCTGCCAACATCGATACGCTCGGCGACCTCATGTTAGTGCCCGAGTTACAGGCTCGCGTCTCTCTGCTGGACAAGAACAACAAAGTCGTGGCACAGTTGGGATCGGATGTCGAGCGTGTCGTCGGCACCAAAGACCTGCGCTCGCAGCCCGATAAATGGCTGCCTGGAAAATTCGTGCATCCACACGATGCATGTTTCGACCCCGCCGGGAACATCTATGTGGCAGAGTGGGTCAAGACGGGCCGCGTCACGAAGCTGGAAAAGGTTTAAGTCGCGGAAGCCTCATCGGATCTCGTAGGCCACCGCTGCCAAGCTGCCAGGCTGCCAAGCGGTGGATG
This sequence comes from Ottelia alismoides, assembly GCA_037367405.1. NCBI lineage: Eukaryota > Viridiplantae > Streptophyta > Magnoliopsida > Alismatales > Hydrocharitaceae > Ottelia > Ottelia alismoides. Next base: position 3,646 of record JAZKJV010004829.1, read on the forward strand.
ATAACTATATCCTAGCACGTCCACCGTCTGGCGACGGTGGCACCTAGTGGCGTTCACCGCCTGACGACGGTGGCTCCGGCAGCTTGCTCATCGATACATGGGTAGGTATCGATAATAGACCTCTAAGCACATGCAGCTCATGGCGGTGGAGTAGACTCGGCCACCATAGCCGCCCCAGAGCGGATCGGGGTTCCAGCTGCCGGCGTTTGCGTCGTAGATTGGTAGTTGTGTGCTGACCAATTGCGTCTTCATCGCCAGGTTCCAACGCCGCCAGCTTTCATCTTGCAGTTGGAACAAAGCCAACGTCGCATAGTACCAATAGTAAACGTTTTCTTGGCTGGCACCGGGCAGATTGGATAGCAGGGAAGCGCGAGCTTCGACCAGTGCGGCGGCGCTAGTGCGTTCATGCAGCAGCAACCGGCACGCGAGCGCTTCGGCGGTCATGGTGACCGAGGGAGCACCTTCGCGCGGGCGATAACGCGCCAGTCCGCCATTGGTTCCAGCAGCACAGCTATCGAGGAACATGCGCATGCGTTGTTTGACAACGGGGATCAATGGCGATCCCCGATCGCTCCGCGCTCCGCAGCGCCATGGCTTGCCAACCAAACTGACTTAAATCACCGGCATCACCCGGTCGATAGCGCCAACCGCCCGTTCGAGGATCTTGGGCTTGTAACGTATAGCTCAGCGCCCGCGTTAAGGGGTCGCGCAGCGCGGCATCGTGTGTCATCGCATACGCTTCGGCCAGCGCGAGAGTTGCGATGCCGTGACAATACATACGAGCGTTGGTGACCGACGCATCGTTGCCAATTTGTTTGGGTCCCGATAAATCACCCGATGGCATTTGTGATCGAATCAGAAATTGCAAACCGGCCAGCACGCTCTGTTTGTGCTCGCCTTCGAGATGCGTATGACCACCGGAGAGAAAGGCGAGCAGGGCCAGCCCGGTTACGCCCGTGTCAGCGCGATCACCCGTGCCGCTGCGATTCTCGCCCAGTGCATAAGTCTCTGTGCCACCGCCATGTTGTTTCGCATTCCATCCACCATCGGTCGATTGGGCTTTGGATAGCCACAGCAGCGCGGCCGCCACAGCCGCTTCGGTATCTTGATCCGCTCCAAAGGGTCGCGCTAACTCCAGCCGGTCGGCAGCAGTGCGAAGCTGATATTCGGCCGGCGCTGCGGGTGTAGGCGGAGCAGGTAAGGGCTGAGTGCGTTCGGTTCGCAACGAGGCCGTCGTCGCGCTGGGCGCCATCGAAGTTTTCAGAGGTGGCAAGGTTTGCGCGATCGGATCAACCGGTGAGGCGGGTGGCAACACCGGCCGGTTATCAGCCTGTGAATCATTGATAGCCGAATCATGAATTGGCGAATCATTGATTGGTGCAGGTTGCAGCAGCTCGGCCACCGACAGTTTGTAAAGATCATTTGGGCTGCTGGTGGCGTTATCCGTCGGAGCCGGTTCCTCGGGCAGCGCGGGCAATGGCTCGGGTTCATAACTGCTGAGTAGTTCGGGGGCGAGCCCGGCATCGATGGCGGTGCATCGGCCATGATGTCCGGCGAGGTCAAGCGACTGGTGTCCAGCGGCTTCTCCCACGCTGAGAGCACGCCTGGCAGTGAGGCTTCCTCAGCGCTGGTGTCATCGGGCTCTTGCGTTGCCGGCAGATCCAGTTGAGCCGTAGGGCCGGCCGGTTCCCAAACGCGATGCATCCAGCGAGACGGCCATCGAGTTCATCGAACCGTTGGGATCGCCTTGAGGTAGCTGCACGCGCGGCGCGCTGGCATAGATTAACAACCACACATGCGCGATCACGCTCAGCACCACGCATTTGGTGAGTGGTTTAGCGCGGCCCCAGCGCGTGCGCGATGCAATCAGCAGACCGATGGCCAGCATGGCGAAAACGATGCCCAGCAGGATCGCAAAGGTGCGACCGCTCCAGATGTACGCCCAAGCGTACTGCATGTTTTCCAACACATGTGTCCACACAATCGTGGGCCCCGTGAGACGAATGATCTGGGATCGCTCAGCTCCATCATGATCATCATGCCGATCTTCATCATGATCACGGTAGTCAACTTCGACGATCAACGACTTCGACGATCAACAACTTTGATGATCAAGTCGATCGATGATCAGGGCGATCGGTTAATGATCAACATCGACGTTTAGTCAGCCGAGGGATTGATCGATCGGTCATGACAAACCGGGCGATGGCTGAACTGGCGACGGAATGCTCCTTATCGAACAACCTGTTTGACACCTACGCGTATCTCGACGGCCGCAGCCCGCTGCACCGCCTGCATCGTACTGACAATACCCCGGTGCTCGAATCGGGATCGCCGTTAACGCCGACGACCAGGCCGGGATACTGTGCATGCTTTTCACGGATCTTGATTGGCAGTTCTTGCATCGAGATGGGTCGATTGTCGATCGATAGGGATCCATCGCGAGCCACGCTGATCTCGATCTTGTCGGGCGCAGGCAACATGGACTGCATGCCAGCGCTGCCGCTCAGCTTGACGCCCACCTGCTGCTGGGACTCGGAGAATTTCGTTGCCACCATAAAGAAGATCAGCAGCAAGAACACGACATCGATCATCGACGTCAAGTTCAGGCTCGGCATCTCTTCTATTTGGGAAGTTTTTAACGGCATATTGATATCCTGTAGCCCAGACACGCCTGTAGCCCAGACACGCCGTGGCTGGGCAGCACCCGCCACCCCGCTCAACCGCGCACCCAAACCCACTAAGCCGCAGCGCGACGAGAACTTCGTCGCGAACCGACCGGCCTCTTGCAACCCTTCGGGCGCTGACCAGTTCGATCACGCGTTGGACTTGGGTATCCATTTCGATAATCAACTTGTCGGCACGTGCTAAAAAGTATGCGTAGGCGGTGTAAGCAGGAATGGCGACGAACAGTCCGGCAGCGGTGGTCAAGAGCGCTTGACCGATACCACCAGCCAGCAACTCGGGTCGGCCCATGGCGCCGGTCTGAGCGATCGCGTTGAATGCTTCGATCATGCCCAGGACGGTGCCGAGCAATCCGAGCAGTGGTGTGACGTTGCTGATCGTGCTGAACAATCGCAGATAGCTGCGCAGTGAATTGGTGACGCGTTCGCCGGCATCGAGTACTGCCTGTTCGACTTCGACGGCTGGACGTCCGTAACGCTTGAGCGCTGCCTGAATAGTTCGGCGGTTGGACTGCCGTTTTCTTCGCACAGCGCAATCGCTTCATCGCGTTCCAGTTGCTGCTGTTCCAGTTGTTCGATCACACCGCGAACGAAAGATCGCGGAATGACGCGAGTGCGTCTCAAGAACAAAAGACGTTCGAAGACGAAGGCCATGAGTGCGAAGGAGCAGCCGATGATAGGAATCATCATCACACCGCCTTCGCGAATCGCGCCGAAGAGGCTGGTCATTGGAATCTGCGGTGCGGATGAGGTGGCTGGTTCGTTGGGGCCAGGCGCGGCAGCGCCGTTGTTGGATAGTGGGTTGGCTGCACCGGCGGGCAGAGGTGCTGCCGTGTTGGGAGCGGCGCCGAGCGGTTGAGGGCATACGCGCCGCGGAGGGCTGCGGTTGTCCGAAGGCGGAGTTCTGCGCTTGGAGTCGGCTTTGGCCCAACCAGAGAACTGCCAGCACGCCCGTCATCGCCAACAATCGCAAACGCATCGCACCTTGGTCGGCTTTCCATGCGCGGCCGTTGGCTCTTGTAGGGGTGTGAATGCGAGTCATGGTTCAAAAAACCTCTGTGGGTTTGCTGGTGATGTTGTGATTTATTGTGGTGGCGTAGTGCCAGCTGTCGCAGCCGTTTTCAGCAGCGGTTCGATCTCGTCGAGTCGCGATTGTGCGGCCGCCTTGAGCGACGATTGCGGAAATCGATCGACCAGTGCGCGGTAGTCGGGCGGCGGGCGCTGGCGATATCGCCGGTCTGTTCGAAGCACTTTCCGCGTTGCATGAGCGATGACTCTAGCCACACGCCGGCTTGAGGAACTGCCGGCCCGAGCCCCTTTGCTGCCTTCGATGACTTGCGAATAAGCCGCGATAGCGCGATTCGCATCGAGAGAGAGCAGATAGGATTCGCCCAGCAACCATTGGGCGCGGGGCACAGCCGTGGGATCGCTGGGTGGTGGATTATCGATGATCGACTGCAGTAGCTCGCGGGCTGTGGCAAATTCGACTTGAGCGAGTGCATTCCGCGCGAGCAGCAGATCGAATTCGTGCAAAGATGCAAACTTCGGAAACTCTTGCCGCGCTGAGCGAGCCAGCTGATCAGCCGTCGAGCGATCCTTTTTGAGCATCGCTAGCTCTACGGCTCGCAAGCGAATCGTGGCTGCCAGATCCGGGTCCATCGACACGGCGACCTTGAGCAGATCGATTTCTTTCTGGGCGCGCGTGAAATTGGAAGTGGCCACAGCTGCATCGAACATCGCCAGTCGCACTGGCAACTTTTCGGACTCTTTGAGCAGGTCGAGTTCAATTCGGTCGAGTTCAATGAGTGCTTCGCGAGGTTGAGCGGAGCCGCTGAGCGATTGTGACTTCAAGACGTGATACCGCCATCGCCAGGCCGCCGAGAGTTGGGCGGGGTCAACTTTGGCTAGCAATGCAAGGGCATGCGGAAAGCGTTTTTCTTGCACCGCTTGGGCTGCCGATCGCAGGAGTGTGCTGTCGGATTGCTGCTGGCGCGTGGTGGCTTGCGATTGCAGCGAACGGATTGTGGTCAGTAACTTTTGATGGGACTCATCGGCAGACGAATACTTGGCGATCTGCTGAGTAGCGATCTGATTGACTTTGTCGTAGCGATCTTTGGCGAGGTAGGCTCGCGCTAGCACGGAATGCGCTCGCAGCGGTGCAGTGGGCTCGAGAGATTGGACGCGCGAGGAGCTATCGAGTTTTTCGAGCCAGCCTTCGAGGGTCTCAATGCAAGCATCTGTCTTGCCTTGAGCGAGTTGGCATTCGGCCAATCGCATCGCGGCCAGAGGAGCCAGGTCATCGCTGGGATAATCTTCAACCAGTCGCGCTAGCAATTGAGTCGCACCGGCAATCTCTTTTTGCACCAGAGCCGTAGCCGCTTGTTGATAGAGCGCTTTCGCCCCCGGCGCTTCCTCCGCCCAACCCGCTCCCAAAGGTGCCACCCACACTCCCACCATCCAAATTACCACTCGGGGACACAGCACGCCCAAACCCACTCGGGGACACAGCACGGCGCCCAAAGCAACTCGGGGACACAGCACGCTGGACGGAATGCATGCAATTACGCGATCTATTCGGGGACACAGCACAGGCCCAATGCCTGCAATTGAGCGACGTAGTCGGGGACACAGCAAACGAGATTGAATGCATGCAATTGTGAGACGTAGTCGGGGACACAGCAGGCAAGATTGCAGGCGAGATTGAATGCATGCAATTACGCAGGCGATGATCTGTAGCGTGACTGAAAAAAGTGACTGGCACCAATTTCGCGCGGCGGAGAAAAGTGGCTGGCACCAAGTTTGTGGCTGGCACCAACTCAGCCCCACTCGGGGACACACTACGCTCAGATCACGTCGGGCCTCCACCGCCGCCAGACCGCGCCGGGGACACAGCACGTCACCACGTCGGGGACACAGCAGGCAAGATTGCAGGCGAGATTGAATGCATGCAATTACGGAGGCGATGATCTGTAGCGTGACCAAGAAAAGTGGCTGGTACCAATTGCGCGCGGCGGAGAAAAGTGGCTGGCACCAAGTTTGTGACTGGTACCAATTGCGTGGCCGGCATTCGATGGCGGCCAATGGCTGGCACCCATTCACTGGCTGTTCGATGGCGGCCAATGGCTGGCACCCTTTCAATGGCTGGCACCGATTGGCTGTGGGTTGATTGGCTGGCGTCATGACGACAAAGCGATCCGTCGCTGGCTTGGTATATTGAGGCACTTCCAGGCCGTAGTCTTGTACTGGCAGCGGCCACTCGAACACAAGAGATCTTCTAATGACAGCAAATGAGCATTCCACTGCTCGCCCGCCCAGCAGCGCGAACCCTACGGCTCAATCTCCGGACACACTGCAAGACAAACTTGCAGATATTTCGCAAGTCGCCACTGAGAAAACGGACTGGTGTCCAATCGCTAGCGCCCAGACGCTATCGCAGCGAGCTGAGATCTTGTGGTCGATTCGCGAGTTTTTTCATCGTCAGGGGTATGACGAAGTACAAACGCCTACGATCAGTCGTGACACGGTAGTCGATCGCTACATCGATCCCATCCGCATCGAGGCAGTCAGCTTGGCTACGCCGGCCGCTACCGCAGAGTGCTATTATTTGCAGACCTCTCCCGAATTTTGCATGAAGCGATTGCTTGCCGCTGGGCATGCAAGCCATCTACCAGCTCGGGCCCGCTTATCGCGCAGGCGAGCGGGGCCAATTTCACAACATCGAGTTCACGATGCTCGAATGGTATCGAGTCGGACAAACGCTCGACGAAGCCTTATCCTTCTTAGCTAGCCTTACCGACTCGCTGCTTCAGCCACGTTGTCAGTTAGCGCCGACACGCGTGATCAGCTACCAACAGGCTTTCGAGCAGATCTTGAATCTCGATCCGCTCACGTGCGATATAAAACGCTTGCAAAAGGAAGCTGAGAAGCAGCATTTGCCTTTGGGGAGTTCGTGGGCCAACCAGTCGACCGATGATTGGCTGAACCTGCTGTTCGCCGAATGCATTCAACCGAAACTCGGCTTTGGTCAACCTGTGATCGTAACGCATTACCCAGCCAGCCAGGCAGCATTGGCCATGGTTTCTGCGTCGGATCCTCGCACCGCCGAACGTTATGAACTCTTTGTAAATGGCATTGAATTGGCCAATGGTTACCATGAACTCTTGGACGCTGATGAATTGCTAGCGCGTTCGTCCGATGTCCTGGAACAACGAAGAGTCGATGGCAAACCGGATTTAGCTATCGAGAATCGTTTACAACATGCAATGCGCAGCGGGATGCCCGACTCGTGCGGCTGCGCGCTGGGCGTAGATCGTTAGTAATGCTCGCATTAAACAAAAGCGCGATTGAGGAAGTCATACCGTTTGCGATCGAACGCGCGTAAGCTTGCATTGCTCGGCAAATCGGGCCACCAACTTCACAAAACCGTTTTGCATTTCGTATGAAACGAGCCCTTGACGTCTCCCTACAATAGATGTGAGGACGCGAACGACTCTGGCAAGGAAGAAATTTTTGGACATGGTGTCCGAAGGTGTCCAGAGGATCGCGAAAACTTAGGCACGCAAGCAACGCAACCCAAGTTGATCGCCTCAATCGGTGGTTATGTTGCAAAGCGAGACAGATGAGCAACGAACTGCGCTATTTTGAGACACGTAGTCTCACAGTGAGAAACTCATCGTCGAACTCGGCAGAGGATTCGAGGCTAAACGCAAGCTCAAAAGACCGGAAAGCTTACAAGTTGCCCAGGTGATGCAACTGAATGTAACATCGGAACGACAATTGCTTCGCGTTTGGGACTTGAACTTTTCTGCCAAGAATGTGTCACAGTTTTCGAAGAGTTCAGTGTCTTAGATTTTTTGTCATGGAGGAGCAGTGCCATGTTAGTACTCAGTCGCAAAGAAGGTGAAAAGCTGGTTATCGGTGACAACATCACGGTTGTTGTGTCACGCGTAGCTGGCAATCGGGTGACCTTGGGCATCGAAGCCCCAGCCGATGTACGAATCGTACGCGGTGAATTGAAGTGTCAGGAGAGCAAAGAGTCCCAGAGAGTCGTACCAATGCGTCGCGCCGCAACCGTGACCATTGACGTCGAATCGCTGGCACTCGACAAGCAGGCCATGTAAACGTGATGCTTGTTTCGTCCAGCCCGATCGCTCCCGATGGGATTCGGTCTCGAACACAAGACCGGCGTGAGTCCCTCGAGAGCTTGGTTAATTCACCGTATCACGCATTTAGTGTCCAGTGCATCCCCCACAATCAGGTTGATCTTTAGTCAAGCAATATGGCTTGACTAAAGTCAACCTGACGATGCCTGTTTAGGATGACTGTTTAGTTAGCGACACAACCTATGGCTTTCGCTGCTATCGCTTTCGACCGCTTCAGTAATGCAAGCAATCGATGACAAATCACTTGTTTAGCTAACAGCTGATCGATTTAGCTAACAGCTGCTCGATGATGGATTGTGGCCGTGCGAGCGACGACTCGCTCCACGTTGACAAGCGGCTCAGGTAATCGGGCTCGGCGACTGGAACGCTTGTGAAAGCCTTGAAAGCCGACTCCGAGCAGATCCGACCAATCGCCAGCCAAACTGGCTGAGGTGGCTGTTACTCCCTCGGGCAAGATCCAACCGGCCTGATAGAAGGCCGACTGATTGCGATGTGGCCACCAAGGCGCGACGGCATCCGGCAATTGTTCAATCAGCCTCGCGTGCTGGGCCTCAAAGTATTGGCGACAGCATTGCGTTATCTCGTCCAGGAAGGGCAACTGGGCCAACACAAGCGACGCTTGCAACTCGCTCATCTCGTAGGTGCCGCTACCCACGCCTGCAGCGCGGCGGGCTAGCAAGGCCAGCCTGGCGTCTCGAGTGACCCAAGCACCACCACGGCCTGCGCTGATCACCTTGGTGCCGCCAAAACTTAGCAAGGTCACATCGCCCCAAGTTGCCAAAGCCTGGCCTTCTATAGAAGCCCCGAGCGCCTGACAGGCGTCGTGGATCAATCGAACACCGTGTGCTTGGCACCAACAGTGAAGCTGCGCAATGGGTTGCAACTGTCCATGCAAGTGTGATGCGATCAGCACTTTGCACCGCGATGAGTACGCGGTCTCCAATCGTTCGACACCCAGTCGCCAGCCGCCCGGTTCGATATCGATCAGAACCGGTCTAGCACCGACGCGTTCGATGGCTGCAAAGTTGCCCGGATAGTCATAGCCCGAGAGCATCACCTCGTCTTCGCTCGAAAGCTCCAGACTGTGCAACACCATCTCCAGCGCCGCCGTGCCGCTGGATGCTAGCCCTGCGTGCTCGGCCCCGGCAACCTCGCAAACCGCCTCGATCAATCGCGTTTGCTTGGGACCGCTGTAACATCGCCAGGAGCCATCACTGGCCATTTGTTCAAGTATGGCGGCGACGCTGGCACGGATTCGCTCTTGAAGCGTCTTGGATGGAGGGGTCATGGATAGAAGTGCAGGGATGGAAGCGTCATGTGGCCCGAAAGCTGGCGGTTGATTTCGGAATTGATATTTTCACCACGGGCCTCTAGCGAGTATGGTTCCGCAGTCACGGGGCTGATCATGGCACGAAACAGGTGACAACAGCATGGATTGGATATCGAGTTTAATCAACTATCTGCAGCAGACATTTCTCGGCGACAGCCCGCTGCGTGAGCGCGGTATCGAGCTCATGACTCGAGGCCTGCAAGCACTCGCGTTGCTGGTCGGGGCCTACTTTGTTGCCAAGATGTGTTCGCGAAGCATCTCGAGCACCTCACCGTCTGCAAACGCGTGGACGAGACGCTGGGCAAGTTCCTTGGAAAGCTCAGCTTCTACTCGATCCTGATCGCTTCCAGCCTGGGCATACTGGCGTATTACAAGGTCGAAGTGGCTGGTGCCATGGCCGTGCTGACAGCGGCTGGTTTTGCCATCGGCCTAGCCTTCCAAGGCACGCTCAGCAACTTTGCCGCCGGCATTCTGCTGTTGGTGTTTCGTCCCTTCAAAGTTGGTGACATGGTCACAGCGGGCGGAATCATGGGACGCATCAATGAGATCGATTTGTTCACGACCACCTTTGACACGCCTGACAATCGACGCTTCGTCGTGCCCAACAGTTCGATTGCCAGTGGTACGATCGAGAACATGACTTTTCACGCGCATCGGCGAGTCGACATTACAGTGGGCGTGGCATACAAGTCGGATATTGTTCGAACTCGCGACGCGCTTACCGCCGCAGCCACCAGCCTGGCTGAGTTGATGATTCCGGGTGAGAAGCGGGGCTTTCAAGTGCTACTGGGACAACTAGGTCCTAGTAGCGTCGATTGGACGATTCGATTTTGGACAGCCACTGAGAATGTGGCGATGACGCGCGAGCGCTTGACTGAATCGATCAAAGTTCATTTGGGACAAGCGGGTATCGACATCCCGTTCCCGCAAATGGAATTGCATTTTTCTTCTGCGACAGCGGCCGGATTAGCGCCTAATGTGTCGCAGCATCCCGCCCATGACAATATCGCCGACATGCGACCTGGCCAGCAGAGGAGCGCGATGGCTAATGCGAGCGACTCACCAGCGGTCGCCAGTGAGAGCCTGGCAGTGCATCCCGTGCGACCGCGCATGCGTGGCGCAGGGTATGAAGCGGCCTGAACATCGGGCCGCTGCCACCCATCCGTGGCGTAATGGACATTTACGAACCCCGAGGTCCAGAATCCCTCGGACAGGAATTTGGAAAATTCGCACCGTTTTTTGATTTAACCACTAGTAGCAAAATCGAATTTTCAGTAAACATTTCCCTTCCCGCGGCAGAATTCCTCTTGTCGGAACTCGCAGCGGACGAAAAATGAATCTCGAAGTGTTTTTGTGGAACTGTGAGACTTAACCGGAGTCCAATACGAACAGCGTGCTAATGCACCTTTAGGGCAAGCAGGGCAGTGAACCAACGCAAGGATCACCAGCCGCCCAACCGACCGGCAAACAGTACGCGGCAAATGGTTAATGGGCTGGACGACACTGGGTGTATCCTCCCCTCAAACATGCCAAGAGCCCGCGAGCGGCCAGAGCAAGTTCGAGTTAGCCAAACACCGCAGGCGATGATCGACGGGAATGTCGAATCCAGATGCAGTGAGACTCGAACAAGATACGTTCTGAGCACGCGCCCCGATACGAGCGGTATTGCTGCATGAATGCGGCGAAGAATTGCCAAAGAGCGTCGGCCGACGGTTTCACGTTGGTTGTCGTTTATCTATGAAAGGGGTGCAATCCACCTGTATGCTCACCGAAACCCTGGTGCCGCACACGACGCGGCAAGCTCAGCCTGTGTTGTCTTTCGAATTGGCACGTGAGTTGGGCGCGCGTTACGGAACGCCCTTGCTCGTCGTGTCACGTCCGAAACTCATCGAGACTTACAATAAGATGAGGGAGCACCTACCGGGCGTTGAAATGTTCTACGCCGCGAAGGCCAATCCTGATCACCATATACTTTCGACCCTTTGCGAGCAGGGCTGCTCAGTTGATGTCTGCTCATTCGGTGAGCTACAAGCAGCGGTACGCGCAGGTTTTGCGCCGGATCGCATGCTGCACACGCACCCGTGCAAAACGGAAAGCAATCTTCTGGATTGCTACGAGTACGGCGTTCGTTGGTTCGTCTACGACAACATGCTCGAACTCGAGAAGATGGCTCGGCTAACTCCCGATGTCAATCTGCTCCTGCGTCTAGCGGTGTCGGCTTCCTCCAGCATGATCAATCTGTCGGCCAAGTTCGGCGCCGCGCTGACTGAAGCAGTCGGCCTGGTCCGAGCCGCTCGCAGACTGGGTATGCGCGTTCGCGGCTTCTCCTTCCACGTCGGTTCGCAGTGCCTCAATCCCGAGGACTACCGCACCGCGTTGAAGCGAATTCGCGAAGTGTGGGATCGCGTAGCCGAAGATGGTACCGAGCTGGAAGTGCTGGATATCGGTGGCGGTTTCCCCGCACCCTATCGCACCGACGCTCCTTCGATCGAGAGCTTCTGCCAATCGCTCCACAGCGGTCTGGAAGAAGTGTTCGGCGACCTGCCGATTCGCTTGATCGCTGAACCAGGCCGCGGCATGTGCGCCGAAAGCGTCTCGCTGATCACTCGCGTGATCGGCAAGAATACTCGGTGGGATATGCCTTGGTACATCATCGATGATGGCTTGTACGGTTCGTTCTCTGGCAAGGTATTCGATCACATCGATTACCCGATCATGGCAGAAAACGCCGACATGCGCGAACTCTACCCATGCGTGCTGGCTGGTCCAACCTGCGATTCGACCGACATCGTTTCGCGCGACCAGATGATGCCCGATATGGAAGTTGGCGAGATCCTGTTGGTGCCCAGCATGGGCGCTTACACCTCCGCTTCGGCTTGCCCATTCAACGGCTTGCCAGTGGCTAACTCCATCGCTATCGACTAACCAGCCCAGAACCGCTAGCACAGTCCGCCAACATAGTCCAATGGCACAGTCCAATGTCTCTGTCCATTGACACGGACCGCTAGCCTGGGATGGTCGAGGTTAACAATCTGCAAGCGTAGCTGATCTCTTAGCCGAGATCAGCTACGCTTTTTTCTTTGGCTCAGCCGTTGGACGATTAAGCACGCCAACCCCACACCTGCGCGAGAATCCATTATTCGATCGATGGCAACTCCGCTCTTGCAGTGGGATGATAAAGCGAGTCAATTGACTTTCAGTAAACGAACGAGGAAGCCAAAGTGGTTTGCGGAGGAGAGTTGAGCCTCTCTAGGTATCATCGGAGAACAGTGGCATTGTGTTAACTCGTTGGATCTCGCGATTTGCCGACTGGATCGTCGATCATCCAGCTTGGAATGTTCTCTTCTTAATCGTCGTCACGATCGTGGCGAGCATCGGATACTATGACCCGCGTTTGTTGGTGCCCAGTGCGGGAACGCAGGAAACACCAAACTCGCCTCCGAGCACACGCGTCTTCGGCAAGTCCACGACCACCAGCAATGCCAATCGTCGCGCGGTGGCAATCAACCAAGCGGACGTGGTCATCGTAGCCACATCGGAGAATTTCTTCACGCCAGCTGGCGCCGCAGCGATGCGCGATGTGGTCGATGCGCTGGAGAACGAAGACGTGGTCGACAATGTGTTGTGGCTCGATCGCGCCCCACCCCTAAACATCTTTGGACTTCCGGAACCGATCTTCCCGCGCACCGATGCTTCGCAAGAGCGATTTGATGCCGCCAAAGAGAAAGCACTTCAACATCCGTTGGTCGCCGGGCAACTGCTCTCGGATGATTGCCGTACCATTCTCTTGCTAGTGCGACTCGATTGGCTGCATGTGCTCAGCGATGAAGATGCGACCGACAATATTCGCCGCATTGCCGTGGAAGCGGCGAGCAAACATCCGGACGCGAAGATCGAGTTTCAGCTGACCGGCGACGTACCGATGAGCTTGATGGTACTATCGACGCAGCGCAGCAATCGTACGAAATACCAGTTGGTCGGTTACGGGATGATCCTGCTACTGGCGATGATTCTGTTTCGCGGTTTGGCAGCTGTGATTATCGTCGCCATCGCGCCTGCGGTCGGTGTTTTTTGGACGCTGGGCATCTTGCGATTCTTGGACTTGCAAGACAACCCATTCAACGATGTTGTCCTGCCGATCATGATCAGCCTCATCGGCTTTACCGATGGCGTGCACATGGTCGTGCAGATCCGCAAACAACGTGCGCTCGGTTTGTCGCCCATCGATGCGACCAAGAAGGGCTTGCACGATGTGGGGGCCGCTTGTTTGCTGACACTTGTCACGACCTCGATTGGTTTTGCGTCGCTGGGCTGGGCGCAGCACGAAATCGTTCGCGAGTTTGGCTGGTGCTGCGTGCTGGGCATCTGCGTTCTGTTCACAGCCGTGGTGAGCGTCATCCCGCTGCTCTCGGCCAGCCGACTCGGTCGCAACATTCATATCGGTCATGATCGCAATCTGATCGATCGCAACCTGGGGCGAATCAGTATCGCAATCGACTTTGTGATTCGCCATGCCGCGGTGGTCAGCTGGATTGGCATCGCGCTAACTGTGACACTAGCCGCGATCGCTTTACAACTGCGCCCCGATGATCGCTTGAGCCACGCCTTGCCCGCAGGCAGCGAACCACAGCGTGCGATGGCGCATCTGGATCATGCGCTCGGTGGGCTGCAGATGTCTGAAGTGCGCATCAATTGGAGCGAGAAGGTCGCTGAGAACTCGCTGGAGGCGTTCCAGGTCATTCAAACGATCGATTCGCTTCTGCGCAGTGAACCGCTGATCGGTCACCCACTATCCATCACGCGGTTGATCGAAGCACTGCCAGGCGATGGTCCGATACTCGAGCGCACCTCGACGGTCGAACTGTTGCCGGTAGCGATGAAGAACAACTACTACAACCCAGCCGAGCGCGAAGCCAAGATTACGTTCCGAGTGGAAGACCGAGGCATCGCGGCGTATGGACCTGTATTCACCAAAATAGAGTCGGAGCTCAAGCGACTCGAGCAGGAACATCCGGAGTTCACACTCAAACTCTCCGGTCGAGCCGTTGATCGTTGGCGAAACTTGTATCAAATCGTCGTCGATCTCGGAACGAGTCTCGGTGGTGAAGCGATCATCATTCTGTTTTTGCTGGGCATTGCCTATCGCTCCGTTCGCTTGGGCCTGATCGCCTTTGTCCCCAACCTGTTCCCGCTGGCGGTGACCGCATCGGTGTTATACTTCGCAGGCCTGCCGCTGGAGGTGGTCAGCGTCTGTGCATTCACGGTCTGCTTGGGCATCGCTGTCGATGATACGATTCACTTCTTGACGCGATTCAAGGAGGAACGCGCGGCTGGATTGGATGAAGTGGAGGCAGTCCGTAGCGCGTTCACAGGTGTGGGCACCGGCATGTTGATGACGACGATCGTGCTGGTCGCCGGATTCAGCACGGTACTGATGAGCGAAGTCCGCGACCATCGACTCTTCTGTTCCATGGGCGCGCTGACACTCATCGCGGCACTGCTGGGCGACATTCTGTTGTTGCCCGCCATGCTCGTTTACTTCCGACCCAAGCGTCGCCCTCCGGCTGCTTAATGGAACAGTGCTGCTTGGAAAGCTCGGCAGTCGCCAGGTGGTGGATGCGATATTGAGAGTATTCCACCGCTTGGCAGTGCTGGCTACGGGAACAGGGGTGGCTACGGGAACAACATCGCGCGGGCGCGGCGAGTTATCATAACAGGCCCCTGTCGGAACCGAAGATCTCGACCACCTCCGAGGCCCACCTGCACTATGAACCACTCCTGTACCTCTCTCATTGCCACGCTCGTAGCAGTTACTTTGGCTTGGCTCTCGCCAGTGACGCTCATTCAGGCTCAAGATGCCCGACCAACGCAAGCGATCACAATACTCGAATGGAATGTCGAGGCCGGCGGGGCGGATGTCGCGACGATTCTCGAACAGATCGATGGCCTCAAGCCGTTTGATATCCTGGCACTGAGCGAAGTGCCGCAAAGTGAGGCGGCGCGATTCGCACAGCGCTGGTCGGCTGATTCATTCCTGTTGGGCAACGCCGGTGGCAACGCGCGATTGATGATCGCTTGGAATCCGGAGCTGTTTACCAAAGTCAGCGCCGAAGAGATGAAACAGTTCGAAGGTCGCGATTTTGCGCCAGGCATTCAACCCGCGCCGCTGGTCGTCCAGCTCAAACACAAAGCCACGGGTCAATCGATGATCGTCATCATGAATCATCTGGCGCGCGGCAGTGCGGAGCTGCGCAAGACGCAAGCTTCGCTGCTGGTCGAATGGGCCAAAAAGCAATCGCTGCCCATCATTGGAATCGGCGGCTACAACTTCGACTACGACTTTGTGAAACACAAAGGCAACGAATCTTTTGATGCCTTTCTGGCCACCGATACCTGGCTCTGGATCAAGCCCAAGCAATGGGTCGATACCAATTGGTCGGACCGCAATCGCGATGGCAAAGACGACTATCCCGACTCGATGCTCGACTACACATTCGTGGCGGGCGGTGCCAAGAAATGGAACGTCACCAGCGAAGTCGTAGTACGACCAGGCGATTTCCCGGACAGCGATAAGACCTCAGATCACCGCCCAATTCGAGCCGTCGTCGAGATCAAGTAAAGGCGATAGGGGCTGGGCCATTGGCTACTGACCTTTGGCTTCTTAACTATTGAATGAGCAGGACATGCAGGCCAAATGAAACCAGCCGGTTCATCTTGGCCCATCCCTGCTCATTCTTGCTTATCCCCGCTCTCTGTCCTATTCGGGGTTACCCGATTCGAGGACAGCCATGAACGCTTTCTGCGGGATGTCGACCGAGCCGATCGACTTCATTCGCTTCTTGCCTTCTTTTTGCTTGGCCCAGAGCTTGCGTTTGCGCGAGATATCGCCGCCGTAACACTTGGCAGTCACGTTCTTGCGCATGGCGGGCACGGTTTCGCGGGCGATGACGCGCGTGCCGATGGCTGCTTGCACGGCGATCTCGAACATGTGGCGTTCGAGTTCCGACTTCAGCTTCTTCACCACGGCTCGACCGCGGCGGTCGCAATCGCGGCGATCGCAGATGATGCTCAGCGCATCGACGCGTTTGCCGTTGACCAGGATATCCATGCGCACCAGGTCTGCCGGCTCGTAACCGATGATCTCGTAGTCCATCGTGCCGTAACCGCGCGTGGCGCTCTTGAGTTTATCGTGCAGATCGTAGATTACTTCGGCCAGCGGCAGATCGTAAGTGACCATGGCACGCGTCGTTGACAAGTACTCTGTCGTGCGTTGGACACCGCGACGATCCTGACACAACTTCATCACTTGCCCAATCTGTTCATTTGGCACGACAAAGTTTACGCGAACGATCGGCTGACGGAACTCTTCGATATCACCCGAGTCGGGCACTTCTTGTGGTCGATGGATTTCGAGCACATCGCCGCGGCGAGTGAGCACTTCGTAAGTCACGTTGGGAGCGGTTTGAACGAGATCGACATCGCACTCGCCCTCCAATCGCTGCTGCACGATTTCCATATGCAGCAATCCCAAGAACCCGCAGCGGAAGCCGAAGCCGAGCGCTTCGCTCGATTCCGGCTGGAACTCAAAGCTCGGGTCATTGATGCTCAGCTTTTCCAGCGCATCGCGCAGCTCGCTGAAGTCCTGACCATCGCTCGGATAGAGCCCGCAATAGACCATGCGTTTAGGCTCGGCATAACCAGGCAGCGCTGGCGCACAGCCTGGACCAGCAGTCGAGACGGTATCGCCGATATGCACTTCCTTGAGTGACTTGATGTTGCAGATCAAGTAACCGACCTGTCCAGCTCGCAATGTATCGACTGACTTGCGTTGTGGTACGAACTGGCCGATCTCGATGGCATCATGTTGCGTATCGGCTCGCAAGAACCGCAGCTTCTCATTGCGTTTGACGGTGCCGGCCATCAAGCGCACGTAGGTGATCGCACCGCGATAGTCATCGTAATGTGAGTCGAACACCATGGCTTGCAGCGGAGCATTCGGATCGCCACCGGGGGCCGGGATGCGCTGGATGATCGCTTCAATCAGTTCAGGCACACCGTGTCCGATGCCGGTTTTGCCCGAGCACTTGATCACCTCAGACGGATCGATGCCCAGCCGATTGCTGCATTTCATCCAGCACTTCATCGACGCGGGGCATGGACGAGGTCGATCTTGTTGATCACAGGAATGATCTTCAGATTGTGTTCCATGGCTGCATAGGCATTGGCCATGGTTTGCGCTTCGACACCTTGAAAGGCATCGACCAGCAGCAGAGCCCCTTCGCAGCACGTCAAGCTGCGCGAGACTTCGTAATGAAAGTCGACGTGGCCCGGGGTATCGATGAGGTTGAGTTCGTACTCTTGCCCCTTGTACTGCGTGCGCAGGGCGACAGCGCGGGCTTTGATCGTGATACCGCGTTGGCGCTCCAGTTCCATATCATCCAGGATCTGCTCGCGCATCTCTCGCGAGCTGACTGTTCCGGTTTTCTCCAGCAATCGATCGGCTAGCGTACTCTTGCCGTGGTCGATGTGCGCGATGATGCAGAAGTTACGAATGTTGGCGATATCAAGTTTCGACATAGTTTTTGTTTAGGCAGGTTGGCCCTGGCCACCAAGAGCAGACATGGTTTGTTTACGAGCGTAACCGGCGGCGCCGATATAACCAGCATCGCCGCCGAGTGTTGCGAAATCGATATGAGTGCCGGCGAGCACATTGGGGAACGTGCGTTCGGCAAAGACCGATCGGATCTTTTCCAAAAGCGCGTACCCACTGGCGATTTCGAGCCGCCAAAGTTCATCGCGCCGCCCAATACGACCATGCCTGGATCAATCGTATGCACGAGCGTGGTGATGCCAATACCGAGATAAACAGCCGTCTGGTCGATGATCCGCAGCGAGAATTCATCGCCCATCTCCGCGGCTTCGTAAATGCGCTTGGCTGTAATCGCTTTACCAGCCATGGCCAGACGCGTCAGCGAGCTCACCGCACCGGCGCGCAATTCCTCTTCCGCGCGAGCCGCCACGGCACTGGCGCTGGCATAAGCTTCCAATTGGCCGCGACCACCGCCCCAGACACATAGCCGCGCATCGGGGTGGCTATCGATAATGACGTGCCCGCACTCACTGCCAAAGCTGTTGGTGCCATTGATCAAATGGCCATCGACGATGATACCACCGCCAACTCCAGTTCCCAGCGTCAGGAGGATCAGGCTATCGACCTTGGCACCTTTGCCCACCCAAAACTCACCAAACGACGCAGCATTCGCATCATTGATGAACACCACCGGCAATCCACAAGCCTGGCTGACTCGATCGCGAATCGGAAAGTAATACCAATTCGGCAAGTTCGGTGGTTCGACAAACATGCCTTTGGGTATGTCCATCGTGCCTGGTACGCCCAGCCCCACAGCTAGGATCTTGTCTTTGGCAACACCAGCCGAGGCAGTCAGTTTCTGGCAAGTCGCAGCGATGCGATCGACGGCCTGTTGAGGTCCATCCGGCTCGTGCGTTTCGATTTCTTCAAAGGCCAAGGTTTGCCCGAGGTTATCGACCAGGCCAATCTTGATATTCGTGCCGCCGACATCGACGCCGAAAAAGTAGGGGGCTTCCGAGCGATCGAGCGAGACAATTTCCTGTGCAGTAGGCATCAACGTTTGGGCCTGGCGAACTGGCTAGCGACATCGGCGTCGCTAGCGACTGGAAGGTACGAAACAGGCTCTAAGTATAGAAGGTGCCATCATTTTCGCCCAGTCGAATCTAAGACGTTGACCGGTTCAAACCGCAGCGAGTGCTCTGGTTCATTGGTGCCACTGGCGAGCTGGCACACCTCACTCACCACCGGCAAAAACCTCGCAAGGCCAGCTCAGCCAGTGCAGACCGAAGCAACCAACATCGGCCCCCCGCCGAAAAGTCAGGCCAATGGGTGCCGCCGCAACGCTCGAATGCCTTGGTGCCACGGGCGAGCTGGCAAACTTCACTCTCCACCGGCAAAAACCTCGCAAGGCCAGCTCAGCCTGTGCAGACCGAAGCAACCAACATCGCCCCCCGCCGAAAAGTCAGGCCAATGGGTGCCGCCGCAACGCTCGAATGCCTTGGTGCCACTGGCGAGCTGGCAAACTTCACTCTCCACTGGCAAAAACCTCGCAAGGCCAGCTCAGCCAGTGCAGACCGAAGCAACCAACATCGGCCCCCGCCGAAAATTCAGGCCAATGGGTGCCGCCGCAACGCTCGAGCTTTATGGCACTACCCATTGGATCGCCTTACCCGATCTTTGGGACACTTCCTTCGGCCCCACTAGCTTCACCGGCCTTGCATGTCTTAATCCAAGTGGAATGCGACATCTGCCGAGTGAGCCAGTGGCACGAGAACCGAATCACAACGTGAGCTTAGGAACAACGTGAGCTTAGGATTTGACTTCCATGCTCTCGAGCATCTTGCGGAAATCGGCCTTCAGTTTCTCGACCGACTCAGCAGGTCCGGTGATCTTGAAGAAGTGCTGGCCCATGGTCTTGGTTTCGATGATGGCGCCCAGCATGCGATAGTCTTTGCGCATGACCGTAGTGGTGGGACGCTGGAATGGGCCGGCTCCCACCATCTTTGAATTGGAATATCGACGAAGTGTACCGTCTGACCAGCGACGTCGAATTTCTCCGTCTTCGACTTGTCCTTAGTCGCGCTGCCATCGGGCTGTTCAAACTGACCATACCAACGATTGATATTATCCGCGATGGAACCGCCAGCGCCCATGATCGTGATGCGCGCCTGGTTCTCAGCCTTGGGATCGCTGGCGGGGCCAGAGAATTCATATTGCACGATCTGGCTCTTGGGTGGCACCACTTTCCATTCGGCCGGTGCTTTGAGGATGATCTTGCCATCGGCCAACTTGATCATCGTCTCGCCCGCTGGCTTGGCAGCATCCTGGGCCACGAGGCGACCGGACATCAAATTGCCGACAGAAACCTGGCCGCCGATGAGAGCCAACATCAACATGGCTGAAAGCATTCGAAACCGCATGCAAAAACTCCTTGGTTATTCGTTAGTTTACTTTGGCACCGCCGAAGATGACCATGATGAACACCGCCAGCAAGGCGATGGCCAGCACGGCCAACACAGCGATCATAATACCGTATTGCGTGCGTTGTTTGCGGCGCCGAGCTTCGGCGACCGAAAGAGTAGGGCTGCTGGCCTTGGTGGCATCAACCGCCACGGGGGAATTTATGGCTGGCGTCGAGAGAGCCAGCGGCCCAGCTGAAGCGACTGGGCCCTGCGAATCTTCGTGAACGTAATCCGTGACCGTGCCTTGCCCGCCACCGAGTGAATCGCGGACGGTGATATCGCCTGGTAGAGCCGCATAATCACTTCGCGGCGACGCATCGGGTTCATCTTCGCTCGCCGCTTGACTAGCTAGTCGCCAGGCGGATCCAAAATGATCTTCGAAGGCATCGCCGGCTGATTGCCACTGCGGCCAACCATCGCGCCACACCAACGAATCGGGGCTCACACGACTATCGATCAGCCACTGATAAAAAACATGGCCATCGGCCCGGTCCATATTGCCCACCGCTAGGCGGCCGAACATACCAAACGGCTTCGGGCGATTCCGCAATCGCGCGAGGCATCGAGGGCTGGGCCGGTGTAGTGGCGTGCGCAGCCACTGACGATGAACTTGCCACAGGTGAACTTGATGTGAGTGCCTTAGAACCTGATGCTGTTGATGCGGGAGTTTTGGAAGGCGCCGGTTTGGTGGAGGTAGATTTGGAACCGGATGATTTTTTGGCGTTCGCTTTCGAAGCGCCGCTACCGCCGTGGGCTTTCGCATGCGCAGCGGAGCTCGATGAACTACTCGATGAGTTACTCGACGAACTCGATGAACGTCGCGGTTGCGTTATGGAGTCGGGATCATTCAGTGGTTGTCCCAACTGAAAGGTCGGCTCGCTGCGCGAAGTAGCAGTTGCTCGAGCGTCGGCAGCAGTGAGCGATGCGCCGGACACCACCTCGGATTCTTCCAGCGCGATCGAGAAGTCGGTGGAGACCGTCGGCACTCGAAAACGTCCCGAACAGACCGGACAGCGCGCTCGCCTGCCAGCCTGAAACTCTTTCAAGTTCAATTCGTGTTCGCAGTGATGGCAGCGGAATCGAATACCCACTCGAATTTCTCTCTGTCAAACGGTCTGCTTCGCCCTCGGGGCAACGTTCGATGCACATGCTTCGATACATAGGGTACGAATCATGTGAATCGATGCGCATGAATCGATGGTGAGCCGATGATGTTACGCTCTATCGATAATTCTCATGGCACTTGGTACATGACTGACTCATCTGGCCGGCAGCCGACCGAGCCAGGTCGGCATTGTCGGTCTGCACGGCTAGTCCGATCTGCACCGCTTGGTCGATCATCTGCTGGCACAACTTGCGATATTCAGCGTCTGCGGCATCGGGCATATCCTCCATCATAGCCGCTTTGCCGAGCGCGGCCACCAATTCGGCATACCTCTGCAATCCTCTTTATTCTGGGCGAAGCTCTCTTTGCTAGCCGAGAAGCCGTTGATGTGTTCTTGTTGAGCCCACTCCAGCAGTTGCATCAGCGGTACGCGGTCGATGACATTTCCCCAGTTCAATTCCGCGGGCGAACCGCCTTCGAGATTGGAACCGTTCAGCAAATCGCCCAAATCCTGGACTCGTTGACGCGCCTCCTTGAACGCTTGCGGCGAACTGACTTTGGCATTGGCTGCCATGCGTGAAAGCGAGTCGCGCGCCACGGCCGAGCTTTTCTTCCAGCGTACTTCTCCCGGATATTGTTCAATAACCGCGAACATCAATGCTTGCAAAGAGAATTCACGACGCGCTTCCTTGTAACCGCCGGCATACTTGGTGGGCGTGGCGACGATCTGGTCCAAACGCAGTTTGGAGTTCTTGACCATATCTTCGATGGTGGGAGCCGAGATCAACTTTTGCCAATTGTTCTCACCGCCTGCATTGGCCCCGGCCGTCGCGGCGGCTGAGCTTGATGGGCTGCCCCGCACCTTCAGCGGGCTTGCGAGCCACATTGGCTGTCGAAGCTGCGTCGCCCAGAGCCGGACGTTGGCCCTGAAGCACAGAGGATAAGTCGCTGAAGAACGTGCCTTCAAACTCCTTACCCGTAAACTTCGGCGGCACAGCCCGCTCCGGCTTCCGCTGCCGCTGCGCATACAGCGAACCAGCCAGGCTAGCCCAAGCCATCAACACCAACACACTGCAACGATAAGCGTTCAAGGACTGGAACATGATTGCCATCTGGTGAAAACGTGCCAAAGTCAACCATATCAGTATAACTCAAACCAGTACCGTCGCTCGACTCTCCGAGTCGAGTCAATGTTTTCATCGCCGGAGGCGATGAAGACAGAAGACAGCCGCTGTGGTGCGCGCCAACCGAACGCGCTGCCCTGCACAGCCAGAGGCCTGTCTGTGCTACGGTCGCTCGACTCTCCGAGTCGAGTTTCTTGATCGCCGGAGGCGATGAAAACAGAAGACAGCCGCTGTGGTGCGCGCAAACCGATCGCGCTGCCCGGCATAGCCAGAGGCCTGGCTGTGCTACGGTCGCTCGACTCTCCGAGTCGAGTTTCTTGATCGCCGGAGGCGATGAAGTCAGAAGACAG
Source organism: Ottelia alismoides (assembly GCA_037367405.1). Lineage (NCBI taxonomy): Eukaryota > Viridiplantae > Streptophyta > Magnoliopsida > Alismatales > Hydrocharitaceae > Ottelia > Ottelia alismoides. The sequence continues at coordinate 26,453 of JAZKJV010004829.1, forward strand.
CCGCTGTGGTGCGCGCAATCCGAACGCGCTGCCCGGCACAGCCAGAGGCCTGGCTGTGCTACGGTCGCTCGCTATTTTCCTTTGCTGGTGCTTTCTTCGGTCAGCACTCTCCAGCGCGGGGTTTCCAGATCATCGAACTGGCCGCCGCGTGTGGCCCAGATGAATCCCAGCCACGGCGGCACCACCCAGAGCAATAGCTACGGGCAAGGCAACGAACAAGACGCTCATGAGCGAACTCCTTCCACTGGTGCATGCTGACGCTCGCGATCGCGTTGTCCCCACAGCGTAACAGCGACGACAGTTAAGCTGCTGATGGGCATTAGCAGTGCAGCAGCCAACGGATGCAACCAACCGATCGCAGCCAACGTGACACTCGTAAAATTGTAACCCAGCGAAGCGACCGAGTTGCGGCGAATGATCTTTAGTGTGCGATTCGAACTGCGCATGATCTCTTCAATGCCTTCCAGAGATCCACCAGCCAGATAAACATCGGCCGCTTGCATACTGGCTTCCGCGCCACCGCGCACCGCGATGCCGACATCGGCTGCTGCCAGTGCGGCTGCGTCGTTGACTCCATCACCAACCATGACCACCGGTTTGCCGCTAGCCTTGAATTGATTGACTCGCGCTAGCTTGCCCTCAGGCGATACACCACCGACGCAGCAATCGCTACTGAGCCCCAACTCAGCTGCCAGCCGCTTGACGATCTTCTCATGATCGCCGCTCAGGACATGCACTTCCCAACCGACCCGCATCAGACGTTGGATAACCGCGGGCGCTTCAGTGCGCAACTGATCACCAATCGATGCCACTGCCGCAATCGCACCATCGATGGCAACCAATAACGGGCTTTGCCCAGATGCCAAGATATCGTTCACTCGATCCGTGGTTGCCTGGTCGATCGAGATGCCTTCGGAGACGAGTAGTGATTTGTTGCCGACGATGACTTCGTGGCCATCGACGTGCGCGGTAACGCCGGAGCCGAGATGACTGATTCGCTCGCCGCCTGCACTCGAGTCGCTGCGGCGCATCTCACCGTGATTCTCGTGCGCTCGATTGCGAATCGCTTCCGCCACGGGATGGAGATTGTCGCCTTCGGCCAAGGCGGCCAGGCGCAACGATTCCTCGGAACCTTGCCATGAGATGATCGAGAGTTGCCCATGAGTTAACGTGCCGGTTTTGTCGAGCACGAGAATGCCGGGCTGTGACAGTTTTTGAAGAGGTTGACCACCCTTGATCAATACTCCGCGCCGCGCCGCGCGGCCCAATGCCACGGCGACTGCCAGCGGTGTAGCCAGTCCGAGTGCACATGGACACGCAACGATCAGCACCGCAATGACGCGATCACTCCAGACTTCGCGATCAATCATCCACCAAGCCAAACCTACCAGCACCGAGAGCGACACGACGACCGCGACAAACACGCCGCTGATGCGATCCGCCCATTGAACGATCGGTGTCTTTTGAATACCCGCGCGCTCGATGGCGTTAACCAGTTGTCCCAATCGCGTATCATTGCCAACCTGTTCGGCTTGGATGCGCAGGGTCGATGTTCGATTCAGCGTACCAGCTGTGACCTTCTGACCAACTTCGACTGCAATCGGCAGCGACTCGCCGGTTAGCAGCGATGCATCGATCTGGCTGCTGCCCATGACGATGCGACCGTCGACGGGTACCGTTTCGCTGGCGCGGACTTCGATCGTATCACCCGATTCAATCGATTCGATGGGCACGGTTTCTACCAATCCATCGCGAACTCGATGAGCCGTACCGGGTGTCAACTGTTGCAACAGGTCGACTGCTTCACACGCCGAGCGTTGCTGCCAGGCTTGCAACCCTCGACCGACCAACAGCAAGAAGACCAACATGGAGAGCGAATCGTAATAGAGTTCGCCATGACCGGCCAAAGTATTCCATACTCCGCTGGCCGCACCGACGCCCAAGCCCAAGGCGACGGGCACATCCATATGTGGAGTAGCGGTTCTGATGGCACCCCATGCACCACGAAAGAAGACCCAACCCGGCCCCAAGAGCGATACCAGTCCCACAGCGGTGCAAGCGAACCGCAGCAACTGCAAATGCTCGGCTGCCATACCGCTCCACTCACCCAGGTAGATGGCCAGGGCGATGAGCATCACGTTGCCCGAACAGGCACCAGCGATGGCGATCTGGATCAATTGCTGTCGCACCATCGCCTTTTGTTCATGGGCTTGCCGCGAACTTCCCAGCGGTGCCAATCGATATCCCAGCCTGGCCACTTGCTGTGCAATGCTCGACAGTCGCACGCGATCAGCTTGCCAGACAAGTTCGATGGTCGACTTGGCCAGGTTCACGTGCGCATCGACCACTCCCGGTTGCAATTGCGGCAAACGCTCGAGCAGCCAAACACAGGCGGCACAGTGAATACCATGCAGTCGCAACGTGGCTTGCATGCGCCCACCGGTTAGTGCTGTCGTGTGCATCTGGGTGAAGCGCGGCGCATCGAGATCAATAAAGCTCTGCGCGGCCAATGCAGCATCGACGGCTCGCTCCGGCTGCTGACTGAACCGATCGCGAAGCGCGTAATACTCTTCCAAGCCTTCGCCAGCGATCAAGTGATAGGCAGCCTGGCAACCGTGGCAACAAAACGCCTGCTGATCGCCATCGATTGCTGATGCAACGCCCGCCGATAACGGTAAACCGCAGTGCAAACATGTCCCAGCGGCGACATGATCGGGTCGTCGATCCGCAATAAACTGATTTTCAATAATAGTTGACATGTAAAGTATCTCGATCGCAGGTCGACCTGCGTTAAACGACCGGCGTGTCAGGGCTGACCAGTAAATGAATCCGTGGACAGATCATTAAGCGAATCGGTGGATACCTCTTCCGCGCACTGCGAGTCGCTCGTCTTCTGACAGCAGCACGGCAACTTCTCATGATCGATCGCTTCAACGGCTTGCACCGCCGCTGTTAACTTGGTGGCGTTCTTGCCGGCGATCAATGGCGCGGTGGCTGGCGACTGGTGATCGAGCATCGATTCGAGTTCCAGGTGCGAACGCATGACGAGCGTTGCGCCGCCCACGATCGTGACCAAGATCGCAGAACACCAGGGAACAAGGTTGCGAAAGCGTCCCACCAGCAACGTCATACTCATCGCCAACCCAGCCAGGGCAGGGACCGAGCCGAGTGCAAAGACGGCCATCACGATCGCACCGCTCAGCGCACTGGCTGTACCTGCCGCGACGATCAAGAATGCAAACAACCAACCGCAGGGCAGGATAGCAGTCAGCAAGCCAATGGTGGCAGCGCGAGCCACGGGCGGTTGTTGCCTGGTGGCCCAAGCATGCTGCCAATTGTCGTTGCAACCAGGCGGGCATCCACAAGGTATGCGAAGTTCCACCGGCCAAGCGCACAATCGCCAGCAGGCCGATGACCAACATACTGCCACCTGCCAACTGCGCGGCCAAGCGCTGCCAACCAAACCAATCAACCGTCTGCTGAATCCCTGCACCGATCAGGCCCACCACGCAACCGGCGAGGGGCATAGGCTACGATGCGGCTGCCGTGGTAAGCCATCACCGCTTGCACATTGGTGCGTCGTTGATTCTTGTGATGCCGCGATTGCTGGCTGCTGGCCAGCATGGCCAAGGGTCCACACATACCGACGCAGTGCAACGAGCCAAAAAGGCTGGCGACGAAGACAGTACCTATCAGCGGTAACATGAGTATCTCCTCTTGGGCCGCGGCTTACGTTTACGGCTCAGTTGCCCAACTGATATTCAATCGACTGTTCCCAGTGGGAATCATCGCGATCGAGTTGAACTTCGATCTGCCAACTGCCCGAGCGCAACATCTCGGGTTGACAAACATAGGTACCTGGATCGGTTTCCTTCAGATCATGCGTGGCTACAGCTTTGCCACGCGCATGATGGTAGAGGCGTACTTGACCGCTCGCGCCAGTGACCGGTTGAGCATCTTTATCGCGAACGAAGAGCGTCAATTCGCGGCGTCCGGAGAGCGTGTCCACAGGACCAGGCACAATAGCCACAGTCCAAGCCAATTCACTGGAAGCGCGCTGAGCAGCCAGGTGCTCGTCCCACTTGAGCGCTTTCTCGTGGTAGTCGGGCACGACGGCCATCGACGGATCAGACACCGCCAGCACAGCTGCGTAGATCCACATGCTGATGCTGCCGCCTAGAAGCAGCAAGACAAAACTGCTCCAGAGAAAACACGCGTGCCGCTCGGCCCGGGCGGCACGACGTGCATCGGCCACATGAGGGGACGCGGGTGAGATCGATTCATTTATTATAGCGGACATTTGCGTGGAAACCCCAAAAAGTCGATTTCGATTTTCAATTTTGTCGCAACCGCGACACGGCCCAACCAAGTGATACTCTTGAGTAATGCTATTGAGTGATGCTATTGCGAGGTCCCGTCACTCGACCGCGCTGGCCTGCTGCTCTTTAGTAGTTTTCACCGACAGTCGCTTCACCGACAGTCGCTTCACCGACAGTCGCTTCACCAACAGTCGCTTCGCCGACCTCGGCTCGATCACCGGTTTGCTCTGACGCTTTTTCAGCTGGGTCCTGATAGGGCCCGAGCAACATGTAGTCGATCGTGCGCTCTTCGCCCGAATCGTCGACTATGCTCAGTCGCACATGACAACGCCCGCGAGCGAACTGATGGAACGGTGCCGAAACGAGAATCGGTACAAAGCTGTGCACGCCACCGTCCAGTTCGATCACTGGGGCATCGATCGGACGGACCTGCGCACCGGCTGGTTCAATGGCATTCAACACATAACTTCTCGGCTGGTCCGTGCGATTGGTCAGGCTGAGCTTGAGCGTGTTGTCGATCAAGCCTTGCTGGCCAACGGAGAAGGAAGGTTTGCCCATGTTCCGTAGTAGCTTGGCATCAAAATCTTTCTTGTTGAGAAAGATGGTTGTGAATGCTGTCAAAGCGACTACCAGCACCACTGGGTAGATGATCAAGCGAGGTCGCCAGAGCGAACTGGGTTTGTGATCCATAGCATCTTGATTGCTATAGCGAATCAACCCAGCGGGCATCTGCAATTTGACCATTACATCGTGGCAAGCGTCGATGCATTGAGCACAGTGAATGCACTCCATCTGAAGACCATTGCGGATGTCGATGCCGGTGGGACACACCTGTACGCACATGCCGCAATCGACACAGTCGCCCTTCGACTTTTTCTGTTCTTGGACAACCGGTTGCCACGTCCACGCGGTTCGCCGCGATGAAGGTCATAGTAACGATCAGACTGCGACGATCGAGCATGACCGATTGAAAGCGGCCATAGGGGCAAGCGATCAAGCATGTCTGCTCGCGGAAGTACAGAAAGTTGAACATCAGCAGGATCGTGGCTACCGCCATCACCAAAAAGGGAATGGGATGTTCGAATGGCGATTGCAATCACCCACTGACCCAAGCGATCGGTTCCCACAAAGTAGGCCAGAAAGGTATGGGTCAGGAACGCACACACGGCCAGGTACACCGCGGCTCGAGCCCACCACCGCCAACCCGCCAGCTGTTTGGAAGGCCGACCACCTTTGCCAACGGTACCTTGGAACAAACGATCGATGGGACGAAACAAAAACTCCATGTAGACCGTCTGTGGACACCCCAGCCACACCAGACGCGACCAAACAGAGCAGTCAACAAGAACCACAGAGACAAACGCACTGACCATCAGCAATGCCAACAACAACGTATCGGTTGGCAAGAAGGTGTAGCCCAGGATCGTGAAGCGGCGCGTTGGCAAATCGAGCAGCACGGCGGCTTGCATAGAACCGCAAGTGTGGCAGCACAGTGAAGAACGCGATCAACACCCAAGCTACCACGCGCCGCAGCGACCAAAAAGTTGCCCTTGGCCAGTCGCGGAAACAACCAACGTCGTGAACCGTCCGCCTCCAGTGTCGCCAATACGTGCTCTTCAGGTCTGAGCAGCGACTCGCCCGCATGTCCGCCAGCGCTGGTTGCCTCGGGCGGACGGGCTACTTGGAACGCACTCATTTTTTCACATCAGCTTTCTTATCGGCCGGGGTATCTGCACTCTTCTCAGTCGTCGGTGGCAAGCTGGCGATGTCTTCATCCCAGCTGGCCAAATCAATGTTGCCTTCTGGTGCGCGAGGAGAGCTTGGTTTTGTGCCCAGCAGCGTAGCGACGTACGCGGAGACCATGATCACATCGCGAGGATCGGAGAAGCGTTGCTTCCAAGCCGGCATCGCGTTGTTGTTCGCACCGTTGTTGACGATCTTCATGATGTCTTCAATGTGCCGCACGTTCTTCCACTTGGCATCGGTCAAATTCGGACCAACCAACCCGCCACCATCGGGACCATGGCACGATACGCAGTTGGTCTTGTAGATCGACTTGCCGTAAGACACCCAATCGTTCTCTTTGGTAAAGCGAACCAGGGTCGCGCGATCCTGAGTGAGCTCACCCAGCGAACCGTACTGCTTCTGCGCTAGTGCGGCCTCGTCGGCCGACAGCAGGTCAAACATCGAACGTCCCGAAGCGCCCAGATGAAAGTACATCCAGTACAGAACGCTGAAGACGATCGTGGCTACAAAGAACCACTTCCACCAACCGGGCAGTGGATTGTCATATTCTTGAATGCCATCGTAGGCATGATCAGTTAGCGGATTGCTGGTGCTCATTCTGCTTTCTCCAACGAATGTGCGAGCGACGGTTCATCTAAGGGAATGGCAGCCATCTGACGAGCGGCCTGGCCACTGGTCAGCAAGGCTCGCAGGCTGACCGAAACAAACACCACCACGAAGATGGCCAACGAAATCTCCGCACAATCGGAGTAGTCGAGGAAGGAAACAACATCGCGAATCATTGAGCACCTCCGGTCGCACTGACGCGAGCGGCCATCTTGTCAGCTGACTTCTCAGCCTTCGCCTTGGCTTTGGCCGCTTTCACTTCAGCCGCTTTGACTTCACTGGGTGATGGATCAGGGCGATTGATGTCAGCCCCGAGTCGCTGGAGATAAGCAATCATGGCGATGACTTGCATCTCATAGAGATCCTTGTCTTTAGGACCACCTTGCTTGACCATCGCTTCAGCAATCTCTTGCGCTTGCTGACGAGCTTTCTCCGGTGCCTCTTCGGGTGCAAAGTCATACTTGGCACCGAGCAGCGATGCGGCTTTCACGCGTTCAGGTAGCGCTTTGAAGTTCAGCTTGGTGCTCAGCAGATGCACATAGTTGGGCATCGTGGATCCCGGCGACGACTGCTGCGGTCGTTCGAGGTGCTGGTAATGCCACAAGTGAGATTGACGGCCACCCTCGCGCGCCAAGTCAGGTCCCACGCGACGCGATCCCCACTGGAACGGATGGTCATAGATGAACTCACCCGGTTTGGAATATTCACCATACCGTTTGATCTCGGCCAGAATGGGTCGAATCTGTTGCGAGTGGCAACCGTAACAACCTTCTGCGACATACAAATCGCGACCGGCCAATTCCAACGGCGTGTAGGGTTGCACCTTGGCAATCGTGGGCACGTTGGCTCGAATCAAGAACGTCGGCACGATCTCGAATAGCGAAGCTACCACCACGGCGATGATCACCCAGACGGTAAAGAGCATCGGCAGATGCTCCCAACGACGGTGCCAATCGAGCCGCGCCCAAACATCCAACTTCTTGCCCGCTTCCAACACGCCGGTCAACTTGCTCGGCGCTTGCGGTGGATCGATGTACTGCTTGGAGAGCGGTGCAGCCTGATAGACCGGCACTTCATACTTGGCAGGCCGCGACATCCAAGTCATCGCATAGTTGTAAGCAAACATCAGTGCGCCGATGATGTACAGCACACCACCACCGACTCGCAACCAGTACATCGGCAGAATCGCTTGTACCGTTTCCAAGAACGTGTATTGCAAGCCACCTTTGTCATCCAGTGCGCGCCACATCAAGCCTTGTGTCAGACCAGCAACGTAGATGGGCATCACGTAACCGAGGATGCCAATCGTGGCGATCCAGAAGTGCCATGTGGCCAACTTGGTGCTGTAGAGCTTGGTTTGGAAGATGCGAGGCAATAGCCAGTAGAGCATGCCGAAGGTCATGAAGCCGTTCCAACCGAGCGCGCCAGCATGCACGTGAGCGATCGTCCAGTCGGTGTAGTGCGACAAAGCATTAACGCTCTTGACGCTCAGCAGCGGCCCCTCAAAGGTGCTCATCCCGTAGAAGGTAATGCCCACCACAAAGAACTTGAGCACCGGATCGGTCGAGACGCGGTTCCATGCACCACGTAGCGTCAACAACCCGTTGATCATGCCGCCCCACGATGGCATCCACAACATGACGGAAAAGATCATGCCCAAACTGGAGGCCCACTCGGGCAAGGCGGTGTAATGCAAATGGTGCGGACCAGCCCAGATGTAAATGAAGACTAGCGACCAGAAGTGAATGATGCTCAGCTTGTAAGAGAACACCGGACGATCCGCCGCCTTGGGCAAGAAGTAGTACATCAAGCCCAGGAACGGAGTGGTGAGAAAGAAGGCCACCGCATTGTGACCATACCACCACTGCATAAACGCATCCTGCACACCGGCATACACCGAGTAACTCTTGATCGTCAGCGTCTGACCTTCCGTCAGACCTGCGCCAATGACCGGAACGACCAGGTTGTTGAACACATGCAACACGGTCACCGTGACGATCGTGGCAATGTAGAACCACAGCGCAACATACATGTGCCGCTCGCGGCGTTTGACTAGTGTCATGAAAAAGTTGGTACCGAACAAACCCAACCACACGACGGCAATCAACAAGTCGATGGGCCATTCGAGCTCGGCGTACTCTTTGCTCTGCGTGATCCCTAGCGGCAGCGTCAAGGCTGCACAGACGATGACCAACTGCCAACCCCAAAAGTGAAGGTTGCTGAGCGTATCACTCCACATGCGAGCTTTACACAGTCGTTGGGTCGAGTAGTAGACTGCAGCGAAGATAGCATTGCCACCGAAGGCAAAGATCGCAGCATTGGTGTGCAACGGTCGCAATCGACCCAGCGTGAAGTAAGGGACCTCAAAATTGAGCCAGGGCAATACGAGCAGCAATGCTACATAAAGACCTGCGGCGAATGCAACGATGCCCCAGACGAGAGTTGCAAGTGCAAACTTGCGAACAATGGCATCATCGTAACTGAAAGATTCCAGGAGTGTTTCAACACTCCCCTCAGACTTCTGCCCAGAGACGGGCTTGGTGATCGTGGCCATGTTACCTTATTCCTAGAAAACATTACCGCTGTGCGACGAATGCAAATCAATCGCTCGCTGATGTCTACTAAGACAACTTGAGCATTCGCTGCATTGCTGTCTAGTGGAAAAACAGTCGCACCCATCTGTCACTAGCAGCTAGATAATCGCACTGACGCATAATGTTTATCGAATTCCTTTCGTTCTATGCATCATAAGGTTTCGGATGTTTCTCACCAGGACGGATTGTCGCATATGCGCCACTGATCTCTTATAAACAAAAGAGCTTGATTTAATTGACATTTAAAGCATTTAGCGCTGTTGATAATGACAGTTGATAAAGAGTCGAACGACTGATGCACAAGCGTTGTGTTGATCGCCGGAGGCGAGGCATTTAGTAGCCCGGGGTGTAGCGAGCGCCAGCGAGCGCAACCCCGGGTAGGTGTGGCGTTGGGGATTGTTAGTCGCGGAGCGACGGCATTAGGCCACCATGCCGTTTGACGTTGTCACGCGATCGTCGCATCGTGGCGTCATGTTTGACAGTAATGAACGTTCGATCGTGGCGGCACAGGATGGGTTGGTGATGGCACGGCGCTCCGATACCCGGGGTTCCGCTGGCTGGCGCTCGCTACGCCCCGGGCTACTAAATGCCTCGCCTCCGGCGATCAAGACCAAGGTCTACCAACTCAACAACTTCGATTCTCGACTCGCTGTTTCGCGAGCTCATGCGTTGGTGGTGTTAGATGATGAGAAGCCAACTACTTCTGACACGTCGCACAATAGAACGTCGAGCGTTGTGCTTGCACAATGCGCAGAATCGTACTGTGGCGGCAGCGTGGGCACGCTTGGCCGGCGCGATCGTAGACTTGATGTGAATTCTGATAGCTGCCGGATTGATTGAGCGCAGTTCGATACGTACCATCGCTCAGCGTCGAACCTTCATGCTCGATGGCTAACAACAAGATCCGCTGCATCTCTTCATACAGTCGCTGTGCCTCCGTGCGAGTGAGCGATGAGGCGATGCGCGCTGGATCGATACCCGCTGCGTGCAACATCTCGGAGGCGTACAAGTTGCCAACGCCGGCGACCAGTTTCTGATCGAGTAGCGCGACCTTAATGGGGCGGCGTGTGACAGTCCAAACCTGACAAAACTGTTCCAGCGTAATTGCCAGTGCATCGGGCCCCAGTTTGCCAGTGACCAGTCGCTGCTCCAATTCCGTGCATGGCAGTAACTGGATGGTGCCCAAACCGCGGCGATCCCAGAAGGTCAGCTGATGAAACTGCCCCTTCGCAGAGCGCAACTCGAGTATCAATCGCACGTGCTCGGGCCCAGGCGGCTGTTCGATGGCAACCAGTCCCGTCATCTTGGGCTGGAGCACAAGTGCCCAACGCTCTGTTTCCAAGACGACTCGTTTGCCGATGCGCGACACGCCAGTGATCACCTGGCCCCGCAGTCGATTCTGGATGACTCTTATCGTCGGCTCGCAAGCCACAGGCCGATAAGTGCATTTGGGATCGATGACGCGTTCTATCACCGAACCGATGATTGGCCGCACGCCGCGGCACATCGTCTCTACTTCAGGTAACTCAGGCATGGGAACCCGGTGACGATGGATCGCTCGGTGGCTTGGATGATGTTGGACGAGCCTCGGCGCTGGTTGGCGGTTGGCTCTCCGTGGTGCTTGTCGAAGTACTCACCGGCGCGCTCGATGGAATATCCGTGGTGATGATCACGCCATCGGCGGCCACGGCCGAGTTGCGCTGAGCGGTCGCTTCACGGCGACGGCGACGACGCAATCGGAAGCGCCGCGCCTGGTCCGACTCTTTGCGAAGTTCTGCCAGGAAACCATGATCTTCGATATGCAACATCTCGCGCTGCAGAATGCTGAGCGACGTCTGTAACAGTACGACGGCCATCGGCCCCACAACGATACCGATCGGCCCCAGTGCTTGCACGCCGCCCAACACGCTCAGCAAAGCCAGCAGCGGGTGCAACTGCGACTGGCCATGCAACACTCCGGCTTTCACAAAGTTATCAACCGTTCCAACGACCAACACACCCCACAGCGCCAGAGAACTGGCCGCCACAATTCGGTTTTCATAAAAGGCCAGATACAAACAGGCTGGTATCCATACGATGGCTGGTCCGACAAACGGGATCATCGCAAACATGGTTGTGAGCATGATCAGCAGCACAAGGCTGGGCAGACCAGCCACGTAGTATCCCAGGCCTGCGGTAGCCCCCTGCGTAATCGCTGAGAATATCGTGGCCAACACCACCGCGCGACTGACTCGATCAAACTCCATGAGCAATTCCGCTTCATAGCGATCATCCAACGGAATCAACGCCATGATGGTTGTCGCCATCGCGGGGCCTTCATAGAGAAAGAAGAAGATGCACAGGATCAAAATGGCTGATCCAATGATCAAACGCACCACAAAGCCCACGGTCGCGCTAGTGTAAGAGACCAACCGCGGCTGGATGAAGTCGCGCACCTGGTTAAAGGCATCGCTGAGTTGCTTGGAGGTGGGATTGGCGATGTCCTTGATAGCGGTCAAGAACAGACCACCTTGGACCTCCTGCCGCAAGTTTCGATAGTTCGATTGGATCTTTTTGGCGATATCAAGATAGCTGGTATCTTCATCTTCACTGGTTGTGCCAAAATTTCTGGCATCGGTCGCGAGTTGGTTCAACCGTTCTTCCCAGAGGGGATGAAGCGTCTCTTTATCGTTCTTGATCGCCAGTTGCAGAGCCTCGAAGGCATCGGCCAGTTTGTTTCCGAGTCGCGCCATGTCGCGCGGTACCGGTGCATGCTCCGAGGGCACATCGCCGCCGTCACCATTGGCCACTGATACCATAACGCTCGCATAACGCTCTGCCGCGCTTAACAGTTGATTGAGATCCGTTTGAACGCGATCGCTCTCTGTTTTGTAGTTCAGCTCCAAGCCCAACCGCTGCTGAAGCTTGACCAGGGCCACACGTACGCTGCCTTCGTTCATATCCTGCACAACACCGATGCCTTGCAACGTGGCAGCGGCGCCAATCAGACCGAAAGGCAACAGCACGGAGAGCATGATCAGGCAAGTCGTGGCCACAGCTGCCAGCTTGGGACGATTGCCCGTCCGACTGAGCATGTACAAGTGCAAGGGGCGGAAGACGACCACCAACACGGCAGCCAAAAAGACCGGCACAAAAAAGCCGACCATCACCTTATAGAATAAAAGCCCGATCACCACGATGACCGCGATGAGGGCTATGAGCGACATCAATCTCGACATACAACGTCCTGCAACAAACTGTGTGATACTGCACCAGATTTGTTCGATCGCGCTCGTGTTTCAATGCGCTGGGATCGATCGCACCCGTCTGGATCGTATCCAACCAACATGTTGCAATCGTTGTCTGGTTCCGATCCGAGCTTGATTTATACCCGATTTTGCAACATTGTGTCGCGATCGCTTTCCCTGCACAGGTGTCGACGTGCTTAGAAAACGCCTCATTCGCTGGTCCGTCCAAGTTATCGCGCTGCTCCTGGTCGCGTGGGGTATCGCTCACACCACGCGCAAAGCCGCCGACCAATTGGCGAGCCAGAAGCAGCAACTTGAGCAGCAGGCGGGCGAGCTGGAACGCCGAGCCGCGGAGGCCGACGGCCCCGAGCGGGACCAACTGTTGGCCGAAGCCGCGAAAGCTCGATCGCGGGCCAAGAGTTTTCTCTGGGCAGCCCCACATTGGCTGATTGCATCGGGCCTTGCATACGCAGTGGGCATGTTTCCGGCCGCCTGGTTCTGGCGCTCAGCCCTCGTTCGGCTCGACCAACCCGCGCCGCCGCGATTGACCGCCTACGCTTATTGCCTGGGTCATCTCGGAAAGTATTTTCCCGGCAAAGCGATGGTCATCGTCCTGCGAGTCGGAGCATTGCTGCCGCTGGGCGTATTGAAGGTGGCCACGACGCTGACCATCTTTCTCGAGACGCTGACCATGATGGCCGTGGGCAGCGCGTGGGCCGCGTTCTGCCTGCTCTGGTTGCAACTCGATTGGCGGTGGACCGTACTGGCGCTCGGGTTGATGCTGATCACCTTTGTGCCCACGCTGCCGCCGCTGTTGCGAGAAGTGCTCAAGCGTACGCAGCGGCAGGTGGATCCGGAGTTGATGCGAACCTGGTTAAGGCGCATCGATTGGCAATTGATCGGTCGCGGGTGGATCGCTATGACCATCACCTGGCTAGCCAACGGGCTCAGTCTCTACTGTGTGCTCCGCGCCAGTCCATCAGCCGAGTTCTCGGCGGTACCTGCGTGGACTATCGCGCTCAGTTCACTCGGTGCCTGTGCGATGGCCGTCGTGCTGGGCTTTGTTTCCTTCTTACCTGGGGGAGCTGGCGTTCGCGAAGTCGTCCTCTCCACGATGCTCGCGCCGATCGTTGGCCCCGTCGCTGCCATTGCCGCAGCCGTCTGGATCCGCATCGTGTGGCTCGCCACCGAATTGGCAGTGGCCATGCTGCTCAGGCTGGTGCGATGATGAGCGAGCGTTTTCCGCTATTTTAAAGAGATGGCAGTTATTCTCCCTCGCATAACGGGTCGGGTATGGTTGAGACGCCGCGCTTGTATGGCAAATCCACCCGGCTCCATTACTTCTTGTTAGAATTGGCGACTTCGTTAACCGATTCACGGCCGCCGAGTTTGTCATTTGTGTTAGAAAGCCAACGGGATGTTGTCGATAGTTGTGCCTGTCTACAACGAACGCGATTCGCTAGAGGAACTGGTCAATCGCATTCGCGCTGTGGCTGAGCAGCATGCGTACCAAGTCGAAGTGTTGATGGTCGATGATGGTTCGCGAGATGGATCCTGGCCACGCATCGCGGAGCTGGCTGCTGCCCCCGCCAATCAAACGCCGCAGTTCATGGTGCGCGGACTGCGATTGCGTCGCAACTTTGGCAAAGCGGCCGCGCTGGCAGCAGGTTTTGATCATGCGCTGGGCGAGCGCTGGATCACGATGGATGCCGACTTGCAAGATGACCCCAACGAGATCCCAGCGCTGCTCGCCAAGTTGGATGAAGGCTACGATGTCGTGACGGGCTGGAAACAAGTGCGTCATGATCCATGGCACAAAGTTGGCCCCAGTCGCATCTTCAATCGCTTGATCAGTTGGCTGACCGGTGTCCACTTGCACGACCACAATTGCGGGCTCAAGGCTTATCGCCGCGAAGTGCTCGGCGAAGTCAAACTCTATGGTGAGATGCATCGCTTTGTGCCAGTCCTAGCCGCCGCGCGCGGCTTTCGCATCGCCGAGATTCCGGTGCGGCACCAACCTCGCCTGCACGGCGTTTCGAAGTATGGCTTCGAACGGTTCATCAAGGGCTTGCTCGATTTGTTCACCGTTTACTTCTTGACCGGCTTTCGCAATCGACCTCAGCACTTGCTCGGATCGCTCGGCCTCGCTTCGCTAGGCTTTGGAGCATTTGGGCTGCTGGTTTTGACGTTGATGTGGATTCAATCGCGGCTGAGCGAAGCGACGCCCGATGTTCACTTGCACGAGCGCGCCATCTTTTACTATTGCATCGTGGCTCTACTATTGGGTGTGCATCTGCTCTCGGTCGGCTTTATCGCTGAACTCATCACCGCGCAAAATCGCCCGCATACGCGGCCTTACAGTCTGTCGGATTCGGTCGGCAGCTTTAAGCAGGATGATAATAAAACTGGCTACCAATCAGGTCGTCAGCCTGATGGTCAGGCAGGTGAATCATGAGCCGGTCTGAGTCGATGGGAACGAATGCGCAGCCGCAAGATCATGACATCTCGGCTCGAACACCACAGGGTACCGAAGCAACGGTCGCACATCGTCGCGCGCCTTGGTGGGTGCTACTTATTGCGGTCAGCGCCCTCGTGGCTCAATTAGTGCGGATACTGACCGTGCAATCGGCCACTGGCGAAGTACCATTTCACAGCGCGAATGATCGCAGTCGTTGGTGCGCAGTCGCAGCATTGGTGGAGAAGGGGCAGTTCGAGATCGATGAGTATCTCGAGATCCGCAGTCCTACGCACCGCAATCGTCGCGTGTGGGCCACCATCGACCTGGTGCGTCATCGCGGCAAAGATGGCAAGCAACACTACTACAGCAGCAAGCCACCGCTGCTGCTGGTCATTCATGCTTCAGCGTATGGACTGCTGCGAGCCGTGACGGGCCTGACGCTTACCAAACAAGTCTTCACGACGGCCCGCTCAGTGCTCGTGCTGGTCAACTTGATACCGCTGGTACTGTTCTGGTGGTTGTGGCTGCGCTATTGGCGTCGACAAGCGATGACCACTTGGGGCCTCACGCTGCTCGTGCTGTTTATGACTTGGGGCACGTTCGTCTCCACTTTCGCGAATACGCTGAACAATCACTTACCCGGTGCCCTGGCTGCCGGTATGACGCTCTGGGCATTGCTGAAGATCATCGAGCAGCAGGCTGTGAGCACGCGTTGGTTTGTGCTGGCTGCGTTTTCAGCGGCAATGTGCGTCGTATGTGAATTGCCCGCGCTGGCTTGGGCCGCCGCTACGCTCGCCTTGTTGAGCCAAATCGATTATCGCAAGACGATGATCGCTGCGTTGGCAGGCATGCTGCCTGTGGCGATAGCGTTTGCGATTGTCAATTATGCCGCGCATGGTGATCTCAAGCCGCCCTATGCACATCGCGCAGCGGGACCGCTGGTTACAACAGTCGAACTGTCCCAACCGATTGCCGTAGAGGAACTCGCGCAAGCTCAGCCGCAGATCGTCGATCAGCTTCGTCAATTGAAGTTTGATGTATCCGATGCGTCGATCGTTCGCGCCACCCGGACTCAGGGAGTGCAAGAGTTGTGGGATGAATCGTCGCAATTCCGCTTTGCATTGATACTATCGGGGAACCAATTGGCGATACATCATTGGGACGACTGGTATGACTACCCAGGATCGTATTGGTACCCCGATCGCAAGAAAGGCGTCGATCTCGGAGAACCCAGCCGTTTGAATTATCTATTTCACACGACCTTGGGTCATCACGGAGTGTTCTCGCTCACGCCGATGTGGCTGCTGCTACCGATCGGTGCTTGGCGCATTTGGGGTCAATCCACTGGGCCCATACTGAAACGACTGTTTTCGATGCGCGTGCAACTGATGCTGGCGATTGTTGCCACCAGCCTGGTCTGCTTTGCGTTCTACATGCTGCGACCGCTCGAAGATCGCAACTACGGCGGCGTCAGTTGTGGCTTTCGCTGGATGTTTTGGTTTATCCCGCTCTGGCTGTGGTTGATGGGACAAGCACTACAGCGACTGCGCCAGCCTGTAGCTATCGTTGTGGTTTGCATGCTGCTAGGTGTAAGCCTCTACTCGGCCAACTATCCGTGGACCAACCCCTGGACGACGCCCTGGCAATCTCAGTTTTACGTTCAGCCAGAGAGATGATTCTGAGAATAGCCGCCGCTGGGGTTCGCGCGAACCGCACGCGCTGCCCCGCACAGCCAGAGGCCTGGCTGTGCTACGTCGCTCGTCTCTCCGAGACGAGTACCGAAGTAGCCAAGTTAAAATCACTCGCATTTCATTTTAAGACACAAGTCATTCGTAGACTTCAGTCTTGATCGCCGGAGGCGAGGCATTTAGTATCCCGGGGTTCCGCTGGCAGAGCCGGCAGAGCCGGCAGAGCCAGCGGCCCCGGTTTGGCAGACGCTGCGAATTGTTCGTCGCGGACACGCATTAGCGCTATGGGGCAGCCGCTGGGGTTCGCGCGAACCGCACGCGCTGCCCCGCACAGCCAGAGGCCTGGCTGTGCTACGTCGCTCGTCTCTCCGAGACGAGTACCGAAGTAGCCAAGTCAAAATCACTCGCATTTCATTTTAAGACACAAGTCATTCGTAGACTTCAGTCTCGATCGCAGGAGGCGAGGCATTTAGTAGCCCGGGATGTAGCTGGCAGAGCCAGCGGAACCCCGGGACCGCTACGGCGCGAGCAACGCGAGTCGCGGACGGGCGGCATTAGGCCACCATATCGTTTGATGTTGTGCTGCGATCGTTGGATTGTGGCGTTATGTTTGATGGTGATGAACGTTGGTTCGTGCGGCACAGGATTGGGTTGGTGATGGCACGTTAATGCCGTCGCTCCGCGACTCGCAGCCTATCGCGTCGACGTATCCCGGGGTTCCGCTGGCATCCGCCAGCTGCACCCCGGGCTATTAAGTGTCTCGCCTCCGGCGATGAAAACCGAACCCTACCACAGACTTGTGTCTTATCGAGAAGACCGAGTGATTTCAACTCACCCACTTCGTTCCTCGACTCGGAGAGTCGAGTCTTACACCTTAAACCTTACACCTTACACCTTACTCCTACCCAATCACTTGCTTGATCGGATCGATGTGTTCGACGCCGACCAGTTTCTGGTCGAGACCGTTGTAGAAGTAGCTGAGGCGGTTGGGGTCGAGGCCGAGTTGGTTCAGGATGGTGGCGTGCAAATGCTTTACATGGAAAGGATTTTCCACCGCGGCTGAGCCGAGTTCGTCGGTGGTGCCGACGCTGACACCACCTTTGATACCACCACCCGCCATCCACATCGTAAAGCCATAGGCGTTGTGATCGCGACCCGAGCCTTTGGCGTATTCGGCCGTCGGTTGGCGACCGAACTCGCCACCCCACACGACCAGCGTTGAATCGAGTAGTCCGCGTCGCTTCAAGTCCTTCAGCAGCGCTGCGATCGGTTTGTCCGTGGCTCCCGCATGTTTGTTGTGATTGACTTCCAAATCACCATGCGCATCCCAGTTGTCATCGTTATGCGCACCGCCGGAATAGAGCTGCACACAGCGCACGCCGCGTTCGACCAATCGACGAGCGAGCAGGCAGCGTCGGCCGAAGTCGGCGGTCTTGGCGTCGTTGACGCCGTACATGTCGAGCGTCTGCGCGTCTTCGCTACCGAGGTCCACCGCCTCGGGGGCATGCTCTTGCATCTTGTAAGCTAACTCGTAGCTGGCGATGCGCGACGACAGGTCGTGGTTGCCTTCGTGCTGTAGCAAGTGACGCTGGTTGATATTCTTGATCGCGTCCAGGATCTCGCGCTGCGCGGGTCGGCCCATTTCCGCCGGCGGTTGAAGATCGTGAATAGGTGTGCCTTGGCTGCGCAGCACTGTACCTTGATACGTCGCCGGCATATAGCCGCTCGACCAGTTCTTCGCTCCGCTAATGGGTCCGCCCGTGGGATCGAGCATGACGACGAAGCCGGGCAGGTTCTCGTTGACCGAACCGAGTCCGTAGTTGACCCAAGAACCAAGAGCCGGTGAGCCACTGAGGATCTTGCCGGAGTTCATCATCAACATGGCCGAACCGTGGATCGGCGAATCGGCGGTCATCGAATGCAGGAACGCGATGTCATCCACATGCCCAGCCAAATGAGGAAACAGATCGCTGACCCATTTGCCGCACTCGCCATACTGTTTGAACTTCCAGCGAGGTTCGACGATACGACCTTGATTGCGGTGGCCGCCACGTCCAAATGTCTTCACGTTCACCGTCTGGCCGTCGGTTCCAATCATGTTCGGTTTGTAGTCGAACGTATCGATATGGCTGGGGCCGCCATACATGAAAAGAAAAATGACGCTCTTGGCCTTGGGCTCGAAATGCGGTGGCTTGGCGGCCAGCGGATTGCCGCTGGTGGAAACATCATTCGCGCAAGCCTGGCTGCCTGGACCAAAAAAGCCATCGCGGCTGAGCATATCGGCCAAGGCCACTGCGCCAAAACCGCTACCGGTCTGCCACAGAAACTCGCGACGCGTTCTACCACAAAATGAACCTGACATAATCTGTTTCCAAGCCTGTTACAAAAAAGGCAATTCACTCAATGACTATGAATTGATTGATGTTGAGCGCAGCCAAACACATGGCGCGACGCGCTTGCGAGTCGCTGAAGCGATGTTTGCTTTTGAGTCGATCGACCAACGCGACCAGTTCGTCGATATCGGCCTGCGTCGCTGGGCGACTGAGCACCAGCTCTAACGCCCGAGCCGCTTGCTGCTGGACACCGCCACCAGTTTCGCGTTCCACACGCGATAACAGTGCGGCCGATTGTTCTTGCATCCAACTGCTGTTCAGCATGCCCAACGCTTGACCTGGCTGAGTGGTCAGGAAGCGAGCTTCGCAGCTGACGTCGGTATCGGGAAAATCAAAGGCGGAAAGCATCGGCACCGGTAACGATCGCTTGATGTGCACATAGACGCTACGTCGCGCCTGATCAGCAGGACTCGAGTTCCCCCAACCACTACCTGGCCGCGATTGACTGGCCAGCACTTCGGCGGACAGCGTTTGATAAAAACTCTCGCCATACTGTCGCTCGTTCAATTGGCCTGTGACGGTCAGCACTGAATCGCGCACCTGCTCGGCGCTCAGTCTTCGCACCGATTGACGCCACAGCCATTGATTGTCAGGATCGATCTCGGCCGCCTGCTTGTTACCCGCAGTCGATTGCCGATAAGTGCTGGACAGAAGTATCTGTCGGTGGATGGCTTTCATGTTCCAATCATGATCCATCAATTGCGTCGCGAGGTAGTCGAGCAGTTCGGGATGCGAAGGACGATCGCCCATCAATCCAAAGTTGTTCGGCGAGCGTGATAAGCCGCGACCAAAGTAATGCTGCCAGATGCGATTGACCATCACTCGCGCAGTCAACCAATTCTCTTTCGAAGCGATCCAGTTGGCCAACACTTTGCGCCGACCAGCACTCTTGGCATCATCGGCAACCGACGGTAGCGAGGGTGATTGATCGCCCAGCAGTTTGGGAAACGATGGCTCGACCGCAGGACCTTCGTTGTGAGGGCTGCCTCGCAACAACACATGCGTCACCGGTGGCTTGGCATCGGTCTTGGCCAGGCCCAACAACGCTTCACGCGGTGGCAAGCTGCGGAGCTGCCGTTCGCTCTGCCGACGCTCTGCTCGCAAATCGTTATACGCGGTATGCTCTTCTTCCGACAAATATTCGCGCAGCTTAGCTCTCAGCACCTTGTCTCGCTCAGGCCCTTCGGTCGCGCGTTGGTCGGGTGCTGGCATTTTGACAATCGCATCCTGCTCGATCTGTCGAATGCGTTTGTCCAATTGCCTGATCTTGTCGTTGACTGTTTTGTACTGGTCGGCCAGCTCTTTGCCCGATACTTCGATCTGGCTGTTGGTCGCTTGATCGCCGCGCGACGCGTAACTGGTCACATCGCGCATGAAGGCAACCATGCCGTAGTAATCGCTCTGCTTGATCGGATCGATCTTGTGATCATGGCAACGGGCGCAGTTGAGCGTCAGTGCCAGGAAGGCTTGACCGGTAGTCGAGACGATGTCGTCGTATTCATCAAACCTGGCTTGCAATGGATCAGCCGGTTCGTCATCCCAGATGCCCAGCCGATAGTAACCGGTGGCTGTGAGCGTTTCAGTGGTTACTTCGTCCAGTTCATCGCCAGCGATCTGTTCGCGAATGAATTGATCATAGGGTTTATCAGCATTGAAGGATCGGATCACCCAATCGCGATACTTCCATGCATTGGGTTTCACGCCGTCGCGCTCATAACTGTTCGTCTCGGCATAGCGGACGACATCCAACCAATGACGAGCCCATCGATCGCCAAAGGCTGGATCCGCTAGCAGTCGATCGACTAACTTTGCATAGCTTTCATCACTCCACTGCGATTCGATCTGGGCAACGACTTCGGGCGATGGCGGCAAGCCGATAATGTCGAGGTAGGCACGACGAATCAGTTGCGCGGGCGAAGCTTCGGGCGACAATTGAAGATGCTGAGCTTCCAGCCGCGCGACGACAAAGGCATCCAACGGTTCGCGCAGATCGTCATGATGATCCACTTCCGGCGGTTGTCGGCGAGCAACCGGTTGGAACGCCCAGTGAGCGGCGTAATTCGCGCCGGAGTCAATCCAAGCAGCGATGGCTGCGACCTGTTCTTTCTTTAGCGGAGCACCTTCTGGTGGCATCCGCAGATCTTCGTCGTCGGTGGTGATGCGACGGATCAATTCGCTCTTCGAACTGTTCCCAGGTATCACCGGAGGCTTGCCACTATCCGCTGAACCGATAATCGAATCGCGCTGATCGAGCCTCAGGCCAGCCTCTTGTTTATCGGGACCATGACATGAATAACACCGCTTGGCCAGCAGCGGCTGAACTACCGAAGCAAACTGGCCATCGTCGGCCAAAGCCATGCTCGAGCCTGTGGCCAAGCAGCTGGCCCAAAGCACGGCGACAACAGAGAGCGCAAGCACGCAAAACCATCGCCTGTATTCGGCTGAACCATAGCTAGCTGGATGACCTAATTTTGGGTGAGCTCGACGGAAAGATAAGAGCATCGAGAAACCTTGGTAGGGACGAATTGGGGAGGCAGGTAGGGAATTTTAGCTCGCTTCATTGTAAACTGGCGACTCCTGCATTGGAAAGAACGTTACCCCCTGCCGCCTTTAAGGACTCCCGCATGTCCCTCAACTTGTCCTGCCTCACGCGTTTTGCATCACGAGCACTGATGGTCGCCGCCCTCTGTTTGCCAGGCAGTAACCTCGGTTTACTCCAGGCCGCCGAGTATCCGAAACTGACCGATAGCGATTGGGCCTGGTGGCGTGGTCCCAGCCGGCGATGGCGTTGTGCGCGAGAAAAATTCCTTTCCCATGAATGGTGCAGCCACCGAAGGCATTGCCTGGAAAGCGGCGGTGCCCGGTCGCGGCATGGTTCGCCCATCGTCGTCGGCGATCAAGTCATCCTGGCGACTTGCGATGAGGCCAGCGGCGGCCAAAGCCTTATTTCGTATGATCGCCAAACAGGTAAGCCACTATGGACAACCGTCGTGCATCCCAGCGGAGCGATGCGCAAGAACTCGCGTTCCACGGGCGCATCGGTCACGCCGGCCAGCGATGGCGAACGCATCTATATCAACTTTTGCGAACTCCGATGCCGTGACCACCACCGCCTTATCGCTCGACGGCAAACAGCTGTGGCAATCGCGAGTCTCGCAGTACCAGATTCATCAAGGCTACGGATCTTCGCCGGGCCTGTACGGCGACCTGGTCTTGGTATCTGGCCGATACCAAAGGTGGTGGAGCAATCGCCGCGCTCAAAAGGCATGACGGCCAGATCGTATGGAGCGTGAGCGACCATCGAACCCCAATTACCCCTTCGCCCATCGTGCTCAATATCGCTGGTCGCGACCAGCTCGTCATGACCGGCAACGACCTGGTTACCAGTCTCGATCCCAAGACCGGCGAAACGATTTGGGAAGTCGCAGGCGCTACGACCGAATGTGTGACCAGCACCGTCACCGACGGAACGCATGTCTTTACGTCAGGTGGCTATCCCAAAAATCACATGTCAGCCGTGCGCGCCGACGGTTCGAACAAGATCGTTTGGGAGAACAAAGAGCGCGTCTATGTGCCCGTCGCTGTTGATTCGCGATGGTCATCTCTACGGCGTGCTGGATGCCGGCCTCGCCATGTGTTGGGAATCCGCCACGGGCAAAGAGTTGTGGAAGGAACGTTTGGGCGGCAACTTCAGTTCGTCACCGGTCCTGGTCGGTGAGAACATTTACGTCACCAGCGAGACTGGCGACACTACCATCTTCCGCGCCAAAACCAGCGGCTTTGAGCAAGTAGGCAAGAACAAGGTGGGTGATGAAGTCTTTGCCACACCGACCTTTTCACGCGGCCAGATTTTTATGCGAGTCGCCTATCAAGACGCCAGCGGCCGCCGGAAGAGTTGGTGTGCATCAAGTAGCTCTATTTTCTACTTTCCAATCTCTACTCTCTACTTTCCAATCTCTACTCTCTACTTTCCACTCACTACTCTCTATTCTCTACTCACTATTCCCGGCGTAATCCAAAGGACATGTAGTGCAGACCGTTATCTTCTTCGACCAGGAAACCGCCGCTGGGTGCGAGGTACTTGGCGATCACGGAGAACTCGGGCAACTTGTGATTATCCAGCGCGGCTAGCAACGCGGTGAAGAACCCGTTGTTAGCAGCGACTTGGCGCAAGCGATCGCGATTGCCCGGTTCGCGAGCCAATTCGTAAAACATCTGCAACGACTCTTCTGGACGAGCATAAGACAAAGCGCTCGACTCTTTGCCTTGCAACTGAGCCTTAATGCGATCGGTGATCAACTGGAAATCGAGCGCCTGGCTCAGTTGGTCTTCGGGTGAGTTGAGCACCGATGCGATCTCGTTCATCATGAAGCGGCTATCTGCGATGACCACATAGTCATCGATCATCGTGACGCAAATCTCGGGTTGGCGAACCGCACTCGCATCGCGTTGACGTCCCGGTTCGAAGACTTGAACCTGCAATCGCCCCATGGTTTCACTCTTGACCTCTTGGCGAGATCGAATCAGATCGATCATTTTGGGCAGTACGGTTTGGCTCACCTGGGCTGGGTTGCGCACGCGGATGGCATAGACATTCGAACCGCTATTGATGCGCACTGGGCGAGTGAAACCCTGCATCATGGTCAATCGACCTTCGAGGTTTTCGAGAATATCTTTCTTGAAGTCGAGCTGCAGACGCTGGGAGACGCGATCGAAGACCTCGGTCTTCATCGCATCGGGTCCACGAAACTGGTCATACAACTGCTCGACTGCCTGGAGCGTCGCAGCCAGGTCCCAGTTGATGGTTGAGTAGCTGGCCACTGAACCCGGCACCCAGTTCTCCGGTGTTGTCGAACCGCTCTTGGGCCTAAGCATCGCCAGAATGGCGCGGCGTGGCGTACCAAGCAGGACATGGAAGTGAGTGATGGCATCGAAATCAGCTGGTGCAATGATCCAACTGCCACCGATCGCTTGAATGTCATCCAAGCCGAGCGCGGGGAACATGGCAAAGACCATCGATGTCGTGGCACTGGGTGGACTGGTTTGACGCAGCAGTCCCAAGGGATCGATAAAGAACGAGGCGTGGGGACGTTCACCTTGCGCACCAACACAACGAGCCATCAAGGTGGTGAAGCGTCGATTCTCTGCCAGCGATGGCCAGTCAACAGCTGCACCACTCCAGCGCTGAGCCAATCGATCAAGTGCCGATAGGTTGCTGCTGGCAACAAAAACTCCTTGATCGATAAAGTATCCGAACTGTTCACGAGCTCGACCCGGGTTGGCAAACTTATGAAGGGTCAGTGGCCCCGACTTGGACTCGGTATGCTCCATGCGATCGCCCATCTGCGAGTGCATGCGTTCAATCATGACTTGCACGCCCGAAATCTCTTCGCCCGCATCCATCATCAGTGCGATCGAGGGCTGGTTGATCTCCACTCGTACTTCCGCACCCTCTTCCGAAGCTTTGGCGCGGGCTCGGCCTTGCATCTGATCGCTCGGCAAGACAGCAATCGCCAGTTCGCCCGTGGGAATGGACAAGATCTCGTCCAAGTTCAATCCGGTAACTTCGCTGATCGCTTGAGTGCTATTGACCAGCGATCCATAGAACTCCGCCAGGATCGGTCGCACTTCGTTGTCTTGCGACAACCGCCCCATCGTCGAACGCGATAAAGCTTCCTTCATCTCCTTGACGTTATCGATACGCACGTACGCCAGCGTTTTCTCAGGGAACAAGGCTGGCGCGGTGAGCTTGGGCCGAGCCGCTGGCTCTTGAGCTGACAAACCCACTGTCCAATCAGCACAGGTTGTAAAAGTGAGGAAAAGAGCCGCCCACAAAACACCGCGATTACGAGCGGACAGATGAAAAGTCATAGTTGCTTCAGTTGCCAATGGGACGAGTAAGTTCAATGGGGCGATATCTCACGATTTTCGCAGGTTATGCAGTTGGTATCAAGCGACGGTCGTTTGGTTCCGTTGCCGAGACACGCCGTGGCTCGGTGGGGCAGCCCGCAGCGGTTCGCGCCAACCTATCGCGCTGCCCCGCACAGCCAGAGGCCAGGCTATGCTACCGTTTGCAAATTTTCTCTAGCCATTGCTAGCATTAAGCCGAAGTTGGATACGATGGGATTTGCCAGGTGATTCGCTGGATCGCTTGCGAGCTTGGAAGAATTCTTCGCCGACCGCTGCAAATTACCTTATACTAAGGGCTGACCTAACTGCGAAACTATGGACAGTCAGCGGTGTTAGCCAGTTAATAAGTTCCTGATCGAAACTGCCCAATAGGGAAACCGCCCGGGGGAAACGCTGATGAAACGCCAATTAATGACTCTGCTGCTGGTCCTCGGTCTGTCGACGACTGCCATGGCGCAGCGCGGAGGAGGTGGAGGTACTGGCGGCGTTGGAATGGGTGGCGGCAACTTCGGTGGCGGCAACACGGGTGGCCAGAATTTTGGCGGTGGCAACCAGGGTGGCAACACGGCTGGCAATCTCGGTGGCTCCAACGGTTTTGGCAGTAACACATCTGGACTGGGCAATGCCGGTGGCTTTGGAACCGGTAGTGGATTCGGGAACGGATCCGCCTCATCGGGGTTCGGCCAAAATTCTTTTGGCTCCAATTCGATGGGCAACACCAGCGGCATGGGCAATACCGGCGGCAATGGCGCTGTGGCTGGCCTCGGTTCCACTCAAATGAACACCCCAGCCGGCTTCGGTAACTTTTCACCCTTCGGCGGTTCGTCTGGCGGCATGAACGGAATGAACAGCATGGGCATGATGGGCATGGGTGGCCTTGGCGGCATGGGCATGATGGGCATGAGTGGCCGCGGTGGTATGAGTGGTCGCAATGGAATGATGAACCAGTTCGGCAACCAGAATCAGAACCAGAAATCCAAGATGCGCACCAGCGTCAAGGTTGGTTTCACGGTACCTCAAGCGACCGTCAATGCTCGCGCGACGCAGATCCAATCGCGACTGGCTCGAACCAATAGCGCGGTTCAGACCCGAGGTGTTCAAGTGGTGATGGATGGTCGGACGGCTGTCTTGCGCGGCAGCGTTGCATCCGAGGCGGATGTGCGCACGCTTCAAAAACTGATCTCGCTCGAACCGGGTGTGAGCGAAGTCAAAAGCGAACTCACGATCGGTGGCTCAGCTGAAGTCGTACCACCAGCAGCCGCTCAATAACGCACAGTTTGTTCTCACTCAATTCTTACTCAATGCAAAACAGTCCAACCTCTCAGAAGAGGCTGGACTGTTTTTTTATGCATTGAAGTTGTTTGAGCGATCAAGTGATGTGGAATGACTACCACGCATTGGAACGCGGTGTCAGTTGCACACCAGGTGGCAGTGCTAACTCTTCATCGGTGGCGGGGCGAATGCCGGGACCGAAGGGCGATGGCGTCGTCGCGCGTGGTGAAGACATGGGCGTTAGGTTGCCGATGGCCCCGGCAGGCATGCTCGGACTGGCTTGCATCTGCGGCAGCGGTTGATTGGGCATCGATTGATTGGGCGGTGTGATCATATTGCCGCCAGCGATCAGGCTGCTGGCCAATGGCACATTGCTAGGAGTCCATGCGCTAAATCCCTGGACCGGTCGTTGGGGCATCGGTTCGTTCTGCTTGAATCCTTCGGCCAACGCTTGAGCACGAGCTTGTGCTTGTGCTTGAGCCAGCGCACTGTTGGCTTCCATGCTTGTAGCAACGGCTTGCAACTTTTGTAACTGTTCGCTCGAAAGGCTGGTCGTATTGTTCTCCGCGGCTCCGCGCGCACGGCCGGGCACTTGAATCGTCGTCGTCCGCATGCTGCCGTTGGATTTCTTGGACGTATCGAGCTTGGGCAGTGGCCCATCGACGGTAGGAATTGTCGCTTGTTCGTAGGCGACCGTTTGCACTGGAGTCACAGCGTTGGATGTGGGGCTGGTACGGCCAGGCAACATGACCTTGGCCGATGCGCCTTGGACCATCTCGCCTTTGGAGCTTACGAAGGTTGGGATGAGCGTAACTTCCTTTTGCACGCCATCGGCGGCATCCCATGGAATCCACACGCTGTACGAAGCGCCCAAGTCGGATTCGCTGAAGTGTTCAGTGAATTGTTCTTGGGTGAAGCGAAAGCGTTTATCCCGGTTGATTCTCGGGTGAAAGCTTGGCTTTCTTGGCTGTCTCATCGAATCCGTGGACCACCAATTCACCTTCGACTGGAATGGTCTGCGATTTCGCATTATAGAAATAGATGCGGCCACCAAACCGCGTGTGGGCGGTTTGCCGGCGACGGTTAAAACTTCATGGCTCCAGAGCACAACCATCTTGGTCGGTTGTTGATAGCCCTTCTTCCAGAATTGCAGGGATTGCCAGGTCGAATCCTTTTTGGTGCCTTTGTCTTTGGTCATCGTACTGCAACCTGTTTCCAGGCCGAGCAGGAGGAGAACCATTGAGGCAATCGCGGCTGTGCGTGTCATTCCCTGACTCCGTTCCACTGAATCTTCACTACTTGCTATCGATTGATCTCGGTATCGATTCGTCGTGCCATGGCATGTAATCGATTGACCGGCCCTCAAGGTTAGGAAAACCTCGGGGCCGTGGTCTGTGTCGTTTGCCGTGCTGACGCGTCAGCCACATGACCGACTGCGTTCAGCCAACTGCTGTAGCATTTTCTCAACGTCGAATCAACTCGGCCGATGGCCCCAGCGATCGCGACTGAGTCGAGGCCGGTTGAACAGGCGCTGATTGAACAGGCGCTGATTGAACAGGCGCTGATTGAACTGGCGCTGATTGAACTGGTGGTTGAATGGACGTTGGTTGAATCACTTGCGTTTGCCGTTGCACCGGCTGCGATGGGATGACTTGAGGTTGCATCATCATCGCGGGATTGGATTGTGGATAAGCCGGTGTTTGGTAGGCGGCGTGTTGGGCACCGACGGCGGCTGTGCGAGCACTGGCCGAGGTCGATGTTTGCGCGGGCCGTTCGTAGTTGACTGGCTGCAGAGTCGGAGCCGACTGGATCATGCCTCCGCTGGCACCTGGTGCTACTGGCACGCTGTTGGGTGTGGTAACTCCCGGGGCACCGTACGATCCATCGATGATCGTCTCGCCAGGCAAGACGTTGTCGATAGCCGATGGTTGCATATCAGGATAAAGGATTGGTCCGCGAGCCGGTCCCCACAGGCCATGGCCACCGCTCAGTCCCACGTCGCCGTGCATCTCGAGGATGTCCGACAAACAGTAGCTCATGCGGCTCGATTCCACTTGCTTGATGATCTCGTAGTCCTCATCGGTTTGCACGATGCGGGGTGTCAGGATGACCAGCAGTTCGTTGCGAGTTTCAGTTTCCGTATCGAAGCGGAACAGAGCTCCCAGGTACGGATGTCTGCCAGGTAAGGAATGCGTCTCGAAGCGCTGGTGCGGTTCTTCTGAATCAGACCAGCGAAGACCACCGTTTGTCCCGAGTAAGCGCTGATCGTGGTTTGCGCGTTGGTCGTATTGATGACGGGTGATCGAATCACGGCACCGTTGGTACCAAAGCCAACCGGAGTACCCGTCGACTCTGGGCCCAGCGAGGATCGCTCGACGATCACCTGCATCACAATCAGACCATCTTCGTTCACGCGTGGCCATACTTGCAAGCTCAGACCGACGCGGACGTCTTGCACGCTGACCGTCTGACCGAACTGGGCAGCCGTTGAGCTTTGAACACGCGATACTTGCGAACCAACCAAGACCGATGCTGGCCGGTTATCCATAGTCATGATTTGCGGACGTGAGAGGATCTGCAATCGACCCGCGTCTTGCAAAGCGCGAATCAAGATACCAACCGACTCGCTAGCGGCAGATAACACCAGGCCACCATAACCCAGCGTGCTGCTAGCGCGGCCCGTACCAAAGGTGCTCAGGCCCTGACCGGCAACTTGCTGTGGACGACCCGCCGTCACCGCATTGGTAAACGCCGTGTTACCCAAGTTGAATACGGCGAAACTGGGTCGTACCACCGGTCGACGTATTGCGGTCGAACAACAGCGAATCTTGCAGGCCCAGTTCCGTACCCCATTCAAAGTTATCCGTCAGTTGGACTTCGGCCATCACCGCTTGAATGGTCACCAGCGGTGGACGACGGTCCAGTTTGGTAATGACTTTGCGAATCGATTCGAAGTAACGCGGCGTGGCGCTGACGATCAAGCTGTTGGTCGTCGCTTCGGCCACGATGAAGATTTCACGATCAACCTGCTCGAACACGCTGATCGAGTTGCTTTGCAGCAACTGCTGTTGAATCACGGTACGCTGCGTCTGCAAGAAGGTCGTGAGCGCTTGGGCTACGTCCTGGGCGTTGGCATTACGAAGCCAGAAGACTTCGCTGGCTCGCGTCTCCACACCTTCTTCGTCCAATCGCATCAGCAGGACTTCGATGACTTCCAGGTCGGATGCCGATCCGCTGACGATAATGCTGTTAGTGCGGTTATCTACCGAAATCCGTAGTTGGACCAGCGAACCTTCACCACCGGCGGTCAGACCGGCCAACTGTAACTGGGCGTTCAGTCCAGCCAAACCACCACCAGCGCCTGTACCTTGACCAGCAGTCACTGGCAATCCGAACAGCTGCTGTAACATTTGAGCCAGTGTGGTCGCCACACCGTTCTTGATCTCGAACACCTTGATTTGAGCTTCTGCGTTGGGCAAGCGATCGAGTTCGTTAATCAGTTCGGCAATCAGCGACATGCTCTTGGTCGGTGCTCGTACGACCAGCGAGTTCTGGTTGGCATCCGCCGTGATCACAACGCCCGCCAAGATGCCGGAGTCAACACGCGAACCGCCGTCGGTTCCAGAGAGCGTGACCTTGGTGCTGGGCGGTGACGCTTGACTGTTTCCACCACCGCCACCACCACCTCCGCCACCGCCACCACCACCTGCAGCAGCACCGCCCGAAGTGCCCGTGATCACGTTCCGCAGCACGGTTTGCAGGTCGGTCGCAGTTGAATTCTTCAAGCGAAAGATGCGGAGTTCATTTTGAGCCGTTGTTCCTTCGACGTCGATCTGTTCGATCAATCGAACCACTTCCGCCATGTCGCGCGGCGCGGCTTGAACGATCAGCGAGTTGGTGCGATAGTCGGCAACCAGTTTGACGCGCGTACCCAAGCCGGTTCGAGCCGTCGTGCCACTGCCGGGCGTGTCGACAAAGAAGTCGCGAATGGTCGTTTCTGCATCGACGGCCGACGCATGCTGCATGCGAAACACGCGGAGCTGATTGCCTTGATCGAGCGGTTGATCTAGTTTGTTGATCAGTTCTTCGACCGAATCAACCGCCTCTTTGCGACCGATCAGCAACAACGCATTGGGTTGACCAAGCGAAGTAATACTGACAGCGCCCTGTCGAGGCTTGAGCACGACGTCGTACAGCTGGGTTGACCAAGGTCGCCACAGCCGTGCTATCGCGTGCTTGAGCTGCATGACTTTGATCAGCGGCTGAGTCTCAGCGCTTTTCTTCTTGATTTGATCGATGACTTCCAACGTGCGCTGCACATCGCGTTTGGCACCTTTGATAATCACCAGGTCGAGATCTTCGATGAACTCGATTTGCACATCACCGAACAGTCCGTATCCGCACCCAGGGTATCTGCCGAACCGATGGCCATGGCCGGTTCGTCTGGATTTTGTGGTCCATTGTTTTGTGGATTGGCGCGAGGCTGACCACCGGCTGGCACTTGGGCCGTGACCTGCGCATTGTCATCTTGTTGTTGATACACCGCCCGCACCAACTGAACCGCTTGACGAACGCGTTGAGGATCCGCTGGTGCGAGTGGCATGACGTGCGTCGCACGGTAGGGGTCGCTCTGGCCCATATCGAGTGCGTAAACGATTTGCATCCAACCTGCGACCGAAGCACCGCCACCCAGCAAAGTCACCTGGCCTGCGGTGCGATCGATCTGCATCACGTCCTGCATGCCATTGGAGTTGGCCAGGCGGAAAGTGATCAGTTCGTTGTTGCGTTCCGCCGTCGCCGTCAATCTCGGGGCCGGCCAAGGCGCTGCAAAGCGTTCTCGAGATCCTGCGGACGCAGATTGCGCAGCATGTAGATCTGTTGCTTGGTCGAGGCGACCGACATACCTTTGTCATTGGCCACAACGCCACTTTGCTGAGCTTCGAAGATCAGCATCTGCATCTTGGCGCTGATATCCCTTTGGATCGACTCGGGCGCCATGACCATCAACTGGCCAGTCTTGGGTTCGGTTGCCACACGCACGCGTGGATGACCGTGATAAGTGATTTGCAGTCGAGGCCCCCACGGCACCAATCAAGTCCGATGGAACTTCATAGACTTTCAGCTGCGCTGGGTCCGCTTGCTGCTCGGCAGCAGTCGGCATGGCTGCTGTGGGCAGGCTTGCTGTGGGCATGGGCTGCCGAGGGTAGGGCGGCGGCAGAGGTAGCGGCGTTGGTGTTCGGCACAACCATTTGTCCCGGCGCGGTCTGCGCGATCAGCGGTCGTGTCGCAGCAGTAGCGCCTACGCTTGTTTGCGTGCCCGCTTGCGGCGACCTCGTCAGAGTTTGCTGGGCAGTTAACTCACCGCTCAGTCCGCAAACCAATGCACATGCAAAGGCTGTGTATCGGAAACGTTGGACATGCTTGTCAATCTCCGCCGGCTTCATGCCAACATGTTCGTGGGGCTAGCAATTGACGCTCGAACTCAAACTATCCGTCGACTGGTCAGGGTTACCAGTCGGGAGACCTAGTTGGGTGAGCCATCATTGCATAGGACAGCGAGAGGCATCGCTACCTCTTCGTTCTATGGCACAATCGGCAAACTTGCCGCATTCTTTGCACGAAAGAATTTAGGAAGTAATCCTAACGGTAGGAATTTTGGCAATGGCTACCCAAGCTACCCGATTTGCCACTCGCCATCGCCTTGCATATCGAACATAGGTTCATTTAGCTCTGAAGTGACGCAAATGTTAGCTCGTAGCCACCGTCACCAGACGGTGGAGCATCACCTCTTCACTCACCCAATCGCCCGAGATTCGTGCTCCCCGCTTTGGCAGCGGTGGCTACGGGGGATTTCTGAGTTGGTCGGCATTTGCTCTGGAGTGTGACTCAACAATTTGGTACGTCTGTTAGCCGCACGGGCCATGCCCCGCCCATGATCAGACTGAAAACACAAATTGCCAAGGAGAGGCTCATAACCATGACGCGAACTCGTTTGCTTAAGACAAGCCGCTGCCGCAAGCTATTTTCGCGAACACTCGCAGCCTGTTGGCAACGGTCTGTGGTTCTGTGGTCGCGCATGCAGGCCCGCCTTCGATCTTGAGTATGTTTCAAGAACGATCAAGTGCGGCCAGCGAACAGCACCTGGCACTCAAAGACGAACATGGTCCTTGGCTGATCGTTGCCTACACCTTTTCAGGTGATGATGCGGAAGCTCGCTCCATTGAGGCTAGCAAAAGAACTCCGCACCATGCTCAAAGCGCCGGTCTATGTTTATCGCAAAGACTTCGACCACTCGCGTCCGCTCGCGCAAGCCAGCGCGAAACTGGATTACGGCAATGAGCAGAAGGTCTATCGCACTTGGATACAGAATGCCAATGCGGGCAACGATAAAAACTATTCTGTACTCGTGGGTGATTTCACTTCAGCCGATGATCCCCGCAAGGACGAAATGCTCAAACGCATCAAGACCGCTCATCCCAAATGCTTGGAGTCCAAAGCGGATGAGAAGTTAACCGCGGAGAACATCGCCACCAAAGATACCAACTGGCTCATCTCGGCTCAGCGAAAGTTGATGTGGCAGAAGAATGAAGAGAATGCCAAGAAGGGGCCGATGAAGGTTGCCTTCATGACTCGCAATCCACTTCTGCCCGCTGACTACTTCCAAAACAGCGTTGACGATTTTGTGGTGAAACTCAACGAAAAAGTAGAACATTCGCTGCTGAAGGCCAAAGGTCGCTATACGGTTCGCGTGGCTATGTTCAGTGGTAAAGCAGTTACCGAGATTGCCACGGGCATGGCGCCCAAATCTCAGGATGATGGTATCAGCAATTCCTTGGATCAAGCCTGTTTGCGAGCCGGGTTGCTGTGCGCGGGATTGCGAGCCAAAGGCGTCGAAGCGTACGAGTTCCACGATCGCAACGCCAGCTATGTCACCATCGGCAGCTTTGATACGCTCGGCGAAGAAGCACCAGGCGGTGGGCCATTTGTTTATAATCCGAAATGGTCTCGATCATGAACCAGTATTGCGGATACGAAATGCGACCGGTGAAAGATCCGAAGACCGGTTATGTCAGTACCACACCTGCCTGCAAAACGATCTCGGTACCGTTCGAAGACAAGATGGTCGCCATTCCCTTTGACATCGAGGGCAAGTTTATCTCGATTCCGCGCCCCGCCGCTTCGAAACTCTATCAAGGTTCACTGCTAGGCAAGTCACGCGTCGGTAACTGATAATCACCACCAGCCGTTCGTAGCCACAACTGCCAAGCGATGAATCAGTTCGTAGCCACCGCTGCCAAGCGGTGGATCGCGAAGTCCTTTCCATTTCCGAATGGCGGCCTGAGTTCGTCCCACCGTCTGGCGACGGTGGCTACGGTGGTAATATGTTCGTCCACTACGCTACGTCGATATCGCGCAATCCACTTTTGGAAATTGTTTGAACATGGTGCCAAGTTTCGCGGGCGGTTTGGTTGTCGGCACGCACAACAAGAAAAAGCTGCTCGAGCTGAGGCAACTCCTGGAACCGCTCGGCATCTCACTGCAATCGCTCGCCGAAATTCCCACGGCCATCACGGTGGAGGAAAGCGGCCAGACGTTTATCGAGAACGCGAGGCTCAAGGCCAGCGTGCAAGCGGTGCACCTCAGCCGTTGGACGATTGGTGAAGACAGTGGCCTGTGCGTACCAGCCCTAGGTGGCGCACCGGGTGTCTATTCCGCTCGTTACTCAGGTGAACAGGCCACCGATCAGAGCAACAATGAGTTGCTGCTCAAGAACATGCAGTCGCTCACCGGCGACGCGCGGCGGGCTTATTACATCTCGACGATCGCTTTGTCCGATCCGACGGGACAGGTTCTGGTCGAAGCCGAGGGGCGATGTTGGGGACGCATCATCTCCGAGTATCGTGGCACCAGCGGTTTTGGTTACGACCCTCTGTTTGAGATACCTGAGTATCACAAAACGTTCGCCGAACTCGGACTGACTGTCAAAGCTGTGCTCAGTCATCGCGGTCGAGCGCTCGAATGCTTCAAGAGCCAGTTAATGCGCATGCCGATCTCAAAAGCGGGGTGAAAACTTGCCCGGACCGCTTTTGGCGTGTAGAGTTACCTTGGTGTTCTCTTCTCTTGCCAACGGGTTCGGGCCGCGCTGTCGAGCGTTTGCGATCATGGGTTTGACTTACTTCAAACGCTATAAAATGGAAGTCAAGCTGACCGATCTGGAGTTGCCAGAACAGCAGTTGTCGCCCGAGATTCAGTTGCATGCCTGGTCGCCCAATCTGCTGGCCGATCACGCGCTGGTGAAATGGGAGAGCTTTCGCTCCGAAATCGACTCTCACGTCTTTCCGTGCTTGGGCGAACGCGAAGGTTGCGCGCGGTTAATGCGCGAGATTGCTTCGCGTCAAAGCTTCGTTCCCGAGGCGACTTGGCTGGCATGCCATCAGCTGGGCACGACCTGGAAAGCGTGTGGGACTGTGCAAGGTTTAATGGTCGCTCCGCGCGAAGCGGCCATCCAGAATCTGGGTGTGCATCCCGATTTTCGCGATCAGGGCATTGGCCGCGCACTGCTCAGCCGAGCTCTGGCCGGTTTTCGATCGGTCGGTTGTACGCATGCCCAACTCGAAGTCACCGTGCAGAACTCGGCGGCTGTACGACTGTACGAACGCATGGGCTTCCGACGCATCGAGACGCTGTTCAAGGTAGCAGACGTCGTCTACGCGTGATCTCGGCCTGTGCCTCTCTGTGCTGATTGAGATGCGGGTGGTTTGGTGCGCGCGTGCTTGGCGCGCTGCCCGGCACAGTCAGGGGCCTGACTGTGCTACTTGTTGGATTGGCTATGAGGCCTCACAATGAGGCTGCGGAGTATCGATGGTCTACGAGTAAAACAAACAATTGGAATAGGCATGACGCGTTTGGTTGTTCAAGATCTGTCCAAACAATTTGTCACCGAAGCCGAAACACTGCTGGTGCTCAGTGGCGTCAACTTCGCCCTGGGCGCGGGCGAAGATTGTGCCATCGTGGGTGCGAGCGGCTCGGGCAAGTCGACGCTGCTCTATATTCTCGGAACGCTGGACTCGCCCACCTCCGGCTCAGTCACTATCGATGGCGTCAATCCGTTTGCCATGTCGGCAGCGGAACTAGCCAAGTTTCGTAATCACAGCATCGGCTTCGTCTTTCAAGACCATCATCTCTTGCCACAGTTGAGCGTGTTGGAAAACGTGTTGCTGCCGGCCATGGCCAGCGGTCGGCCCAGCGCTCAAGTCGCCGAGCGCGCCCGGCATCTAATTCGCGAAGTCGGTTTGGAAGCCAGAACGGACCATGTGCCTGGTCGATTGAGCGGTGGCGAACGCCAGCGCGTCGCAGTGGCGCGAGCGTTGCTGCATCAACCCAAATTGCTGCTGGCCGATGAACCGACCGGCAATCTCGATGCGGAAACGGCCGATCGCATCTCCGATCTGCTGTTTGATCTACCACGTCGCGAAGGCGCTTCGCTGGTGGTGGTCACCCATAGCGAGTCACTATCGACCCGCGCCACGCGTTGCCTCAAACTGGCCAACCATCAACTATCGTCGCTGGCCTAAGCTCAAGCGCGCGAAGTAGATCTTTAGCGCAGCCCGCTGAGCGAACTTTAGCTGAGTGATATTCAAGGGAGTTAAGTGTGAGCACGGCATCCGCGAGCGATGGGTCATCCGCTTCGTCGCAATCATCCTCGATTGCAACTTCAACGATTCCCAATTTATCGACGATCGTTTGGCGATCCCTGGTCGGCTACCGCGGACTGCATATTGCCTTGGCCCTGGGCATTGCCGCAGCCACTGCAGTGGTCGTCGGCGCGCTGGTCGTGGGCGATTCGATGCGAGGCAGTTTGCAAACTCTTGTGCTCGAACGACTCGGCCAAGTCGACAGCGTCATGCTCTCGCAACGCTTCTTCGAACCCAAGATGTTGGACGACGGCATCCAGGGTATTGGTCCCAAGCAAGTCACAATTGCGCCGCTCATCGTCTTGCCAAGCTCCGCGGTAGAACTACAAGGCGAGCAAGGCTTGCAACGCGCATCTCAAGTGCAACTGCTAGGCGTGGAAGATGCCTTCTGGTCCACCATATCCAATGACCAGGCTTTTCGATCTGTGAAACTGGCAACCGATGAAGTGGCCATCAATACGGCTCTAGCGAATGAGCTAGGTGCGAAAGTCGGTGATCAGTTAACTTTGCGTTTGCCCAAAGGCAGTGGAGTACCGGCCGACAGTCCATTAGGGCGCCGCGACGATGCGCCGCCCAGCCTTCCTGGTCAGCGGATCGCCGCCATCCTGCCCAATCACAGCGTGGCAGATCTGGACTTTCGCGCCGGCCAACAACCGACGCTGAACGTCTTCGTGCCAGTAGCCGCCGTCCAAGATGCTTTGGAAAAACCAGGACGAGTCAACGCCGCGTTGGCGCTGCTGCCGGCGGACCAGCAGCATGCATCTTTGTCCGAGGCTCAACTGTTCTGCGATCAAATGAACTCGCGAATCAAACCTCAACTGGCCGACTATGGCCTCAAACTCACGCGACACGTGCGACGGTTTCCCGACGAATCGATTGGTGAATCGGCCGACCAACCAACCGATCAACCGGTCACTGTGTTCGACTACTACCAGATTACCAGCGACCAGATGATCATCGACGAACCGTCGACTCAAGTACTCACGGAATCACTGTCATCACTCGCGCCCGCGCGATCGCTTAGTTACCTGGTGAATGAAATCAAAGTTGTCACCAGTACAGGAGCGGCGAGTCCCGACCAATCGGTGACTTACTCAATCGTTACAGGTCTGGAAGATTGGGAAAGTCGCATGCTGGGAATTACACCGCATGACTTTTTTGATGGCCGCAGCGCTACGTGTGGCGTAACCAGTTGGTTGGCCAACCGATTGCATCTGCAGCCAAACTCGGTCATACGATTGCATTACTACCGGCCAGAAACCATGGAAGGTGCCGAAGTCGAAGTCAGCCAGGATTTTAATGTTACCTCGGTCGTGCCGCTCACTGAACCCAAGAGAGGTTACGTGCGCAATAAGCCGGCTGTATTTGACGAACTGCCGACGAAAGCCAATGACCCGGATCTGACGCCCGTCGTGCCCGGTATCACTGACCAGGATTCGATTTCGAAGTGGGATTTGCCCTTCGAACTGACTCGCAAGATACCGCCGGAAGATGATGAGTATTGGAAGGACCATCGACTCACACCCAAGATCTATATGAGTTACAAAAACGCACAGCGTTACTTCGGTAGTCGTTTTGGTAGCGCCACCGCGATACGCATGAATACTTCGCAGGTCAACAATGCTGGACTGGACGAAGAAGGCCTTCGACAAAAAGCGGCTGAAGCTTTGCTGAGCACCAAAGCGACCTTGGGGATGCAATGGATCCCGATTCGTCAAACGCAGTTGCATGCGGCATCCGGCACGACGCCCTTTGATGGATTGTTTATGGCACTCAGCTTCTTTGTCATCGTGGCCGCGCTCATGCTGGTTGCGTTGCTGTTTCGATTGAGCATCGAGCAGCGATCCTCGCAGTGGGGTTTGCTGATGGCCACCGGTTACGATCACAGTCGAGTGCGCAGCCTGGTCTTGCGCGAATCCTTCATAGTAATATTGGTCGGAGTCTTAGTAGGGCTCCTGCTCGGTATGGGATATGCGCGGTTGATGATCGCCGGTTTGAGGAGTTGGTGGGCAGGCGCGGTCAGCGGCGACTTTTTGAACTACCATGTCACGCCACCCAGCCTGCTAATCGGTGGCTTTGTCGGAGGGCTGGCTTCGCTGTTTACGATTCTGTGGTGCGCGCGGCGGATCAAACGCCAAGCACCATTGGATCTGCTGCGCGGTCGTTGGGATGCGGCAGGTGCCAACGATCATCATCCCAACAAAGCGCCACTTGCAATCGCCGGTTTCATGGCCTTTGGGTCCGTCGGTTTGTTGATCCTGGGACTCACCCAATCCGGCATGGCTCAAGCCGGTTCATTCTTTGGATGCGGGATGTGCCTGCTGGTCGCAGCTCTGGCAACCATCATCTATTCGCTCAAAGCACGCATCACGACTGCCCCCACCCAAAGTCGCCCGGGTCTGTGGAACCTCGCGTGGCTTGCCCTGATGCGCAATGTGTGGCGCAGCGTGCTCACCATCGGATTGTTATCGGTGGCCAGTTTCCTGATCGCTTCGATGAGCCTCTTCCAGATCTCGCCCGACCTGCAAGGCAGCGGCGGCTTTGAATTGATGGCTCAAAGCTCGCTACCGATCTACCGCGATTTGGGCTCGACGCGAGTTCGCGAAGAGACGCTATCGAAAGAGAACTTTGAAAACTTGCGGACGGCTACCATCCTGTCGTTTCGCGAGCGGCCCGGTGAAGATGCCAGCTGCAACAACCTATACCAGGTCTCGCAACCCACGATCTTAGGCATACCGGAAGCGCTGGCCCGGCATCAATCGACGGCGCCGGAGAGCCATCGCTTTCAATGGGCCGCCACAGTTCCTGGTAATGAAACGCCCTGGGACAAGCTAGAACAGTTTGCTAGTGGCACGGACGGCGATCCAATACCAGTAGTCCTGGATATGAACACGGCAGCTTGGAGCCTGCATCAAGGCGCGTCGATTGGCGCGATCACTCGCATTCGATTCGATGACCGCGTGATTCATTTTCAAACCGTTGGACTTTTATCCAATAGCGTCATGCAAGGCAAACTGCTAATCAGTGAAGTGAACTTTAAGGCGTTGTTCCCCGAGATCAGTGGCTATCGTTACTTCTTGATCCACGACGATCAGAAAGAGATGCAACAGTTATCACAAGCACTCGAGAACGGATGGAGCGATGAAGGCCTAGACGTCAGCAGCACACAAGAGGCGTTGGTGAAACTGCTGGCTGTGCAGAATACGTACATCAGTGCCTTCCAAGCTATCGGCGCGCTCGGCTTGCTGCTCGGTACCGTTGGGCTAGCTGTCGTGCAGGTGCGCAGTGTGCTCGAACGCAAACGAGAACTGGCGCTAATGCAAGCCGTCGGTTTCTCCAAGCCTCGCATCGCAAGCTTGCTGCTGGCCGAGGCTGCGCTGTTGCTGGTCGGTGGTATCGTGATTGGCATCTTGGCTGCAGGCATCGCCATCGTGCCGCACTTGATCACCAGCCCATCGCAAGTCGGTTTTGCAGAGCCGCTGGTGATGCTGGCCATCGTCCTCGCCGTTGGCCTCATCGCCAGTTCCATCGCCGTGGTCGTCTCGTTGCGTCAACCGCTGCTACGCAATTTAGTCAACTAAGCGCTCTTCGCTGCTCGACTCGGAGAGTCGAGCGACGTAGCACAGCCAGGCCTCTGGCTGTGCAGGGCAGCGAGTTCAGTTCGCGCGCACCTTTGCGGCTGCACTAATCGCCGGAGGCGAGGCATTCAGTAGCCCGGGGTGTAGCGAGCGCCAGCGAGCGGAACCCCGGGTTAGTCACGACGCAATAGGCTGCGAGTCGCGGAGCGACGGCATTAGGCCACCATATCGTTTGATGTTGTGGCCCTGCCAGCTGCACCCCGGGCTATTAAGTGTCTCGCCTCCGGCGATGAAAACCGAACCCTACCGCAGACTTGTGTCTTATAGAGAAGACCGAGTGATTTCAATTCACCACTTCGTTCCTCGACTCGGAGAGTCGAGCGACGTAGCTCGTCTACTTCCACTGACTCTGAGTTCCATAGGGTGGTGGATAGGGTTCTTGATAGCTGGTTTCGTGAGGTCGAATCACGTTCCAGCCACCAACTGGGCTGGGCGATTGGTTGGCCGATGCGATGTTCCATTGTCCCGATGTCAGTTGTGTAGGTGCATGATTGGCAGCACTTCCCGTCGCAAAGGGAGCCAACCCTTGGTTCATAGGATAGACGGGCCCCGTTGGTGAATAGCTTTGCATGATCGTTGGTGGAACTGTTGTTGATGGCAGTGTTCTTGATGGCATTGTGGCTGGTGGCATCATCGCTGAGTGATGGCCCAGTGGTACCATGCTGAGCGAAGGTACATCTTGAGCTGCCGTGAGGCGATTTGAGGTCGAGGGCAAGGCTTGCCGATAATCGAATTGAGCTTGTTGCGCATTGGCCGGAGGAACCGTCACGCGAAACGATTCATAGTGTTCCAATGGAGCGTTGCTTGAGAAGGCATTGGCAGGTGCAGTCAACCGTGGATCGTTGGCAGCGGGATTCACTGGACTAACTGTGTTAGCTGGTGCCGTCGCATTCGCAATGCCTTGCAATGCACTGGCCGCCATGCCGGCCAGTTGTGAAACAGTCCCTAGCGCGCCAGCCGATTCACTGCCAGGCTGACTGCCCGCTCGCGGCATCTGCGAGCTGCCTGTGGGTCCGATTGAGGAACTATTCATATTGCCGCCGTTTGTATTCGCGCTAGCGGCATTGGAACCAACGGAACTGGCAGCGTTGGCATTGGCGGCTGCCAGATTCTGCGGAGGATCGCTGACGTGCAGAATGCCCATCAGAGCATCTCGCAATTGCGGCTGGGCGATGATGACGAACAGGCCCATAATGAAAACTTCAAGAATGGCCGCCGAAATCACGTTCGACGCACTACGACGACTTCGTCTGCCCATTTTGCACCTCCGTGCTAGTCAGATTCCTGATATGATCAGCGCCTGCCAGGCATGTGGCTCTAAGGCTGACGAGTCAGGCAACTTGCAAACATGGTGCCAATTCACAAGATGAAAATGGCTTCGCTCGAATCAGCGAGCTGCTCCAGCGGCTGGCCAATCAACGTTTCCTGCGGCTTATCAACGCTGAAACAGCTTGAAAAGCTGGTGGAACCAGCGTTTGGAAAGCGGCCCGAAAAAACTTTTGCAGAGCTTGCTCCACCCGCTCGATTCCATTTCCTTTTTGCCAACTCGATGTAATTTTTTCTCGCGCAGGCTCCTACCGCATGACACCATCGCCTGATTCTTCCTCCCACGACGACTCAGAGTCTCAAGTTGAGTCAGCTCGCTTTGCTAGCGACGAGATACCGAGCCGCGACGATATCGCGGCTGAGTATTTTCAGCAGTTGCCCTTCGCACCGTATCCGGTGCAGGAAGAAGCGCTATTGGCCTGGTTCACAGCAGAGCAGGGGGTCTTGGTCTGCGCGCCGACGGGGACCGGTAAAACATTGATCGCCGAAGCGGCCATTTATGAAGCGCTGCGAACCGGCAAACGCACCTACTACACGACACCGCTAATCGCGTTGACCGATCAGAAGTTTGAGGAGTTGAAAGAGACGGCGGTGCGTTGGGGATATTCGGCTAACGATATTGGCTTGGTCACCGGCAACCGTCGCGTTAACGCTGATGCACCGGTGTTGGTTGTTGTGGCGGAGATCTTGCTGAATCGATTGCTGCAGATCGAGGAGTTTGACTTTTCGAACGTCGCCTCGGTTGTCATGGATGAATTCCACAGCTTCAACGATGTGGAACGCGGCATCGTGTGGGAGCTGTCGCTGGGTTTATTGCCTGCTCATGTGCGCACACTTTTGCTGAGCGCAACGGTCGGGAACAGCGTCGAGTTCACATCGTGGCTGGCGCGGAGCTGCAACCGCCGCTTGCAATTGGTCCAAAGCAGCGATCGCAAAGTCCCGCTCAGTTTCCAGTGGGTCGGCGATCATACGCTCGATGAGTGGATCGAGAAGATGGTGGAAGGCAGCGTCGAAGCGCGGCGCACACCGGCGCTGATCTTCTGCTTCAATCGAGATGAATGCTGGCAAGTCGCCGAGTTGCTCAAGGGCAAGAAGGTTGTCGACAAGGCGCAGCAAGCGGCCTTGGCCACCGCGCTCGAAGAGTACGATTGGTCACAAGGCGCCGGTCCAAAACTGAAACAGATTCTGCAGCGTGGCATCGGCGTGCATCACGCGGGCGTATTGCCCAAGTATCGCCGCATCGTGGAAAAACTGTTTCAAGCCAAATTGCTGAGCGTCTGCGTATGCACGGAAACATTATCGGCAGGAATCAATCTGCCAGCTCGCTCGGTGGTCTTGCCGACCATCCTCAAAGGCCCGCGCGATAAACGCAAAGTGATCGAACCCAGTTCGGCACAACAGATCTTCGGTCGCGCCGGTCGACCTCAATTCGATCGCGAAGGCTTCGTCTATGCGCTGGCCCATGAAGACGATGTCAAACTCTTGCGTTGGCGCGAGAAGTACGATTCGATCCCTGAGGATACCAAGGACCCAGGTCTGCTGCGCGCTAAGAAGCAGATGAAAAAGAAGATGCCCAAGCGGCGCGATGGCGAGACCTACTGGACCGAAGACCAATTCCATAAACTGCGCGCCGCGCCAGCCGCCAAGCTCTCCAGTCGCGGCGCGCTGCCTTGGCGCTTGCTGGCCTACATGCTGCTCCGCTCACCCAAAGTTGCTCCACTTCGCGAACTGGTCAGCAAACGACTGCTCGATCCTCAGCAGTTGGCCGCAGCACACAAACAGCTCAATCAAATGCTGATCACGCTCTGGACCGCCGGCTACGTTCAGCTCGATCCCAAGCCAGTGCCGCTCAAGCGCGATGCAGCAGCGAACCAACCCGATGCATCAACCACGACAGGTTTGAAAGCTACGACCAAAGACGGCAAACCAGTCATCCTGCTTACCAAGCCGCAACCGCGTGGTTTGCTGGCCTCAGCGGGTCTCGGCGATCTGGTTTCCAATGCCGAAGCGCACAATCGTCAAGACAGCCAGAGCCAAAGTACATCGTCGGCCGCGCGCGGAGCGCAGGACAATCCGAACAGCGAATCGGGAGATGATGCCGACGAAGAGGCTCATGATGTCGCGACGCTCGGGCCTCGCGCGTTAGAACTCCAGCGCGAGAACGAAGCGGACCGCGGTTATGATCTGGAAACCTATCGCCCCGAAACAGCCACGCCGACCGAGCGACTGGATCTGCTGGTGCACCTGCGCACTATCAACCCGCTCTACGGAGTTTTTCTGGCGGGCCACTTGGCCATCGCCGACGACTCAGAACGGCTCGCCGCTCTGGAAAGTGCTCTCGAGGTACCCGGCAATGTTGCCAGGCTGGTGCGCGTACCGCCGCTCGAGGATCTGCCCGCTGGCCCGCTGGCCACCACGCGCCTCGATCACCAACTCTTAGAACTCGGCCTGGCCACCAGTGAAGAACTGATTGGCGCAGCGCCGGATGATGAAGAAGAGGAGCAGCGCAGACGTGGTGGATTCGCGCCGCTGCCGCCCCGGATCTTGACCATCGGCGAGAAATTGAGGCGGCTGTTCAATTACGATTTCCCACGCGTCCACGATGTGTTCACTCAACCCGTCTGGATCGCCGGCGAAGTGCTGCTGTTCGATGGCAACTTCAACAAGTACATCTTGGCGTATGGCCTTCAGAAGCAAGAAGGCATTTTGCTGCGGCATCTATTACGCTTGATCCTGTTGCTGGAAGAGATGGCCGCGATTCCACCGGTCGAGAGCACGCCCGAAGAATGGGAAGATCGCTTGGACGATCTGATCGCCCGACTTACCGACTGCTGCCGAGCGGTCGATCCCGAGAGCACGGATGAGATTTTGGATATCAGTCA
Organism: Ottelia alismoides; assembly: GCA_037367405.1. NCBI lineage: Eukaryota > Viridiplantae > Streptophyta > Magnoliopsida > Alismatales > Hydrocharitaceae > Ottelia > Ottelia alismoides. Next base: position 70,207 of record JAZKJV010004829.1, read on the forward strand.
CCAAGATGACGAACTGACGCGCACCCTGAGAAACTTGCGCAGGACGTGATCATCCAACCGAACCGAAAAGAAATAAAGTGAAACGAACTGAAGGACTCAGACGGGAATGGATCGCCGGCCCAGTCCAGCGAGCTGAATTGATCTTGTAAGATCTCTCAAGTCTTGCGACACTCCGGCCGACACGTGCGGCAAGCGGGAATGGATTCCTAATGCTTGTAATAGCGACGCACGTTCCACTCCATGCATCGAGCCGCTCGCGTGCTCATTCAGCCTTGGAAGGATTACCATGGCACTACAGCGCTGGCTGGTCGCACATGCGACCATGGGCATCATCTGCTGCGTCTGGTTGTTCAGCGCATCATTTCTCAGCGAGTCCGCTCTTCACGCGGCCGAATCGCAAATCCAGATCATCGATTTCACGGCCAAGAGCTGTGTGCCTTGCCAGAGCATGCAACCGGTGATTGTCAAACTGGCCAAAGAGGGCTGGCACATTCGACAAGTGGACGTCGAACAAGAACGTCAATTGATTGAACCGTTTCAAGTCAAGTCAGTGCCGACACTTGTGATTCTTCGCGACGGCAAAGAAGTGGATCGCGTTATCGGTGCGCTCGGTTATGAAAAGCTCAAGGCTCGACTGCAAAAGGCTAGTGGCAAGAGTTCGACCGACACCCTCAAGGATGACTTCTTGGCGATGGTCGCGCCGAGCAACGCAGGCGGACCATCGAGTCCATCTACCGCAGCCGGCGCAGCTCACGCAGCGGCTCCTAGCACCGTACGCGGCCAGTCTCCGATGGCCTTTCCTATGCTGAGCTCCGCGAGCGGCACCATCAACAATGTGGCCAGCGGCGCAGCCGCACTGGCTGCGTTTGAATCGGCACAGCCATCAGCAGCAACTGTATCAGCACCGGCATCAGCGCCGGCATTTGCATCAGCACAGCCAGCTTCGAGCCCAGCCACGCAGGGGAACCCAGCCACGCTCGGAAACTCGACAGCGGCCGCCACACAGTTTCCCGATTTCAACGCTGGACCATCGACTGCTCCAGTCCTGAGCCAGCCTGCCGCTGCGCTCACTCGTCAACCTGCGGTTCAACCGGCTGCCTACTCCATGCAACCGCTCAGCGATGCACCGTCGCTGGGCTTGGCGCATGCATCACCAAGTCGGCAACCCGCGATGTCGCCTCAAGCGGCCATCGCCCGCGCTCAAGCGGCTACGGTTCGCATTCGCGTCGATGAACCGGGTGCGATCTCGTTTGGTACTGGTACCGTGATCAACATGCACGGTGGCCAAGCGCTCGTGCTGACCTGCGGACATATCTTTCGAGACATGACGCCTCAAGCGAAACTATCGGTCGACGTGTATCAGAATGGCCAGCCGATCAACTTGCCAGCTCAAGTCGTTACCTTCAATGCCAAGGAAGCCGACATTGGTTTGATCGAGTTCCGAGCACCATTTGCGATCGACCCTGTACCCGTGGCTCCGATGGCTGCAGCACCACAGATTGGCCAACCTGCCTTTAGCTTCGGTTGCGACAAAGGCGCTGACCCAACTCGACGCGATACACAGATCAAGCGATTGAATCGTTATCTGGGCGCTGCCAACGTCGAGATCCATGGTGCGCCAGTTGTTGGTCGCAGCGGTGGTGGACTATTCGATAGCGAAGGTCGCTTGATCGGTATTTGCAATGCAGCTGACGAAGAAGACGACGAAGGTATTTACGCGGCGCTGCCGGTGATTCATCAACAATTGGCCGCCCTGCAACTGGACAATCTCACTCAGCCAGCACCCAGTGCCAGCGAAGTAGCAGCTCAGCTGCAATGCGTCATTCGGGATGCCCAAGGCCGTCAATCGACGCTGGTAATCGATCGACCGAGCGAAGCCCTGTTGGCCATCCTCCGTCAATCTGCGACCAAGTAGGCAAGCTGCCTCGCCCACGAAGCGGATCTCTTGAGGCTTCCAATAACAGCCCACGCGAATTACTTTACACGTCAACCAATTACTTTATATGTAAACTAATTACTTGACACGTCAACTAATTAGTTTACAAAGTCAACTAATTACTTTACAGATAAAGTAATCAACCGCCACGTAAAGCAAGTTTTCCGGACTGAACGCTGCGTCTTCACTGCATCGCCATCCGACTGAGCCCGCGATCCAGGTACTCGATTAACTTCTCAGCGATCACGACGCGTGCGCCGAGCTCTGCTTGGGCTAACTCGCCGGCTTTTCCATGCGCCGCCACGCCCAGATGAGCTGCGTCGCGAGGCTTGAGGCCTTGGCAGACCAGCGCGGTGATCAGCCCGGTCAAAACATCGCCGCTGCCACCCGTGGCCATCGCGGGTGTGCCGGTATCGTTGAGCACAGCGGTGCGACCATCGGTGATCAGCGTGTGCTGGCCTTTGAGCACAATGATCCAATTGTACTGGAGCGCCCAAACCACGGCCGCTTGACGCTGGCCTTGGGTGTCTTTGGCGCTCACACCACAGATCCGCGACCATTCCCCTGGATGTGGCGTAAGAATGCGAGGCGCTGGGGCCGCTGAATAACTTCCTGCATCGGCCAGGTTGTTGAGCGCATCGGCATCGATAACCAAGGGAAGCGGCGCATGCTGGAACAGTTCGAGCACCAATCGCTGCAGGTCGAGCGACCGGCCCAGACCGGGACCAAGTGCCAGGCAGGTGGTGCGATCCAAGCGATCCACGATCTGCTCGTGGGCAGGAAATGCAATCCGACCTTGATCATCATCCGCCAGTGGCAGGCTCATCGCGCACGGATTCAGAACAGCTACCGTGTCGAGAATGCAATCGGGGACCGCTTGAGTCACCAGCCCCGCGCCGCTGACCAACGCCGCACGCGCAGCCAGCGCGATCGAACCGGCCATGCCTCGACTGCCTCCACACAACAGCGCATGACCGAACGTTCCTTTATGGCTGTCGGCTGCTCGAGCCTGCAAGCGAGGGCAAGGCAGGCTGGGTAACTGGCGATAGTCGATCATCGACATGCAATGCCTCACGCAATCTCTGGCTACTGGTTTGATTCGTGGTCCAAATGTTGGCTGATGCGCTGGCTGCTGAAACGTTCACACTGATGAACCATCAAACCCGCGATGTATCCCGCTTTGAAACCGGCGTCGATGTTGACGACGGTCACGCCGGCTGCGCAACTACTGAGCATGCTCAGCAAGGTGGTGATGCCTTGCAAGTTCGCGCCATAACCGACGCTGGTCGGTACAGCGATAATTGGCGCAGCCACCAGGCCGCCCATGACGCTGGCGAGAGCGCCTTCCATGCCAGCCACAACAATGATGACCAGGCATTCTCTGAGCGTGGCCAAGTGCGGTAACAAACGATAGGGCCCTGCCACGCCGACGTCGACCAAGGAGCTGGCTGGTACGCCCATCCAAGCCAGTGTATCCAACGCTTCGCGGGCCACCGGTAGATCGGTGCTGCCAGCGCAGACGACAGCCACGCGAGGCTCTCCGCTCGCTTGCTCCTCGATGGCTCGTACGTCGCTCAGCCGCAGAGTGCGACCGAGCATGTCATATCGAAAATGGGCAAACTGTTTCCCGATCTCCGGCACCGCGGTTTCATCGACTCGCGTTACCAATACCTCAGGACAACCGCTAGACATCAGCTTGCGAGCGATCGATGTGATCAGCGGCGGTGACTTGCCTTGGCCGTAAATCACTTCACCAAATCCGCAACGCCGCTGGCGATCGATGTCCGCCTGGTACGATCCTTGGCCCGAATACTCGATGCGCAGAATGCGCTCCGCCAATTCGGTGCCCGAGATCTGCCCCGACTCCAATTCGGCCAGCCACTGAGTTTTGAGTTGTTCGATCCAGTTCATAAAAGGCTTTTCGTTTCAAATGTAGCACAGTGACCCCCGTAGCACAGTGACGCCGTCACTGTGCCGAGCCACCACCCCGCATCGCGCGCACCCACCGCCCGCATCCCACACCCTGAGCTACCCGGGCGTCACTGGGGGCGACTTCGATCAGAAAGGTGGCGAGTCGGGTTGTCAAGCCTGCCAACTCGAATGACAATCATGCGGACCTGGTGAAAAACCAGTTTTTCGAGAGTTCATGACAGTTTGACGCTAAGGGTGACACGGGCTATGACGGTATGTGTGCTGGCTTATTCGGGCGGTTTGGATACATCCACAATGCTCGGTTGGTTGATTGACCGCGGATTGGAAGTACACGCTGTTTATGTCGACCTGGGACAACCGGGCGAAGACCGGCAAGTCATGAAAGACAAGGCGATCAAGCTGGGGGCCAAGTCGGTCCGCATGGTCGATGCTCGCGAAGAGCTCTGTCGCGATTTTGCCTTCCCTGTGCTGATGTGGCAAGCCAAGTATGAGGGGCCCTACTTGATGGGCACCAGTATCGCTCGTCCACTGATCTCCAAAGTTTGCTTGGACGTGGCTCGCGAAGTCGGCGCGGATATGTATGTTCACGGCGCGACGGGCAAAGGCAACGATCAATGCCGTTTCCAGTTAGCCGCCGAAGCGCTTCGCCCCGACATCAAAGTCTACGCGCCTTGGCGCACCGAAGAATGGCGCAATGCCTTCGGTGGTCGCACCGAGATGATCGCTTTCTGCGAATCCAAGGGCATCCCGGTCAAAGCGACTGCCAAAAAGCCGTACAGCTCGGATGAAAACGTACTGCACATCAGTTACGAAGCAGGCGAACTGGAGCGACTGGACGTATGCGGCGTCGAACTGGTGGAGTTCGGTATGACGGTCAGCCCGCAAGCCGCGCCGGACAAGACCGAAGATGTGACGATCGGTTTCGAAAAGGGTGTGCCGGTGTCGGTCAATGGCCAGCGTGCCAGCGCTCTATCGATTGTCGAACAACTCAATACCATCGGCGGCCGCAACGGCGTCGGCCGCATCGATATGATCGAAAACCGGTTTGTGGGTATGAAGAGCCGCGGAGTATACGAAGCGCCTGGTATGACATTGCTCTATGAAGCCGCCGCGCAGATCGAACAGCTCACGCTCGACCGCGACCTGGTTCACTTGCGCAATACACTCAGCCCCGTCGTGGCTGAGATGGTTTACTATGGCTTCTGGTACTCGGCCAAGTTCGACGCGCTGATGGCCTTCATTCGCAATTCGCATCAAGTTGTCACCGGCGAAGTGACCTTGCGACTGTACAAAGGCAATGTGATGGTGGTCAGCCGCACGAGCCCCAACAGTTTGTACGACGAAGGCATCGCCACGATGGAAGCCGGCGGTACATACAACCAGACCGACGCCGAAGGCTTTCTGCGCATCCAAGGCTTGCCCTATCGCGTCCAAGGACGCGTCCGCAAGTTTGGTGTGTAGTGGCTTGAATATGATGTCACTCTTGCGACATCTGTAGCACTGTTGCGACACCGTAGCCGATGCCACAGTAGCCGATGCCACGCCGTGGCTCGGCAGGGCAGCGACTTCGGTTGGCGCGAAACTTGATTGCCAACTTGGGTTAGCTGCCTGCACAGTGACAGCGTCACTGTGCTACTAACGCGTCACTGTGCTACTAACGCGTCACTGTGCTACTAAAGAGCGAAGCGGCATAACGTTTGCGTTGTTTTCTTCATGGAGTCGGGCCGTGGAAAACAGTGCAATGTTTTGTCGTGAGGTTGGTCATGTTTCGTCGTCTTTTCTCTGGTAGCGCCATCGCGCTTGTCACAGCCAATCTGGGTTATGCCCAGGCCCCGCGTGACCGTAATGAGCTTAGCCCGGCAGCTCAAGCGGCGCTGGAAAGCTTTAGTGAACCGCTTGTTCCCGTGACTACACCGGTAGTCCAAATCAACGTCAACTTACCGCCCGATGTCGATCGCCCTGGCAATGGCGAAGTCCTTATTAGTGGACCGCTGCACGAAGCGTTTGCCGAGCAGTTCAGCAATCAACCTCATCCCGGCTTGATCGTCTCCAAAGAGCCGCCACAGCCGGTCGATGAAGTGCCGCCCGAGTATCGTCCTGAAGGGTACGATATCGTCTGGATTCCGGGCTACTGGGGTTGGGATCCTGAGCGCGATAACTTTGTGTGGGTAACTGGTATCTGGCGGCAAGCACCACCGGATCGAAGTTGGGTTCCAGGTTACTGGACTCAAGTCACCGATGGTTTTCAATGGATATCAGGTTTTTGGGCACCGGTCTCGGTGGCGGAGATCGAGTATCTCCCCAAACCACCGGAACCCATCGAAGCTGGCCCGAGCAGTGAACCACCTTCAGCGAATCATTTCTGGATTCCCGGTCAATGGGCTTATACCAGTGGCAATTATCAATGGCGAGCCGGCTATTGGGCAGAAGGTTATGAAGACTGGGTGTGGGTACCGGATCGTTATGTTTGGACCCTGGCGGATACATCTACCGCACTGGTTATTGGGATTACTTGGTATCCGAGCGCGGTACGATCTTCTGCCCCGTTTATTGGAGCACGCCGCAGCCCAACTATCGCTTCCAGCCTGTGTATGTAGTCAACACGGGACCCGGCCTCTTGGCCAACTTGTTTGTCAACCCGCTCTACAATCACTACTACTTCGGCAACTACTATGGCAATCAGTTTGCCAGCCGCAACATCTATCCTTGGGTCACGTTCACGCAACAATCAAGACTCTATGATCCTTTGTATGGATACTATCGCACTCAATATCGAGATGCGGCGTTTCTGGATCGGATAACGCGTATGCATAACTACTATGCATCCAATCCTTCGCTGCAACCAGCTCGTACGCTGGCCGCGCAGATTGAAAGCGGAGTCCTCGCCAACGCTACGACGGTGAACAATTTCAATGTCGATACTAACCCACTGCAAGCAGTGCGGCTGACTAACTTTATCAACAACCAGAACTCACCGATTCAACTCGTTCAGCTTGGCCAACAAGAACGTCAAAGGCTCGAGCGCGACATCACGCCGGCTCGCGAACTGCGACAGTTGCGTCAACGCACAGAGAAGCAACAAGCCACAGGCATTGTGGCCGACAATGCTAACCCAGGTAATCCCAACGCAGGTAATGACGGTTCGCCGCGCAATGGTGGCGATCGACGTGGATCCAATCGCTGGCGTTTGCCACAAACGGAAACTGGCGTGCGCTTGGGTTCAGTAGCCGTTACACCTGGCAACGTCACACCCAACGTGGATGGATCCCAACCGGGTAACGATAACGCCAACAATCGAGATGGTCGACTCGTGGTAACGCGGGACGCAACGACGGCGATCGAGATGTGGCTCGCGGTGACGGCAATCGAGATCGTGCGCGAACCGACGGCAATCGTGATGCGGCCAGAACCGATGGCAACCGCGATACCCCTCGCACCGATGGGAATCGCGATGGTGATGCGAATAACCAAATTGGACGAAACGATAACGATGCCAATGATCGTAATCGACCCGGTAGAGACGGAGTGGGTAGGGATGCAGCGAATCGAGATGAAGCTGACCGTAACGGTCGTCGAAATCCATCTTCGCCTTCGACATCTGCTAACTCGCCAGAGAATCCATTCGGTACCAGTGGCCTGCCAGGTGTAACGCGACCTGATGCGGACAAGCCCAATACTAATCCAAATCAACCGGGTGCTAATCGGCCTGATGCTAACCGACCTGACGGTAACAGACCCGATGGCAATAGGCCTGAACGGAACGTTCCAAACGTAGGCGATGTGAATCCTAATTCACGCGGCAACGTTCCTCTCAATCTGAATCGTCCATCAAACAATGGCGACAACAGCAATCGGCTGCCCGGGAATCTACCTGACTTGGGCGACGTACCGAATCAGCCCGGTAGAAATCCGCTTGATAACAATCGACCGGGCGCCGGTAGACCTGACACCAATCGACCAGATGCAAGCCGACCCGATGTCAACAGACCGGATCGCAATGGTGGATTGAATCCTTTGGAGCCTGGTCGATCCAATGCCAATCGCCCGGACTTGAGTCGCCCCGACTTAAATCGTCCAGGTACCAACGGACAAGGGATCGCGGTCGGCGAGCCAAATCCAAACACACCGGGTCGTGATGCCAATCGCCCAGCAACACCTGGTCAATCACCAGCCAATCGAAACCGCGGTAACGCTGGCCCCGATCCTTCGGTGCAAGACGATTTGCGAACGATGCAAGATCTATCGCGGCGAGAAATGGAACGACGTCGAGCGAGCGGTAATACGCGAAGACCATTGCCACAAACTCCCGGAGCAGGAGCACCTGGAGCAGGAGCTTCTGGATTAGGAGCACCGAGAACAGGCAACACCTGGCGCGGGAGCACCTGGCGCTAGCAACCCCGGTTCAAACGCGCGGCCTAATTCGGGAGCAAATCGCCCAGCGCCTGGTGCCGGTAATATTCCCGGAGCGGGCAACATTCCTGGCGCGGGCAACCTACCCGGTGTGGGTTCAGCTCCTGGTGGACTCGGTGGACGACCTGCAGGTTCCAACTTGAACTTGCCTCGATCGAATACACCTTCACCCGGCCCCGAGGCACGCTCTTCGCAGCGTCCAATCGTTCCTACACCTACCTCGAAGCCGGCTCCGTCACCGAAGCCAGCTCAAGCTTTGAAGCCTGCCCAGGCCTTGAAGCCAACTCAAGCGACTCAACCGCGCGCTCAAGCCGGAGCTGGCAACAGCAACCCGGGCCGAGGTGGTGGTGAAAGTCGAGGCGGTGGCGACAATGGTCGCGGCCGTGGAAACAACAAGCCAGATAAAGACAAATAGAACGGCAACAAGCCAATCGACTAACGAGAAACGCCTCGCTAGCGCTGCAGGTTGTCATCGCAACCCAACGCGCAAGCGAGGCGTTTCCGCTTGATCCAGTGCAGCCCTTGCCGCCGAGCTAATTCAGCCGAATAGACTCAGCCGAGCAGTTTGAATACAAGAGCCATTTGGTTTGTGACGTGAAGATCAACAATATCCATAGCGGCGAGCGTAGTCGCCCCAATGCGCCATCACGGCCGCTTCTAATTCTGGATCGATCTTGTGCTCGTTGACTTGATACTCGCTGTCACTGGCAAACCGAGCCGCGACTAACTTCTCCACTCGGCTCGAATCGCCCAGGCCCAGTTGGCGATAAACGGCAGCGATCGTTTCAACCGGCGATGCGATCAACTCCTCATAACGCACATCGATGATTTTGTCGGCTGGTATCTTGGCCCGCGCCGCTTCAAAGGCTCGATACATGCGATCCAGGCATTCCCAGATGGTTTGCTTGAGCGCTGCATCATCTGACAAAACTTGCATGCCTTGCACTTCAGCCAGCGACTTCCAGAGCTTAAGCGTCGAAGCAAACAGTTTTCGTGGATCGCGCACCATGTGGATATACTTCGCGTTCGGAAACATCTGGTGCAATTGCTCCAGCCGCCCCGTATGCGGTGGACTCTTGAGGATCAGTTGCTTGTTGTGTTTGAAGGTCAGCGCTTTGAGAAACCACAAGAACTTCGATTGCCAACGCTGGCGATCCGCATCGGAAACATCTCGCATGTCGATGAAGTTCATCCAGGGAACTGGCGCGTTGGGAAACGCGATCAACAGGTAGGGCGTCGGCGCTCCGAGGTTCATCAGCGCGAATTCATCTTCTTGCGGCAATTCCCAACCTGCCCGCATGTTATCCATCGGCCGCTTATTTGGGATCAAGCCGCTGCCGTACTTGACCATCACCGATTCGCTAACCAGGAAATGCCACGGGGCAAAACAGGCATAGGTCGACGGCGATGCAAACTGATCGTCCAACACCATCAACTCGTGCATCAGCGTCGTACCACTTCGCCAATGCCCTAGCACAAAGATCGGGTCTTGCTCCAACTGCGTGCGTTCGATCTTGCGACCGTAGGCGATCGACTGCACAGCCCCCAAGATGTCGTTGAGCGGCGTGAATATGCTCACACCCAAGGCCAAATGCAAACGTCGCGGAGAAACGCGAAAGCCATTACGGGCCAGCATGGACCACCAATAGCCCATACGCATACCATGCCAGAAACGAGGCGTGCGCAGTGGGTACTTGTTCACCGCTGGCTTGGATTCCGAGCGATTCGCTCGATTCGATTCAGTGAGCTGGGGCGGCATGAAGTCGCAGCAAAAAATCAAGAAAGTGGACACGAGAACGAACGGCCCAGCAACGAGAGCAATGTATTGTACCGCAAATACTCTTTCTCGCTAGCGCCGGTCGCTCGCACTGGTGGCGCGTGACAGAGCTCGCCTGTCGAGAGAATCGCAGTGGCCCCCGTGTTTGCTAAACTTGAAGGTCTAGCGAGCGGTCGAGCAATAAAGTTGGTCTCGACTGCGTCCACGCGTTGACGTTCGACCTGGTCTCTCGTTCTGCCGATACGCGGCTAGCGCGTCGATAGTCGATCGTGGATGGACCAGTCGAGCCTTCGCCGGATGACGCTGAAGAATTGTCACCCGAGTTTGACGCTTGCCCACCAGTGGCCATTTCGCCGCTGCCAGCTACATCGACTTGGAACTTCTCTACCTCGATGCCTTGCTCGGCCAAACGGTCGCGAAGCTGTGGCAAGTTTTCGAGAATCACTTCGCGGGCCGCACTGGTTTCCGTCTGTAGCCTGGCCGACATCGTTTGACCGTCGATTCGTATCGATACGTTCAGGACACCTAACTGAGGTGGATGCAGCTTGAGAGTCACTTGGCCGCCTTCGGGCCCCAGGCGTGAAAAGCTGCGAGCCACGCGTTGCACCAATCGCACGCGTTCTTGTTGAGTCAACTGACGAACATCGGCATCTTTGCCGGCCACGTCCGACGCTGGTTTATCATGGTTGGCCGCGACGCTAGTACTAGAAGTGGTCGAGGTGTTGAGGCCCAGGCCTTGAGTGGACATCGTCGAGCTCGAAGAGGTCGCCGCCTGTCCAGCAGTCGCCGACACAGCGCGGCCTGCACTCGTCTCTTTTCCACCCCCTGAACTCGATGCGGGCACCGCAGGCGTGCCGCTCATCGAACCAGCCATGGCGCTTAGCGCGGCCAGTGCTTCGTTATCGATCGATGCAGGCGTCGAGTTAACATCCGGCAACAGTTCGAGCAGGCTAAGATCAATCGCGTTGCTGTTATTGGTTGGCTCTATAGCGTTGGGCGCATTCGCTTGATCGTCGCGAGTTCCCGACTGACGCTCACCCGTGTTGGCCGAGGGATCGCTCGCCTGAGCACCCATCGTTGCCTGGTTCTCTTTGGCCGCATACCACTTCTCGCGCTCATCGCCACGATCACGCCGTTCGACGCGTTCCGGTTCGGTGGGCCGAGGTTCGCTGGCTACTTCATGGGCCCGATCCTCGTGAACTTGTGGAGAATCGGGTTTGCCATGCACTTGTACTCGATCGCCAGCTTTATTATCTGGCTGCGCGACCTTCTGCGCCGCTTCAACTTTGTGCGGTGAATCGCGATGTACTGGCGCGTGCTCTTCGATCGCTGCGCTCTTGACCTGCTCCACGGGCTTGACGGCTAGTGGCGTCGTTTCGATCGGGAGCCTCATTCGCAGGAGAAGCTGCCATGGCTTCAGGGAGCGGAGCTTCAACGGCGATGGGTGGAGCGACTTCATTCTGAGTAACGACAGGGACCGACTCTGTGGTGCGCTCCGTCGTCAACGTTGGTGCAGCGACTTCGACCGGCGCGATGTCTTGTGTCAGTTCATTTTCGGAAGATGCTGGTTGCACCTGCTCGACAGGTGCCTGCGTTACAGGACAGACCGCCAGGTAACACTCGAGCGTGTTATCCGCTTCAGCTAACGATTCCTGTTCCCGCTCGCGCTCGTCATCAGCCTGGAGCTCATCATCGCGAACCGGTCGCGTGGGCTCGGTAGATGGAGCCATCTGATCGGCGACGGGCTCTTCCGCATCAGGCGCGTCAGACGGTTCGATAGTCACCGTTTGAGCCGGCAACTTGAGCAATTCTTCGAACAGTCCCTGTCCCTGCTGCTGAGCATGACTGAGCCCCGTGCGATGTAAGCTGCTGCGAATGCGCAGCACGGTTGAATCTACAGCAGTACTGTCCATCGCACATATTCCCCCCGGAAAACGATAGGTCAGGGAGAGGGTGGCTGCGAGCCTTTACGTGCCTGGTCAATAACACTGGCCGTTGGTTCACCCAGTCGCAGCTGGTTGATAACCTCGGCAAACTGAGTAACTTCTTTCTCGCTGCTAAACTCTCCTATTACCTTTTTTCGTTTATCCAGCCCCATGCCTTTAATGATTGCCACCACATCGGCCATTTGTCCTGCTTCCAGCATCTTGATGATGTAGGCTTTGGCCAGTTCGGGTGAGAGCGCTTCGAGCGTTCGCTGAATTTCGCCCAAGTTCTCTTCTTTACCTTTTTTCGACATTTCGTCGAGCAAAGTATAAAAAGCCTCTTTGCGTCGATCGAAGTCGGCCTGTTGCTGCTTGAGGTTAGCTTGCATTGCCTCAAGTTGTTCGGTGTAGCGCGCAACCGATCGCTCGCGCATTTCCAGATTCAAATTCTGTCGGGCGCGTTCGTCGCGCACATCGTCATAGGAGGGTACAGGAACATTGCGAGCATCTTCGAAAACCTTTTTGAGCTGCATGCCCGTGATGTCGATGCCGTTGAACAGTGCGAGCGCTTTGGTCATGGTCTGCGAATGCAGGTTGCCGCGCACGGCCATCATGACCAGGATCATGAGCTGGGCAATGACGGTGGCTACGCAGAAAGCGAAAAGAGTCTCAGTAGAAATCGCATGGTATTCAGCTCTCCA
>JAZKJV010004830.1:0-245564 GCA_037367405.1 Ottelia alismoides
TTGCCCTCTAATCGAAAGTACGGTCCCATAGAGGGAAAGGTCTTCTCCAAAACTATGCCCCAGAGATGGATGAGAGAGATCTTCGGAAAAGTCACTTAGAAATGATCCGACCGGTAACGGGCAAACGAGCTCGTATGAAAAACTAAAATCGAGGATCTCCCGTATGTGTATCTTAAAACAAAGGGTCAACGGAGCTGGTCAACTTTGATTGTAACTCCTCCAACAGTCAACTGTAACTGTCTCATATGTAAATGTAGATGACTTAGGTGTAGACATGATTGATTCGGATGTAGCGATGCCATGTCTGCTGGCGAAAAGTAACCAAAAACTCAAGCGGTGAGGTAGCCTCATAAGGGATCTTCTGTCTTGCCCTCTAATCGAAAGTGCGGTCCCATAGAGGGAAAGGTCTTCTCCAAAACTATGCCCCAGAGATGGATGAGAGAGATCTTCGGAAAAGTCACTTAGAAAATGATCCGACCGGTAACGGACAAACGAGCTCGTATGAAAAACTAAAAACCGAGGATCCCCCGTATGTGTATCTTAAAACAAAGGGTCAACGGAGCTGGTCAACTTTGATTGTAACTCCTCCAACAGTCAACTGTAACTGTCTCACATGTAAATGTAGATGACTTAGGTGTAGACGTGATTGATTCGGATGTAGCAATGCCATGTCTGCTGGCGAAAAGTAACCAAAAACTCAAGCGGTGAGGTAGCCTCATAAGGGATCTTCTGTCTTGCCCTCTAATCGAAAGTGCGGTCCCATAGAGGGAAAGGCTTCTCCAAAACTATGCCCCAGAGATGGATGAGAGAGATCTTCGGAAAAGTCACTTAGAAAATGATCCGACCGGTAACGGGCAAACGAGCTCATATGAAAAACTAAAACCGAGGATCCCCCGTATGTGTATCTTAAAACAAAGGGTCAACGGAGCTGGTCAAAGTCGGGATCCCAACGAGATGTAAAAACATTACGAGCTCGCATAAAAATTGAAGAAGAGACTGTGATCCTAGACTCGTGTACTTGGCAACCGCTACCCTAACTTGGCTTCCTATATCTTGCCCAGTTGAGGGTCACCGCGCCGTCGCACGATCATGTGGAAGGACCACCATGACCAGCACTATTATTTGACAATCATCACCGATTCTCAATATTTTCACTTGAACACTAATTCTCAACAATTTCACTTAATCACAACTTCCTAATATTTTCTCTTATTTCAATTATGATTGGTACCGTTACATGGTTAAGATTTGGTAAGAGAGATCGGGGGAGGGGGGGCTAAATTGGAGGTTGATAAAAAAACTTATACAAAAATCCAAATGGTGATTATCATAGAATAATACACATCCACTTCATCCTAGATGTTAGGCATTCATGTGTTATTGACAAAGGTAATCTACTTAGATAAAGGATCCATAAACATTGCTAAAATAAAGGAACTCCCATCGTGTTGCTTCAAATTTGGGAGGTCAAGAGTTTCAAAACATTAGCAACAGAATTATCTCGTTTGATAAACTAGGCCCATCCTAAGTCCTCGACGATAAATATGGGGATGTCACAACCAGTTTATATCCCTTGAAGCCTTGACACCTCCCCCCCCCCCCCCCTCCCAAACAGAGACTGAAAGGATCCTGGCCGATTGATTTTCATTTATCTCCCCCCCTGTCGGTCCACGAGCAATAGTCTATTCCTGACAGATCTCACGACCTATGAGTATGGTCTGGGAACAACTTTCAATGTGCGAGAAAAATAGCAAAGAGGCTGAACATGACTATATAGGAGTGTACTCTCAACCTCAAATCCAGGAGCTGGTGATATTGGTAAGAGTTCCTCTGCATAAGCATTAACCTAAGTTCTTTTGTGCTCGATATTCTAAGCTAAATAAACCTCGCTCAAGATCCATGTAAATAAAGCATGTGGATCTCAACAACCAACATGCTTACATGATATTGCTCATAATGTAATCATCTATATATTTATAGATATAGAAGCAGGAAACATATCTAAATAAAATAATCTTAAGTACATTTTGGCTTAAGAAACTTTACTTACATGAAGTTACAAGAATGGTCGACATATCGTTAATCTAATCCTTGTTATATATGAAACATTTTTATCCTAAAATATGAATTTATGGTTCTAGAAGCATAGCTTAAATCATCTTTTTTTTATTTTTAGATACAAAATTTTATAGTTTACATAAACCGAAACATCTAATAGTATCATGAATACATAGTCTTGATAACCATTCTACAGATGATAATCGGATATGACAAATTAAGTTGTAGGATTGGTGGTATTAGAGGAAACACTTGATATGGATCATGAAATGCATTTATATTACACCATTATATCATAAACCCAAGGTAAATGGTGTTGGACAGTACCATAGGTGAGAAATTTGGGGTTAGAATATACATGCATGGTAGCAATTGGAATGGATAAGGAATGTACCTCAGAGGGATCTTCAAAAATGGAGGATTTATGATCTGAAATTGGTAGCGACAGGGGAATTGAACTAAAAATCCAGTAGGAGGAAGAAGACGACAGTAGCTTGACCAACCTCAGGGCTTCAGAGATCAACCACCTTGGTGTTTAACGGAAGTAACAGTGGCGGGAAGGAAAGGGTGAAAGCTTTTGTTGGAAACTTTTGAAAGAAATGGAAAGGAAATAGTGAAAAGATAGTCTTCTTGGGTGTTATATATGTAGGGGAGAAAGAGGATTAAAGGGTGACACATATAAAATCTTTTGTTGCCATTTGGAGTTAAAAACAAGCTATACGTGGGAGAAGGCTTGGACTGTGAAGTATAGCTCTATTGTACTGTATAGTAGAATAATATATATTATTGTTAGACGTAAAGTGCACCGCATTCGCGCCTCAGACCTTGGATTTTGACGTGTTATATCTCAAATTGATCGCCTATGAATGACGACCAATATGAGTATAATATTGATATACTTTCGATCGATTTTGGGCATTCGAACAATTCGAGATACGGTTTCGATTTTGGTTTAAATTTTGCGAAGTTAAAATATCAACCGGCCTTCGATTGACGAACGGTCAAATCCGTTGGTCTTATTTTATCGAGTCGGATTTAACGACAGCGTCGTTTCATTTTACAATTTCCGAATTTACGTCACGACTTTTTCGGGCATGCATTACGATGCGATCGATTTCACCCGAACGACTTTTGATTCATGATCAATTGATCATTTTAAGTTATTTAATGTTGATTGGCAACTTTATTGGGTTAAATGGACCTAAATCGTATCGAGTTCGGGTTTGATTGGAAATCAGATATTACAGCTTTGGTTAAAAATGAAGCCGCGTCATGAAGAAGCGGCTTCCATGTAAAAAAATCATATGTAAACAAATCCAAAGAAAGTTGTGGCTTGAGGTGATACTTTACTTGGGGTACTTAACATATTATAAGTTCACCTCAAGGTCTCGTGGAATAAGTTTCCGCATACACCTCAGACGAATTGTCCTCTTTCTTTTAGATTGGAGAAGATCTACGATTAATTTTATTTTTATCCATTTCTATTTTCCAAACTAGTGTAGTTATGTTGGACTTGATGTTAGAATGGGTATTTTTTAAGTATAAGAATGTAGCTTAGATATTTAGACGTAAGAGAAACCTTTGAAATGAATTTAAATAGGTAATATATTCAGATGGCAATAAATGAATTACTGCATATTGTTTAGTTTCTTAAATTAACATATTAACGGATAGGATCAAATCTAATTTTGACAATAATACGAACCAAACCATTAATTAACGAAATTCAGAAATTTCCAATCTGGTATGATCCAATAGATTGAAAAAAAATCAAATCGATCCAATCTAGTGATAATGGATTGATTCAGATTGTAAATTTTATATAATCCTTGTGCACCCCTACCCGTTGTACCACTGTAGTCACCTCGTAGGACCCTCACCACCACCACCACTGTAGTTGCTCTTCTGAGTGACGGTCCAACACCCATCATGTCACATTACTTCCATGTTGCGCGTATGAACTCATCATGCATTCTCTCTGGTGAATTTATGATTCATCTAGTTTGTATCAGAATTTTATGATCTTGCATGTGAAATTTGAATTTTAGGATCTAATTGTATATTGTACTATTACATTTGACTTTAACATGTTACATGTACAAATGTTATTTTTTTATATTATTTCTTTAGTGTGTGTTTTAACCAACCACGAAGAAAACAAAATCAGAAAATTAGAAAAATTTTAAATAAAACTAAAAATGACCCTCTAACGCCAAATCTTATATATATATATATTATTTCCATTTTAGTTTAACTTTATACGAGTAATTGAAGGAAAAAAGAGAGTTTTTATGCATGAAATTTCTATTAGTATTACATTTAAATAGTTTGTATGTAACGTTCCGGTCTTAGGTCTCCGGTCTGTTATCGAGGAAAACTGGTCCTGACAACTTGTTGAGTTCGGACCCGAATGGATCCGCCAACAATCATCCAAAATGTTTAAGCTCAATTTGTCAAATAGTAATCCTCACCATTTACAATCCACCCTCACACTTTGTGAGTTTTGGATGTGGGACTAATGTTTGGGGTTGGTTATTTATAACCTCCCACACTTATATTCACAACGTTCTCATTTCGACATGTCCCATCACTTATTCCCAGTGACAGTGGTGGTTGCACGCTCCGGGTAGCCATTTCCTCCTATCCCTTTGTAGGGGTAGGTCTACCTCTTGGATAGCCCTTTCCACCATTACAGGGAAATTGGCTCTGATACCATTTGTAATGTCCATGCTTAGGTCTCCAGTCCGTTATCGAGGAAAACCGGCCATAACAAGTTGTTGGGTTCCCACCCAAATGGATATGTCAACAACCACCCAAAATGTTTAAGCTCGAGATGTCAAGTAGTAATCCCCACCACTTATAACCCACTCTCACACTTGTGAGTTCTAGATGTGGGAATATATTTGTGGTTGAGGTATTACATTGTAAATGTGGTACTAAAAGAAAATCAAAGAGAAAAATACAAAATTGGTAAGAACATGTATTTTACACATACAAATACTTTTAAGAAATTGCATCTTGTATATATGGCTTATTTTGACTTTGAGATCTTCGTGAAACTTTCATTTAGTTCATTTTTATTTTGAGTATATTTTATATTTTATATTTCTCTTTATTTACTATTTTCTTATTTATTTTAAGCATGATTATGATCCACACTTTCCTAGTTAATGCCACTTGGTCGTATCCCCTTTAGAATGCTCCTTCTGGCTCACTTGGTGGTTGACTAAGGTCAAATCTCATGATCCAAGTCTCCACCCTAGTCTTGACCCGACCAAGTTGTGCCACGTCAACGAGGAGAAGTTGACCAACAAAACAATTTTGCTCCCCTTCTATGCATGCACTGCGAACGATCATCGATTCCACCCATATTCTCACACACCCCCACCCACTCCCAAATGCTCCCTCGGTGTCATCCATCCATTGGTAGCTACCTGCATATAACCCACCCATCAACTACATAAGAGATACTTCGACCATTGCTAAGCACCCTGAATCCGAGGATCCGCGACTTCCACTGCAAACCAATACACACACACACAATCGGACCGCCTTCTAACCATTTTCCTTTTCCACCATCAACAAGAGTATGTGCTCTAGCCCTTGGGATCCTACACGGTGACAACTTGAAGAGGCATTACCGATTGACTGAAGACGAGAACCTCCTTCACCGGTGAGATCTGAAGGAGTGTGAGACACTTCGTTGCAACAAGATCTGCAAGTAGCTATCAAGTTTCGACCTCTACCGTCAAGGTCTACTTGCAATGATCTGAGGACCTCCGACGAGCCCCTCACTTCCAAACGAACCACTTAGACTAGGTAACTCCTCTATGCCCCACTTTTCCCTCCTCTTCTTCTTTATTTTCTTCCATCCTTTCTTATATGCTACCAGTCTCTCTTCGACCCCTTCTTCTTTGTTTACTTTCTAAACTCATCCTAATTCTACGATTAGACCTCCATCTCCATTTTTTGCTCATCCCACATTCTCTTCTACCTATTTCAAACCATTGACATCTTGGGCCAGAGCATGGCTAGATATTCGAGCTCCTCTCCATCACTTCGCATTGGAACTTTCCACTAACTCTCCATGCTAACCGATCACAACACACCAAAGCTACCCATCCCCTTTCACCTTTCATTCACCACACACTCGAGCTCCACAATCACCTGCAGGTTAAGCCTCGGAAGCTTCCAAGATCGCATTAGTTGGTGAATGGACAAGAGGCACCATATCATGCACCTCTGATCAACTTCTCGTCTTCAGCTACACACCATCATCCATGATGGACCGAAGCTTGAGACAAGCACCATAGCCTCACATGAGCTTAGCCAACCCCATCACCGGAGCATTCTGTCTCACTGCAAAAGAAGACAAAATGGGAGCTTTCTATGTGTCGTTGATCAACCAAACTAAAGAGCCAACTCCATCATTCATTACCATGGGACTGGATCTCTTGGCATATCCACCATCCAATGCTCGACGCAACACCACATGGAATTATGCCAATCATCTAATTGAAGCATAAAATCCATTTTCTTATATATACAAGCTAGCCCATCATCCACCATTAATCATGTTGCCCACCTTATCTGGATCGATCATTAGCTCAATCGTTAGCGATCATTCGATTGGGAGATAGGGATCCATCAGATCAGATACATATATGCTCCATGACCATATGATCTCAGGAAGAACCAATTTGATCCCATCAGTATGTCTATGCTAGGCCATGCATGACTTCATTCATGTCTTGGAAGAATTGCATACAAGATCCACTTATTGAACATTGTCATCAAAACCCCTCTGGCATTTTGCATTCCAAATATGAGTCACCCGGGACGCATTTTATCTTTATCTTTAATTGTTCTTTTTGCATTTATACCCATGAATCCCTTGCTTTATATCACGTGAACAACTTTGCCTAGAATTTTTGAACTTTATGTTATTTTAAAGACTAGAGTTAGTTGTATTTGAATTGGTCTATTTATGATCTTGGAATGAAACTCATGTTCTGCGCTTGGAAATTAATTTTGAATTCAAGGAATCCTCTCTGAAAAAATGTGAAAATTATTCATTTGCAGGATAAATAGACGAGGAAACTTCTAGCATATGTTTCATTATACTTCATTAAGATACGTGATTTGTAAAAGTTAGTTTTTTTGAAAATCCTACTTTATTTTTAGAGGTTAACTTGTGCACTATTTATATGAACCAAAAATATACTGAGTAGGCCTGATGACGTTTATCATTGGTGATTTTTTGAAAATCAATTGAAATGCTATGTTATGCTTTAAATTTCAAAAATTCAATAGCGTGGGTTGTGTTCGTAATTTTTTATTCACATCAATTGCAAACGATCTAAAAAATCCCATAGCTTGCAATGATCTTATATTGCCTCCATATTTTTAGTTTTGAAGAATATTGTATTTCATCATTTAAATTTAAAAAAAAATCAAAATTATTGCATTAAGCATCTTTAATTCATTTTAATTTGAAACATCCCCATGAAAATGTCTTGAAGATCTTTAATTAACATATATCCAATAACAATAAGATTAGGATTTTAGGGCGTAGTATCAAAATAATTCTTATTTTCTAAGGTGACCTAATTCCATTTTAAGTCATTTTTAAAACTTCATTTATTTCTATTTATTTAATTTAAATCTATTTTTTTAAAAAAAACCCTAAAACATCATGAAATCTAGAAAAATAATTACAACGGTCATTTTAGTCACATATACTATATTAAGAAGCCCGTTTAATTTTTTCTTTTTAAAAATAAAAAATGTGAACCCCCGAGGATCTGAGTACCTGTTTACACACATTTTGCACTATTACATTCGCATGAGGTCGCACAAAGTATTGAAATGTTAAGGAAAATTTTTCACGCTGCTATATTTGCACATGGCATTCCAAATCACATTCATCAGATTCAACAAAGACATGCCACCAAAATTTATTCCATTCATTTTCATAATATAAATACATGTACATCAAAGTCGACAGTTCATTCATACATGTGTCCCAAAATATATATACAGAAGAGAAAGGACACTTACATCATAACTGATCAAAAGCTGAGACAAAAGTATGCGTACCGTCTGGTATATACCCTATCGCATGGAATCATCAACAACTACTGGGCAGTAGGCTCATTGCCTGCCAAAACATGTTAGGAATGAAGAGGGCGTCACTGGACACTGGTAACTCCCAAAACATATAGAAATAAGCATGCATTTAATATGTTCAAAAGCAAGCAAGTAGAAAGGCAGGAACACTAAAATTTACATCTACTTGTAAAGTAAGAAGTTTTCAAGTTGCTGGTAAGCACCACTCATGATCACCCATTATTCCAACATTTCTCATATAATAACATATTTATATTGTAGTTGATTAACCATAAGTGTCTGGGTGTGTGTATATATATATTATATATATATTCTCCTATTACTATAGTCATATTATTTCAAATCAAACTTTATTATAAACACTTCCAACCAACTCAACTTTGATTGTAGTTTCTCCAACTCTCAGCTGTAACTGTCTCAAATGTAACCCTTAGATGACTAATATGTAGACATGGATGATTTGGATGTAAAATCGCCTAGTCTGCTAGCGAAAGTAAACAAAACTCAAGCGGTGAGGTAGCCTACAACTGGCTCTTTCGTCTCGCCCTCTAATTGGAAGTGTGATCTGATAGAGGGATAGTTCTACTCCAAAACTACGCCATTGAGACGGGTGAGAGAGACTCTCCGAAAAAGTCGCTCTAGAAACTGGCCCGACTTGTACGGGCAAACGAGCTCGTACAAAAAACTGAAAATCGAGGATCCACAACATGGGTATTTTAAAACAAAAGGTCAGCAGAACTGGTCAAAAGTCGGGATCCCAATGAGGCGTAAAAACACTGCGAGCTCGCGTAAAACCGTGAAAAAGACTGGGATCCTAGACCCGCACATTAAGGGATCGTTGCCCTAACCGGGCTTCCTATCTACTGCCCAGTTGAGGGTTACCGCATCCTCGTACGGTCATGTGTAAGGATCATCATGACCTGCACAATATTATTCGCTATTGACTCTTATTAACCATATAGGTTCATTGATGATGTGAACATACTTCCATATCTTATATAATTGTCTTTCTAAACTGGTTGATGGGTTCTCATCATTAATCATAATAAATGAAGTTTATATCGCAAGTCATACTGATGACTAGTGATGAAGATTATTAGTATTGTAACACTTGGAATCTTACCCAATCTTTCATCTTAACTATATGAAATCTCGAATCAAGGATGGTCTGCATTTGGTGTTTAATTCACGTAAACCCATATACATACATACACACACACACACATTAACAAATGATTTGATTCGCAATTTGTTGTCCCAAACCCTATGCTTAGTCTCCTACAAGCGAGGAGGAAAGTTGATCTGAATAGGCAACAACCACTCTTGTAGAGTGCATAAGAATATATATTATTTACTCATGAACTTAAATATAGAAGAAAACATATTGTAGACTTACCGGATTATCTAAATAGAGATCATTGGTGGGAGGAAACTTCTTGATTGTAGAAAATGGATTCCCGATTCTAAATACTAGAAGCATGATAACTGGTACTGTGTCAGTTAGTTTTCAATGAACATGAATGATTTGATAACCGGAGTAGGTCTATTGTCTTATAAGTGAAGTAGATATTAACAAGTTTTCTTCCCCTTTCTCTTATATATGTATATATATATATATATATATTAGAAGTTATAATGATTACTATAGTTGAAAGAAAAGAACCAATTATCATCATATGAATTTCTAAGTATGTACTTCCTATTTGATCAAATAAATCTTGATAAAGTCATCTACCTGGACTCTTTATCTGTTGAGTTACAAGATTCGTACATTGTTATTATAGATTCATATATCATTCTTATTTAAGAATAAAGCCATCCTTTGAGAATAAATCCTAAAATCATAAAGTTGGAGACAGATGTTCGAATCCTAAATTAGAGCAGCAGACAAATCTAAAATTTCCATTTTTCAGTTCATACAACATTCTTTCAGTTCTAAAATTTTAAATCATAACTTTGAGTAGAAAACAAATCCTAAATCTATTTATATATTTATATATAAATTGAAGTAAAGGAAATAGATATTTCAAATTCTAAATTTGAGTAGAGAATTGATCTTAGAAATTCAAATATTTGAGAAAAGAACAATGCATATCTTACTGTTTAAAAATTCTTTAAATTAATGTTTTATCAATAGACATCAAATCTTATATTAACACGCTTCTGATTTAAAGTTTAATCAAAAACTCAAATTTTGAACGATGAACGGCCAACTGATCTTGCTATTTAGAAATATTTAAATTCCAAGAATATATATATCATCAGAGATCAGATATTAGATCAAAACATTTCTAATTCAAAGTCAATTAGAGCTTTACATTTTGGGCAGAGCACAGAGATTAAATTTCAGAATTTAAAATTTTTCCAAATCAATTTTTTTGTAAGATCAAATCTCAAAATTGGGCACAACACATGATGCAAACTCTCATCGATTCCAACAATTTAATCTGGGGTTCTATGGTGCAAACAACACAAATGGCAACAAAAGTATGGTCTGATGGTACATGATTGGCAACAAGGAGGAAAGGGGGTTGTACCTTGGATTTCTTCAAAAATAGAGGACTTCTGAGCTTGGATCAAAACATGCAATTAGATCTAGAGCTGCTTGAACAAAAGCTCCAACAATTTCTTCCTTGATTCTGATAGCAGCAGAGCTGCTGCTATGCAGGGAGTAGCAGGATCCTTCATCTTCTTTGGCTGTTGCAGATGTTGGAGTTCAGAGCAGCACTCCAAGGGTGCTGGACAACATCAAATGCTGTTGCAAATGGCAGTAACAACAACCCTCAATCCTTGCTGGAGTGTTGCAAGCAGCAAGAAGAAAGGAAGGGGATGGAGGCCCTTACGACTGGAGAGAATTGGAGGATTTTGGGGATAAGTATGAGGGAAAAGAAGATATAAATAGGAAGAGAAGAGTGATAGTTGATGCCAAGTGGAAATAGGAGTCAAAACAAGTGTATTTTTTTATTATTTTTTTCATAGCTGGACTGTACGATATGGGGAAAATTATTATTTTTTAAGTTGTAGATCGCTACAGTGATTATAGATTTTTTTTAAAAAACGTATTTATTTGACATTCTTAAAAATCGATCGTAGTCGCTCCTCGAATGCCGGAATTCGATGTGAAGTATCTCGATTCGATCATCTCAAAACGACGATCAAAATGAGCATAATATTGATATACTTTTAATTGTGTTTGGATGCCCGAATTTATCGAGATACGGTTTTTATTTATGGTTAAATTTTATGAAATTAAAATACTAAACAATATTCAATTGACAAACGGTCGATTCCGTTGGTCTTGTTTCGTCGAATCGGATCTAATACGGCCTCGGTTCGTTTTGCGGTTTCCGAATTTACGTCATGGCTTTTTCGAGTACGCGTTATGATGCGATCGATTTTTGGTTGATTTTACCCGGACGACTTTTGATTCATGACCAATTGATCGATTTAAGTTGTTTAGCATTGGCCAACAACTTTATTGTGTTAATCGGATCCTAATCGGATCGGATTCGAGTTTACGTGGATCTTGGATGTTACAAAAAATATGGTTATTTTCTATCCAAACTACACTATAACGTGATATTCTTAAATAAGTTAGAAAGTGACCATTCAAATGACATTAGGAGAGATGTCATATATTTTAGGATAGAGGTCACCTTAAGTGTATTTAAAATTTGTGTGCTACGTGCTTATTATGTGTCATTTTCACTAGCATTCTTGTTTGTTTTTTTATCATTTTCCCTTTTTAGCATTTTATTTTTTACTTTTACATATCATGTCTCTCTTTGATATAATACAATCATCTTTTTTTGCAGGACCCACCTTGCTTTATAGGCTTCCTAAGAAGTCGATGCATCTCAGGTGTACCAGGGTCTGTTGATTATGTGAATCGAGCTCGCTATAAAGGAGTTGAAGAACATTTTTTTTTCGATTTAAAGCCATGAAAGAGTGCATGTCATGTGGTCTAGGATTTTTATTTCCCACATCACATTTATTGTTCTCATACATTTACAACATACTCCATTTTAATCTTGCATCTATACCTTTTGTGAACTTGAATTTTGGCTTGTTTTGACCCTGACTGGATGGTCGGGATCTATTTGTGTCTGCGTTGTAGTTTTATGTTGCACACCAAATTTTGGAAATTTCTTAGAGTTTGATTGTGCTCGTAGAACTTAGAATCACACATTATTTATTTAGCAATATGTACATTAGATCATCTTCTACCTAGCTCTTCTTTCATTTGCTAAATAGAATAATCTATTTTAGGTGTGTGTTTTCCATTTGCATGCATTAGTATATGCTCATAAATCTAGTTTATCATCATACATGGAGATTACAGGGAGGCATTGCATGTCGTCCTAACTAGGTATTCACCATCCTGTTTCTCGTTGTATCGATTTTTCATTGTGTGTCCCCATGTGATTCATCACTTAATATAATTCGAGAATTGATCAAAACAGGCAATCTAGTTTAAATCACATGAGAATCTAACTCTAAAATGATAAAACCGGAGGACTACTACACACCATTGACTTTAATTAAACATAAAAAATGACATACATTGTATTTGGGAGAGCAACCCCGACATTATATACATGTACACTCAATATTGAGTGAGGCTCGATCCATAAGGATAAGACCCCAGACCCTTAGTGTACGTATTATGAATTTTGTATATGCATCGAAGGTACCAACAATATTTAATTGTGATCTTGTTTTGACAATATTCCTATGTTTAAACAGAGAAGTGCGATGATATCGATTCCATTAAGCTGGTGATGTTGCTTATACAATCTTCGTATAATGTGGTACAATTGATTTTTATTGCATTGAAATTGAAATTTAATCTTATTTTTTTTATTATTTTGATCGAGAAATACTACTTAAATTTTGGTTATTTATGAATCATAATTGTAAGAAATGAAAAGAGCACTTCAACGAGTTCAAATCGAACCACAAAGAAGTGAAAGTTCTATGTCAATTTTATTACAATATAAAACATTTCTTTGATATTTTAATCTAATTTTATGTATTATTCGAAAAGGATATTTGGTAATATAAGATAAACTTAAATTAAAAATAATAATCCTAAGCTATATAAAGAAAAACATCTAATAAATTTTCAAATAAATTAATGTTATAAAATCAAAACTATGCAATATGGAAAGCACTTTACTCTCATTCTTAAGGAAAAGCAAGTGTTGAACTATTATTGAAGAAGTACTAGAGTTAATTTCTTGAACCATTAAAGGATAAAAAATGAACTTGCACGTGAATCTAAAACTAATTTGCCAAATATGTTTTTGAAAAATTGCCTTTATAACTGTGCCCAAGAAGCCTCCGCTGGAGAAGGAATTAGAGTAACAAAGTCTCATTGGTAGGCCAAAGTCTAATCGAGCACAATACAATCATCTCAGTTCCTTCTTCAATCTTACACCTTAAAGTGATAGCCAATGTTTTAAATCCTAGCCAACCCCAAGGGAGATCCACAGTCGTTGTAACTTGGGGCATTTATTGCCGGGCCTCTGAACCATCTCATCCTCTATCTTCAACCTGTCGTGTGTCTGTTGTCACCTACTATGCATGCGCTCTCGCAAGTTGTGCCTCCTTCAAACAGCTCTACCCCATCTAATTTGAGGGGCATACACACCCTATATATATTGACCTCCTCCGGGAGGGGAAGAGCACGACACAATCTATCGCATTAGGGAGCCCTCTTCTAACATATCTCTCTCTCATTGTCTCCAAGCAACAAGGGTTTGGACGACGTACCTTGACGTTTGCTGACTGGTATCAGAGCTCTCCGATCTCGAATCACGCTTCGACGTCATCATCTTCATCCATCTCGCATAGCCACAAGTCGAAGCTGCTGCCGTTGCTCTGGGAAACCCGAAACCCTAGCATTTGGAGAAGAGGTATTTTTTTGCCAACTTACGTGTATGCCCTAAATTCATCACGATCTCTCTGTACTGGACCGTGTTTTTTTTGAAGTTTCACTGTCCGCTCCCTTATTTTTGTCATAATTGTATTTGTTGCCTAAAACACATCACGCTTTTTTTCTCACCAGTTTCACAGCACTAATTACGACTCTACACAATAGAATACTTCCATTTTTCCACCCTTTAAAAGGTGTGTGGGATATTGTTTTTTGGGTTGCACATTTTTCCCCACCACCTCTTAATTATTGATTTTTCAAGGGAACAAGGTGCATTAATTAAAATAATTGTCTTTTTTCGTGTAAAGTTTTTTTTGAATGCGTTAAGTTTTTTACCCCTTCAATCTTGATAGATGATTAATATTAACTTGTATTGCTGGTTAATTGCTTAAAAAAATATTGATTGATTTTTTTGTTATTGAAGTGTTCACATATCCATATTCATTATATAAAAAATTATCTTTGTATTATTGATTAAACTATTAAGATAAAATTTTTTAAAGCTAGCTATAATTGTTATTATGTTTTTTGTAATATTGCAAGTCAGTCTTTTTTAATTGTCATCAAGTTTTCAAATCAACAAATATCTCACTGAAGTTGCTTTAATCAAAGTTTAAATTAAGGGATTAAGTATAATTAACCTTGTTCACTTTTTTTATTAGAAGTTTTTTAACATTCTTGATACACATCTCCTTGTATGTTTTTTAATTGTTTAAGCACCTACATTACTTTCTTTGTCCATCTGCTTTGTGAAGTTTTTTCTCGCAAAATAGTATAAATCTCATACAATCCTATATTTATTTCATTAGCTTCAATATGACAAGCAAGACTATTACCACTGAGGTAGGAAAAATTGAGTACCTTAACAGCATTAATTATGAATTGTGGAGTAGAAAGATCTACTTTGGCCTGCTACACGATAACATACAATCCATAATAGAAAAAACCCGACCCTACATTATCTGAGAATCCAACTATGGAAGAAATTAGATCCTGTGAACAGTGGGAGAAAACATATAACAGGGCTAGAAGTTTTTATGCTGATCCATATGTAGTTGAATCTAATCCGGGTCTTCGAGACCTGTAAATCAGCGTATGAACTCTGGGCTGCGGTTAAGGAGAAATATCACTCCAAATCCGAAATAAGCGTCCAACTTCTTCTACACAAGTACAACTCGTGTAGAACAAAGGAATCTGAAAGCGTCCTCTAGCACGTGAACAAGATGATCGTGATGGCCAAAGATCTGGCGGCTGCTGAATGCACAATTCCAGAAAGGATGCATATAGCAACCATCTTAGGATGTCTCTCGCTGTCATTCAACATGGCTGCTACATCCTTGAGGATGAACAACAATACAAAGAGTGCGACAGACCTACCTGCACAGCTGGCGATTGCACAAGACCTCTCAAAGCAAAGATCGATAGTCGAGATCTTTGAAGTTGATGAGGAGGAAGAAGAAGCTAATGTGATACACACAAATAAAAAGCTAAGCCCCTCCAAGGTGAATTTCAAGGGAAAGAGTGGGAAATACCCACGTGACTCTTGTTACGGTTGCGGCAAATACAGTAACTTCAAGGTCAATTGCCCCAAGAAGAAGAAGCCAGGAAATTCTAAATTGCCTGAAAACAAAGGCAAGAAGAAAATGGAATTCGCGACTGTCGTAGAATACAATTCCGTCATTACGGATAGTGACGGATGGTGGATCGACTCTAGAGCAACCAGACACATCGCGAAGACGAAGGAGGGCCTGGTGGACTACAAGGAGTTGAGCAAAGGAGAATAAAGGATCTACATGGGGAACAACACCTACCTGGACGTGGAAGGTGTTGGGATGTACAGACTTGACCTGGGGGATAGCATTATGGTATTGAATGATATACTATATGCCCCAGGGATACGTCGGAACCTGATCTCTGTTCCAGTCTCTCTCAAGAAGGATTTTGAAGTCCGTTTTTATAATAAACGTGTATCTATAGACAAGAATAAGAATGTCTATGTGATGAGAAAGTTTGTTCCCGAGCATGACATGTCTTCCTGTAATAAACTCTAGTGAATCAATGAATGTCTCTTTTGAGTACTCCTTGTGTTGTTTGTGTGACTATGACTTGTGGCACATGAGACTGGGTCATCCAGAGAATTCTAAGATGGATCAAATGATTAAAGCAAATCTGTTGCCTAAGATCACGGGTGCAAGAACATTGCCCTGCAAACACTATCTGACTGGTAAAATGAGGAGAAGACCCTTCTCAATTGGAATTCGGTCAACAGAGTTACTACGTTTGATTCATTCAGACATATGTGGACCACTGAGCGTCATCACACATAGAAATAAGGATTAATTTATAACATTCATTGACGATTACTCAAATTTCTCTTATGTTTATCTCTTAGGAAGAAAGTCGGAAGCACTTGAAATATTTAAGAGATATAAGACAGAAGTGGGGACAAGATTGAGAAGACCAATCAAGACTCTTAGGACATATAGAGGTGGGGAATATACCTCAAAGGAGTTTGAGGATTATTGCATTCAAGTAGGCATTTGTAGGCAGACTACAATGCCCTATACACCACGGGAGAATGGTGTGACAGAAAGAGAGAATTGAACTTTGATGAATGTAGTAAGGTGTATGCTGTCGCGTGCAGGATTCTCTAAGAAATTCTGGAGAGAGGCAGCGTTGACTGCAGACTAGATACAGAACATGAATCCCACCAAGTCTGTAGAATCAACGCCATATGAAATATGGAATGGCAGAAAGCCTGAATTGAGCCATCTCCGAAAATGGGGATGTATTGCACATGTTCTGGTACCGAGTCAGCTTAGAGATAAGATAGACTTCAAGACATTAAAATGCAAGTTTAGTAGATATAGTGAACATTCTAAAAGATATAGGTTCTTCTATGAAACTAAAGGCCTGATCAAAAGTCATGATGCAATTTTCTTGAAATTCATCAAGAAAGAAGCATGAAGTAGAGGAATCGTATCCTCTGATTGTCCTACAGGACAATGAAGATGACTTGAGAATTAGACAAGAACTTGAGGATGATATCGATCATTCAAATATAGAGAATGAACCTATGGAACATAATGATCCTTTATAAGAAGTGGGTGGATCCACATAACCCACGAGTATAATCGGCAACAAGAGACTCAGAACACGGCCCGCATGGATGGAAGATTACCATTACGAGGCATCGTGCTACACCATGGATGAGGATGTCATGGATTGTACATATCCCATATCATTTTATGAAGCTATGGCTTTGTCTAGTCGGAATCATGGACGATTGCCATGAGAGATGAGTTGGACTCAATCGAACGAAACAGTGTATGGGAATTATGTGATTTGCCAGAAGGTAGTAAATCCATAGGATATAAGTGAGTATTCAAGAAAAAGTATCGAGTTGACAGTACTGTTGACAAATACAATGCCATATTAGTTGCCAATGGTTATACTCAACAAGTTGGAATAGATTTCCAGGAAACCTACCATCCAGTGGCTAAGTTTGCATCCATTCGGATGGTCTTAGCCGTGGTCGCATATATGGATTTGGAATTGTTCCAGATGGATGTGAAGATGACCTTCCTTAATGGAGAATTAAAGGAGGAGATTTATATGCGACAACCTGATGATTCTCAGGTTGAAGGTCAGGAGAAAAGGGTTTACAAGTTAAGAAAGTCATTATATGGCTTGAAATAGTCTTCACGACAATGCTATCTCAAATTTCATGAGAAATTTATCCAATATGGATTTGTTTATAATAATTTGGATAACTGTGTGTATGTCATGAAGAGTGGGAGCGGGTTTGCAATCATGTCATTATATGTTGATGACATTCTGCTTGTAGGTAATGACATACAAATGCTCAATGAAATCAAACAAAATTTGAGCAACGAATTTGAGATGAAGGACTTGAGACGAAGCATCCTTATGTTCTTGGAATTCAAATAATAAGAGATAGGGACTCAAGGACATTGAGCCTTAGTCAAGAAAGATATTTGCATATTGTATTAAGGTAATTTAGAATGCAGAATAACACTCCAGCTCCAACACCACTCGTGATGGGAAAAAGACTCAGTAAAAGTTAGTGTCCCGGAAAGGGGCAGAAACATTTAGATGTCCCATATGCACAAGCGGTGGGAAGTCTAATGTATGCAATGATGTATACTCGACCTGACTTAGCTTATCCAGTAAGCTTAGTCAGTAGATATCAAAGCAATCTCGGTCCAACACGTTGGGAAGCTGTAAAGAGGATTCTTTGATATCTAAAAGGGACAGTACATCTGAAACTTGTGTATCAAGCAGAATCGCTTGAAGTGGTAGGATACTCTGATGCAGGCTTCAGAAGGGATGCAGATGATAGAAAATCCACATCAGGTTACCTGTTCATGTTTGGTGGTGCAACTGTTTCTTAGGGTAGCTAGAAACAAGGATGTGTATCTCGACATACACAAGAGGCAGAGTATATTGCATGTAGCATGGCGACCGCTCATGCTATGTGGATCAGGCGTTTTCTACAGAATCTAAGCCTTGAATTGATCAAAGGACCAATTGAAATGTATTGTGACAATCAAGCTGCGATAATCTTGATCAATAGCGGGGCCAATAGTTCTCAAGGAAAACACATTGAGATCCAATATCACTATATTCAAGATATAGCGGGGAAGAAAGAAATCACAGTAACCTACCGATGAACATGAAATTTGCCTCTTTAAGAATTAATAATTGTAGTATAGGAGACGAATTTTGGTTGATCAAAAATCACAATCTTTAAATGCTGTGGGAATGATAATTTTTAGTCGTGTGGTTTTAAATTAAATTAAATAATTGATTAATGTTTGATTAATTTTTTGTGTTGGGAAAAATATAATACAACGCAATGCAAATGCGAATAAATAAACAGAGAAAATAAATTCAGCATAGAATCTGTGATTACAACTTTAATCCAATAGTAATAATCTTTGTCCTCGTAATTCAATCACAGATCAAAAGATATCCATAAGATGAATTTGTAATCAATTTCAAGTTGTAGGCCAAGAGATTAATAATGGATAATCTTATAAAAAATTCCATGTAAATTGCTCCTCAAACTTAATCATCGATCAGATAAATAGAGAGTTAAATAAATTGATCCTCAAACTACCCCCTGCAAAGATTAAATTATTGTGAAAAATGATTACAAGGAGTTAATCAAATGAACATTAATTTCTCAATGAAAATATATGACAATTATGTTAAAATTAACCTACATATGTCAACAGAGATCCTCAAATAATAATTATCAATAGACAACCTCAGATCTATCAACAAACTATGCTAAGTGATAGAGCATGAAAATAGCTTCAAAATAACATATTATATGCTAAAAATGGAGTTCGTATGAGAAATATATGCTAAAATGAATTTGCAAAGACTAAAGTGTAAATAAAATAAAGTTTTTATTTCAGTAAGGTCCCTAGAAGGGCTTATCTATAATTTCGAGAAGTTAAAGGGCCTTCTATAATTTACCCCTAGCGGGGGTATATATGTAATTTCTGAAACTAGCGAGGGTGTTGTTGCAATTTACCCCTAGCGCACGTGCGTCACACATGCGCCTGGAGGCTCGGATGTGGGGCGGAGGTTCGGTGCGACCTGAAGCTGTGGCTCGGGCACAGGGCGGAGGTTCGACCACCCGAGCCTGCATGGCAGCTGGTGGAAGTTTGGAAGATCCAAGCCAGAGGCTCGGAGCTCCGAAGCGGAGGCACAGACCAGAAGCTGAGGCTCTGGAAGGGCGGTAGGATCGAAAAGCTTCGGGGGTCCTGAGCCTTGAGGCTGGGGCCGAGGCTCGGGTAGGGGTATCGTGGCTGGACAGGGGCTGTTGGATCAAGGATTTCCTTTGATCCAACGGTGGTTGGAGATCGGAGGTGCGACAGGCGAAGGTGGTGAGGCATTCCGATGCAAGGCTGCTGGAGGGCGGCAGGTGGTGCTTCGAGGGCCGAGGTGACGATTGGGGCTTTGGCCGATTGACACACGACTGACGGAGCCTAGAGGCGTTGGTGGCGCAGGTGCAGCCGTCGGTGAAGCACGACGACGAGGGCTCGGTTGTGAACAGCGTAACCGAGCATGGTCGGGCGGAGATGATGTCGAGATGCTGGCGAAGGCGGAGTGCGGTAAAGCTGTACGCGCAAGGGGTTAGCAAAAAAAATGGAGGGTGGAGGCTGTCAAGGTAGTTGTGGTCAAGGCAGACACGGTGGCTGGCGAAGGTGGGAGTCTGCGGAGGATGGTGGGCTTCGACTCTTTGTAAGAGTCGAGATAGAATTTCGACGACAGGGTTTAGGCATGATTATTGGAGAGGCGGAGTAGGAGCTTAGGAGGAAGTACCTGGGAAGGGGGCTCGACGGCCACTGAATAGGCCAGAGCAAGGCTAGTGCACGGCGGAGGGATGGCACGCTGCAACGAACCCATTTGGGATTTGGATCTCACTGGAGAGGAATGGTGCACGCAGGTTGTAACCACAGATGGTTTGTTCCTCTGAGGTTGTCAATCGGCGGATGGCATTAAAGGATGGCGAGGGCTGGGCTTTATAGGGTCGGAGGGCGGAACCATTACCAGGAGGTGGATGCAACGACTGCGAGGTAGTGGGGCGACGACCGTTACACGGAGGCTGGCGGAGGCGTAACGACAACCATTAACGAGGGGCAGTGGCAGAAGAGAACGACTGGAGGAGGAAGAAGGGGGTCACGTGCCAGGCACGTGACCCGAGGGGAGGAGAAAGAGAGAGTGTAACAGTGGGGTACCACATGGCATGCCCAATGGTTGCCACGTGGCACCCAAAAAATTCAAAAAATAAAGAAGAAGAAAATTAGAAAAGAAATAGGAGAAGACCTCGGATAGAAAAAATTCCTTCACAAAAGTCTCGACGAGATCTACAACTTTTATGAAGGATCTGTGAGCAAAAGAGGTCATCTGTGTGAAGTGGACTTTTTGGTGGTTCTCCATGTGCATAGAAAACCGGCTTTTGGGGGGTTGTAAATTTTTTTTGGTATTTTTAAAAGAGGATAAAAATCTAGAAAAAAATACGATAAAATACAAGAAAATTAATTACACACTAATATTTTTTATTTTTAATAAATAAGAAAATAGGAAAATAAAATAGAAGTGCAAAATACGGGATTTTTGTACAAACTCCCAACGGACACTTGGACACGGCGAGTTTCTTTGATTTAAGATTTAATCTAGATTCAGATTTTTTGTCACATAATAAAACTTTCATCAAAGAACACAAATAAATAAAGAATATTTTTTAAAGGGTTAATTATATACATAAAAACTCAGGTAAAAAATCGCAAAAAGTTAAAATGGGCAAAAGAGACCCAAAATCCAACTTTCACAAATGAGCTCCGAATTTTACGAAATTAGTCTCATTTTGAAGGTATTTGAAAATTGAGTACTTTAAAAGTGAGTAAACCAAAATAGAATATTGTATGGGAGAGATATGTACGTTTTAGTCCGTCAGATGTGAATTTAGACTTTGGGATTATTTGACACTTATTTAACTTAGGATTTTTTTGTAGGTTTTATTTATTCTTGTTAGTAATACTTACACAATGGAGGTGATTTGGGTTCAATCGAAGTTAGGATGAATTAGTTAAAAATACAGAGAGTTAACAACTTTTTAGGCTAATTTACACTTGGAATTTTTAATGCAATTATACATGATGAAATGCAAATATTATTTACACATGTATGAAAGTCAATGATGCTCTATTAGTTATTAAATGCAAATGATTTGTGGGAAACTAAGCCTAATAAATCAATTTTAGCATGATGAATATGAGATTTATCACCTACATACCTACCCGTGATATGTTGGCTGATTCCCCAATCAAAGGAATAGTAACTAACAACTATATTAAACATGTTGGTTTGATGGGACTCAGGAACACATGAGTCAGGGAAGAGGTTTTTTCATGAACAATGAGCCTCACTAAAGACATCTCTATGTGTACACTACATGAATAGTGCGAGTGTAGAATATTTGTCAAGTGGGATATGCTTGAATATATCAAAGGCGACCTCATGTCGAAACCACCGTCGGACGTTGCATACGCTGACAGTTCAGCGGACCGGGTCATGCGGGCTTGGAGAGATGAGGGCGGACTGTGCCAGGAGCATACACGCCCTATATATATCGACCTCCTCCGGGAGGGGACGAGTACAACGCGATCTCTCGCATTAGGGAGCCCTCTCCCGACATATCTCTCTCTCGTTCTCTCCAAGCAATAAAGGTTTGGACGGCGTACCTTGACATTTGCTGACATAGTCGACCTAGATACACCTTTGCCTCCCCTTGCCGCTTCGATGGCATGACTAAACCTTCTTGCCTGCTACTACCTCTATCTGTCATGACAAACCACCTCTCCTCTCCATTTGCAGGCGCCATACATTTTCATTGACTTAAATGTTTAACATGTTGTAGTGATCGATTCTACGACAATCCTCAATTATTGAGGATTTTATTGAAACATTTAGTTGCTCTCCGATTTATTATACATGAAGCATGGTTAAGGCATGTTACCTTGAGTTACTTCATGATTTTAAAATTTTATTTTCTTCTCCTTAAAAGACTTTATGTATTCATCCTTTACAAAGCCATTTTGTTCATTATCTACTGATCATTGTATTCATCATTTAATAGGGTTGATAATAGCCATTTTGTTCATTATTTACAGATCATTGTATTCATCACTTAATAGTGTTAATGATGTCATGCCTCGTTGGACTATTCATCTCTCTTTTCTCGACATGTTGCATTTTGACACTTCTCCATCAAATGAATTGGAATTTGTAAAGAAAAAAAAGAGAAAAAAATATTCAAAATCCGATCTTCTTAAAGCTTCCCAAATTTCTTCAATTTTTGCAGCTTCTTTGCAAAATACCCAAAGGCCCCATCAGGGGCTCCAACTGCGAAAATCCCCCTCCCCTTTACCCTTCGGAGGAGAGCCATCAAATTCTAACATCCCTACCGGTCTCCACTCCACACCTGCCACTCCCTCCCACCCCGATCATCTCCCCTCGTTTCCCGCCGATCTCGATCTCGATCTCGATCTCGATCTCGATCTCGATCTCGATCTCACCTTGCCTTCCCCGCTTGATGCGAAGCTCTGCGAGGTAGCGATCCGATCAGGCCGTTTCTCAGTGATTACTGTTTGATTTGAACGGCAACTGAATGTGATTGTTTGCTTGTGTACAGAAACGGGGGGATTAATTTGTACATAGACCGCATCTGCTGTTAGTTGAAGTTGATTTCCGAGGTACTTATAGCTCATTTATTGTATCGACAGGAATTGGGTTTGTGATTGTGTACGATCAAACGAGCTCATGTAGATACCCGTATGGATCAATGTCATTAGATTTTGATGTAGGCTGTATGTTTTTCTCTTGTGAGTATGCATTTATGTGTATAGACAATTCCAATGCGATATCTTGTCGAATGAGAACGGAGTATGAGAATGTACTACGGAGGAAAAAAGGTCAATTTGTGCGTAATATCAATGGAGGGTCTCTGTTTTATTGCCTTCAGAAATGGAAAATAGGATTGGTTCTCCGCGAACGAGTTTCTCTTTGAGTACCTTAATGTCGGATGTGATCAACTCCTTTAACGAGTCTTAACAACGCCTGCAACACTACAAGGAAAACAAGTTGTGGTCACAGAACTATGGCCACGGATATAGGATTTGTGGCCACAGAATTGGGCTCTGGCCACGACACGTCGTGGCCAGTAGCCGTAGCTACAACTCTCGTCGCGAGAGTTCTCTAGCCACGAATATGCCGTGGCCACTACAAGTGGCCACAAAATTTACCGTGGCCACAACTTTTATATGAAGAATTTGGCCACGGATTGTGGCTACGAGAAACTAGTGGCCACGGAATTATCGTGGCCACAAGTTTCCGTAGCCACAATCCGTGGTCACAACTCATTTTTCTTGTAGTGCAAGTTCGAAAAAAAACAGAGTTTCGGCGGTATATGTAATCGAAACACATCTGACGAAATGGATGCTGAATATTAGGGTCAAATAATATATTTGGAAGAAGGTTTTCAGGGTTCTTTATGGTTGTGTGCTTTTGCAGAATGAAGAAGGATCACTGAAGGGAGTATCCTCTTTTCTGGGAGGAGTTTTTCAGATATTGCTTGTGCTATCTTGAACTACTTCGATTGGGGATGCTACTGAGTTATGCATTTGGTAAGATGCATGGTCCATGTTTTCTTTCTGAAAAGCTGAAGAGAAACTATTCAAGGTGAGTAGTTATTCCAAAATTTATCGCTTTGTCCACATTCTGTATACTTATTGAGCATTATAACAAGTCACATATATTGGCAAATGACATGGAAACAGCATTATCTTGATTTTGGACAAGCCTGTTGCACGAGACAATAATTCAGAGCCTGTGTTTTGTATTCCTTGTATCAGCACAGTGGAAGCACTTTCTTGTCATTGTGCCAACTTCTTTAACATTAGATGGGTTGATCATGGGTAGCTATTAGCTACTATTTTTATTGTAAATATAGCTTATCACCTCCCCCAAGGGAAGAGTGGTTACAATGAATGTGCTCATGGCATGAGTTTTCCAACTGATTAAGAATGCTAATGCCTCTTTACAGGTTTGATCTTACACATTGATGAATATATGATGAGTAGGCCTTAAGAGAAACATTGAACACAGTATATAGTATAGAGATATTATACATCCAAGCACAACATGCACACATCAATGTTAGAATGGTGGTGCTGGCAAGGACAACTGCAGTGCTAGGGCATCAATGCTTGGGCGACACTATGATAACACTGCATGGGTGGCAATGGTGATAATGACACCGACGTCAAGCATATGAAAGGTCTAGATCATGCTCTCATACCATGTGATTGATTTGGCCAAAGAGGACACCACATCTTTAACGTGGATACCTTTCAAATTGAGAGTAAAGCCACATATGCCCTAAGCCTCAGTTCCGTTTCCTCATGGTGAGTGGAAGGGTTTACACTAAAAAACAAAAGTCACCTAGGACAGTGGGGTTATACGTGGACTAAGGTAAATGGATTCTCACCCGTGATCCATTTAACCTAATACATGTAACTTTAACAAGTTGGATTCCTTTTTCTTCAGGTGCATTCCACTTCCACTTGACATCTATCTTATGAGAAAGGGCTTGCGAGCTATGACCTGATATTGGATTCTCAAGACTTCTGTAGCTCCATCCGGGGGGGGGGGTGTCAATTTTGTTAAGTCAGTTGTATGTTGAATTAGTTCTTACCGTGAAATCTTGTCACAGTCCACTTCTTGCACTACTAGGATGTAAAATCAAGTCGGTTGCTTTTATTCGGCCCGTTAGGCTTTGTAGTTATTACGCTTTTTGTGAAGGGAAGGTAACTTATACGGACGATAATGTTAAAAGAGGCCGCATCTTTGGTTAATGGGCAGACTAAATTTTGAAATATGCAACTGCAAACACTCCATTTAATCTAATTTCATTTTATGACAAAGATGAAAAAACTAATATTTCAACGCTAGATATAGACCTTTGCACATAACCTTCACACATTTATTTTTTTGAAGTCTAAAAAAGGGGGAAACACTCAGCGGTGTCCGCCCCTGCTATATATTAAGAGAAAAAAGAGAGAAAAAGAAAAAACTTTACAAAGTACCAACCGTGGTACGAATAAGGACCCTAAACCAACGATCAATCCTCAACAAGATGGGTACAGTGAATGAGCACATTTTCCTTGTAAAAACGTTGCCCAGAGAAGATAGCATCATTCCGTCCAAGCCAAATTGCCCAAGCCTTCGCCAAGGGCCGCAACAATTCCCTACGATCCCTGCCCTTATTTGCCATCAACGAGTCCCAGAAAGAAGCAAGATCCGAGGAGCACACCCAGGCATCGGCCGCCTCCTCCCAAACACCCTGCACCGCCGGGCACGCGAAGAACAGATGCTCCAGAGTTTCCACTGCATTGCTGCAAAGAATACAAGTATGAAGAATAGTCCCAATCAACCTCGCGCAACGATCCCTCGTCATCAATCTCTGCCTCTGAACCAGCCAAAGGAAGAAACCCACCCGCTCCGGAAACCGCAAAGCCCATAAGAAACCACAATCCCGCACCACCGCCTCCGGACCTGGAACAGGGGATGAAGAAACCGCCACAAACGCCTTCCTGGTCGAGAAAGGCCCCCCTTCCAGGCCCAGTGATCCCTCCCGGCCGAAGGCCGACAGGCCTCCCCGACGTTAACAACTAAGTTTATTGAGGGTGGCTGTGCGGAGGTCTCCGGTATGACGACCACCCTTGCCCTCTTCAGCGAATTATCGGGGATGACGATTAATGGCTCAAAATCCAAGGTGGTTCCCTTCGGCCTCTCGGTTGCGGAGGCGGAGGAATGCGGTCGGATGCTCGGTTCTCCTCCTGGTGAGCTTCCAATTGAGTATCTTGGCTTACCTTTGGCGGTGGGTCGGGTCAAAGTCCGGGATTGGCGCTTGATTATTGAGCGCATGGAATCGCGCCTTGCTGGTTGGCGGGCGGCTTTGCTATCTAGAGGGGGGCGTCTTGTTCTTCTCAAGTCGGTGCTTTCCTCTATCCCTCTCTACGCTCTCTCTGTTCGTCGTATGTCGGTGGGGGTTCGAATGCGGATCGAACGTTGTATGCGTCATTTTCTGTGGGGAAGGAAGGGGGTGGAGGGTAGGGGCCTCCATCTTGTCGCTTGGGACGAGGTTACTTTGCCTAAGCGATACGGTGGTCTGGGTGTGCGGAGATTGGACGTGGTGAATGATGCTATGTTACTCAAGTGGGTAAGTAGAATTTGGGGGAAGGATGTTAATTGCTTTATCTCTGTTCTCAGGGAGTTCTTGGGGCGTCGATAGGTTGGGGATGGCGCGGGTGGCACAAAACGTTCATCACTCTCCATTTTGGCGTAGTGTGCTGGACGCCTTTGCAAGAAATGCTGCACTTTTTACTCCGGTATTGGGAAAGGGGGACTCATTCAAGTTTTGGCTGGATAATTGGTCGGGTGATGGTCCTCTGCAGGTGCGCTTTCCGCGATTGTTTGCATTAGCGTCTCATAAAAATGCGACCGTTGCTGATTGTTGGTTGGATGGGTGCTGGTGTCCACGCTTTCCGCGAATTTCTCGGATCAGCGGGTGGACGATTTTGTTTCGTTGTTAGATGCCCTCCGTGACGCTGCTACGCCGAATGAGTGCGTGGATCATTGGTGCTGGAAGGACGGCCCCTTCTCCACGCGGAAAGGCTTATCGGGCGTTGGTCTCTCCACCTCCTACCGATGCGGCTCTTCTTATGCGTGACTGTGGATTCTTCTGGGGATTGCGGCTTCCGGAGCGCATTGGATTCTTCCTTTGGCTCCTTCGCAGACGGAGGTTGATGACGCGCGATCGTTGTGCTAGAATTTTCGACAACTTCAGTGCCACCTGTGTACTTTGTAATTCGGAGGACGAAACTATTGATCACCTATTCTTCGGGTGCCAGATGGTGCGTGGGATCTGGGACGATTTGCCTTGGGCGAACGCGGACAACCTCTCTGCTCTCTGCGAGCTTATTTGGATCAACAGGAACATGGCTAGGCGGCATCTCTTGGCACCCATTGTGCGGCTGTGGTGCGTCTGGTTGGGAAGGAACGATGCTATATTCTCAAGGCAGCGGTTCTATCGGGAGAATATCCTTATTCTGTGCAATCGCCTTATTGGTGACTGGTGTATTTGTAGACGGGTGGGCCTTCTTGTCTTGGACTGGTGTCCTGTATAGGGCTGGGGCTTTGGCTTTTCTTTCCTGTGTTTTTTTCCTCTCTTTTTTCCCCACCTCTACCCTCTTTTTGTATTTACCGCTTTCGTTTTATTATTTATATACTTTTCTGGGGCGAACACCAAAGAGTGTCTCCCCCTCTTTTGAGCCTAAAAAAACAACTAAGTCTGTCAGAATTGATATGACTCACATCATCTAAGTGCTCCCTTGCGCAATAACTCTGTATTATGACTCCGCACTAGATCAAGCAACCACAATATACTTCTTGCTTTTCCATGAGACCAAAAAAAATCCCTATGAAAATCACAAAATCAGAGGTAGATTTCTTGTCCTTAGGACACAGTGCATAGGCAGTGTTTGCACCGGACGTGATGGTAAGAGAAGTCCCTCTGCTAAAGAATAACCCTGTATATGGAGAAGACTTCCGATACCTTAGAATCATGCGAACACCATCCATGTGAGCATGTGGTGACTGCTCCATAAACATGCTGACTTTGCTTACTGCAAAGGAGGTATTTGGCCTGATAATAGTCATGTAGAGGATCTCCCCAACAAGCCCCATGTACCTCCTCTTGTTCACCTCATATGTATCATCATCGTAGAGGTTCATGTTGGGATTCATGGGAGCAGTGGCAGGTCTGCAGTTTACCATCCCTGTCTATAGGAGAAGATATGTAACATACTTTCTCTGTATCATCATCAGATCTCGTTGGTTCTTGATAAACTCAAGCCCAAGGAGTATCGTAGTTTGTTAAGTTCCTTGGTGATAAATTGTTGTCCAAAGAACACCTTAGCCTCACCCATGCGCTATAAGTCATATCCTGCTACAATAATGTTATCAACATAAACCACAACGATGACAATACTTCTCTGTGTTTGCATACAAAGAGCGAGTGATCTGTAGTCGATATCGTGAAGTTTTGCTATTGAGCTTCTTGAACAATGCTCTTGGACTCTACTTAAGGCTATAAATCACTTACGAAGTCTGCATATCTTTTGACATCCCCAAGCAATAATCTCAAGTGGCTGCTGCATATAGACTCCTCCTACATATGTCCGTATAAGAAAAAGCATTCTTGACATCAAGCTATGAAAGTGACTGGTCCCCTACCATTGCAACAGAGAGGAGGATCCTGAGTGTACAATGATGAGCCACAGGGTTATCCTGGTAGTCCACCCCTTATGTCTGGGTGAACTCACGTGCCACAAGTCTAACATTGTAGAGATCAACACTACTATCTGCTCTTTGCTTCACTGTAAAGGCCCATTTGTAGCCAATCACAGAAGCCATGTCTGGGGGTTGTAACCATACTCCATATGCCACAGAACTGAAGTGCATCCATCTCTTCGTCACAGCTAGACACTGATAACTGTCTCGCATAGCCTCCTGATATGTGTGTGAGATCTCTATTGCTGACAGTCCCACCGCTAACCTCTTGAAATCCTCTGAAAGACACCACAAAGTAACATGGTTTGCAAGAGGATACGTAGCATATATACGCCTCTGCTTCCTAAGAGCAATGGACTGGTCAAGATCCTCTGGACGATATGTAACTTGTAGAGCAGCCTCTTGGGGTGCTACCTACTTAACTTGTAAAGTCTATTGTTGTATAGAACAATCACCAATGCCATCAGTAGAAATCAAGTGCTCATAAATTACTTGAGGCGTAACTGATTACGGGGAAGGCACATGAGGAGGGGATACAATACAAGAGGCGGTCTGCAATGTAATATTGAGGTAAAGTCTGAGCCACAAGAGGGGGTAATGGATGAACCACGCGAGTAGGAAATACATGTGGAGGTGGTGGTGGAGGAACTACAAGAGGAGGTAGAGGAACTACATGTGAAGGTGGTAGTGGTGATGGTAACTAAGGGGGGATGGAATGTTAACCTCCTCGTCAGATTCAGAAGGGGTCATCCTGTCACCAGTAGGAGAAAAATACGTGAGAGACTTTAAAAAGCGACATCAACACCAAAACATAGTACATTCGTATGATAGGATCAAAATACTGATACCCTTTATGGGTCCAGGAGTAGTCCTAAAAACCCACTTGAAATCTAGGGATAACTTACCACAACTAGGAGTCAAGTGATGCACAAAACCAAAGAGCCAAAGATGCGATGTGTTAGAGAGAAAAGGTCCTTATCGGGCAACATAATCGAAAGGGAATCTTTTCTCCTAATACGGAGGACGGCATACAGTTGACTAAGTAACGAGTAGTAAGGACAACATCATCCCAAAAAGAATGGGGAGAATGATTCTGGATAAGAAGAATCATGACAACACTAAG
Source organism: Ottelia alismoides (assembly GCA_037367405.1). Classification (NCBI taxonomy): domain Eukaryota; kingdom Viridiplantae; phylum Streptophyta; class Magnoliopsida; order Alismatales; family Hydrocharitaceae; genus Ottelia; species Ottelia alismoides. Next base: position 30,201 of record JAZKJV010004830.1, read on the forward strand.
AAAATGACAATGTTTACGCTCAGCAACACCATTCTGTTGAAAAGTGTAAGCACATGAGATCTGATGTATGATGCCAAGGGACCTGTAAAATTGAGAGAGCTAGATAGTACAAAACTCCAAGGCATTGTCAGAGTCGACATACTTAACAATAGCAGAAATATGCTCTTTATTTAATCAATAAAGTTTGAATGACAGACCTAAAAAGGCCATGAGAGAAGGTTCAGGTCTGTTGGAGTTTAAGGTGTATGCGCCTATTGTGTTGTAGCAGGGTAAATGGATCCTGGAGGAGATCCATTTACCCCATCCAGTGTTTAGTCCCACATCGTCCAGTAGTGGGACTTGGAGGCTCTGGAGAGGCTATATAAGGAGCCCCAGACCTCCTGTATCCATTGAGAAAATCAATAGAGAAACACGCCCCTTTGAGGGCTTCTCCCGTGGTTTCATCCTGCTCCTCACGGAGTAGGGTTCCACGTAAAAATCCTGCTGTTCTTATTCTTGTTTATCTTTTTCCATGTTACGCTTCCGCTTCCGATTTTCTAACATGGTATCAGAGCGGGTTCGATTCTCGAGGATTTCATGATTTGTTTTTTTTGAGATTCGATTGTATATGTGCTTAAAGATTATTTTCAATATTCGAGAGTTGTGATTCATCAAGGAGAATCTCCAGTTTATATTCTAGGTTTTCGATGGAAACCCTAATCATGCTTGTTCTTGAAGATCGTCAAAGGGATTTTGTTGTGCATTTTGCTCGTGAAGTTCAGTTGTTCATCACCAAGATGGGTTCTGCCATGTTCCTGGTTCTATTATCAAAGTTTAGGGTTTCAATCGAAACCCTAAATTCTTTCAGCCCATTGTGACGCAACACCCATAGCGACGTGCCTCCAGATCTCGGTGCGGCTCTCGTCCAGTCTCCAAGCATTGCAGATCATTCCGCAAGCACGCAACATGCACAACCCCAGCAGAATCGCCCTCTCCTTCCCTATCGGCACCCCTGGCGATCCCCCGTAGACATCACAGACGAAAGTTCTCTGCAAACCCATCGCGCATCACAACCAAGGGCCTTGGCGGCGCTCCATACATGCAAGGGCTCCAGGCATCGAGCCCTGGCACACCCACCAGGCATCGCAAAGCCCCAGGTGCAATCCTTTTTGAGCCCAGGCAACTCCAGATCGCGGGCTCCAGTCCAGGCGAAGCCAGCCCTAGCGCCTGGCGGCGGCGCTCCAGCTATGGCGCCCCTCCCTCGAGTGTTCAACCTCCCTCGCGCCAGCGCCAAGACCACACCGCATCTCCATGTCCTTGAAGCCCAGGCGGTGGTGGTCCACATCTTTCTCGGCAGCGGCAGATGATCCCCCCACCTCGATCAGAGCGATCTCCATCCCCGCAGCATGATCTCCCACGACGCGAAGAACCCTAGCCATCACGCGCTGGTCGCGCGAAACCTCCAGGCGGCGATCCAGCGCGCGCGCCTCCAGTTGCTCTCCTCAGGCGGCGTGATACCCCCTCCCCCTTCCTTTGCGCGAGGCGGCACCATCCTCCATCTGAGTTTCTCCTCTCACGGCTGCGCGCGCGAGCCATCAGAGTTGCGCAACCCTCCGATGCCCTCCAGCCCTCGATTCTCCAGGCCGCTACTCTTGGGCGGCGACGACAATATGAAATAAGACCCCATCGGGGTGGCGGCTCCATCGTGAGAAGAGGTTCCCTGGGAACCCTATGTGAGAACGTGGTTTTGCCCAATGTGGGCCCACGTTTATTTATTTTTGTTGTTATTAAAAAAAAGAAAAAGAAAGGGGAGGAGAGCTGCGTATATGTAAAAAAAGGGATTGAACCATTGGGCCCAGCTTGTTGGGCCAAGTTATTAAAAAAAGGGATTATATCACTTGTGCCCCTCCGAGATATCGCAATATTAGTTATGCCCCTATCTTTTTGGTAATATCAGTTGTGCCCCTCACTTTTTGCTATTTTATCACTTGTGCCCCTCGGGTTAGTGACCGTCCATCCATAGTGCAAACGGACGTTAACTTGAGGACATAAGCGGCATTAATTTTTAAAATAAGGTTTCATGGTCATTTTACACCTTCTTCCCCATCCTCTTCTTCTTCCTCCTCTTCCCCCATCCTCTTCCTCCTCCTCCAACCTCCTCCTCCTCCCTCTCCGCCCCCGCCCCTGCCCCGTGCCGCCCAGCTCCGCCCCGAGCTCCCCTCTCCTCCCCGGCGCTGCCCCCTGCCGCCCCTCCGCCCCAGCCTCCTGGCCGCCCCGACCACCCCCTATCCCCTGCGGCCCCTCCACCCTCACCTCCCCTCCCCGGCACCGCCCCCTGCCCCCCGCCCCTCTGCCCCAGCCTCCAGGCCGCCCCGACCTCCCCCCCATCCCCTGCGGCCCCCTACCCTCGCCTCCCTCCGCCCCAACCTCCCTCCGCCACCCCAGCTCCTCCGTCAGCCCCGAGCTCCCCGCCCTCACTCCCACGACCTCCTGCCACCTCCCCTTGCTCGGCTCCTCCTCCCCAACCATCTCCCGCACCTCCTCCCGAGCCCCAGCCCCTCCTTCCGCCACTTCCTCCCCAACCCGGCCCCTGCCCGGCTCCTCCTCCCCAGCCCTCTCCCGCACCTCCTCCCGAACCCCAGCCCCTCCTTCCGACACCTTTTTCCCCAACCCGGCCCCTGCCCGGCTCCTCCTCCCCAGCCCCTCCTTCCGCCACCTCCTCCCCCACCCGACCCCCGCCCGGCTCCGCATCCCCAACCCTCTCCCGTACCTTCGCCGCAAGCTGGTCGTCGACCGCCATTCACCAGTGCTAACGCCCTGCTTGGAGGAGAAGACAGGGGCGGCGACGCACCCTAGTGTGCCCGCCCTATTTTGGCTTGAACGAAGAAGCAACCGAAGAAATCCTAGAGAATATAATAAAAAAATTGGAGAAATATAACTCAGCTCCTGGACGTTTTACATATTGCAAAGAAGATCCCTGAGGCCCTAATTTGGGGGGAAATTACATCTGAGCCCCCAGAAGTTTTACAAACTATTTTATTATGATCATAATTTTTATTCTGACCATAATACCCCTCTTAACCATACGATGGTTTGAATAAACCATGGTTATTTTAATTTTTTGACGGTCAATCTGACGGAAGGGCACAGCTGATGACGGGAGAAAGAAGTGAGGGGCACAACTGATATTACCAAAAAGATAGGGGCATAACTGATATTGCGATATCTCAGAGGGACACAAGTGATAAAATCCCTAAAAAAAAAAGAGGCGCGTGGCAAAAAAAAAGAGCCGTACGTATTTCAAAAAAAAAATTGATTGAAAGCCGAAAAAAAGAAGTGAAACAGATTTAAAAAAATGTTTTAAAAAAAAGGTGTCGGCTTTATTAAAAAAAAATGAAAAAGCCACAAAATTCATGTTTTGTTTTCCTCTTTATCTTGTCTTCTCCCAACTTTGTCAATGTTCATGTTCCGACAAGTATGGGGAGAAAGGGGGAGTATATATGTAGAGTCACAGGTCTTGTGTTCCAGATTCATATATCAGTCTCCAGACCAGCCAGATGATCAGACTCTACAGTTCGGTTTCAGACTCGACGATCATTGTTTCCGAGTCTCCAGTTTCAGACACGCACGAGTGTGCGGTCATTGTCAGATGTGCATATGTTGCCATCGTCAGTTCGAGGTCCCCATCATTCTTGTTGTTGTTCGGCCAGAGTTTTCATGTGAGCCATAGGGACTCCAGAGCAGAGGACCATTCCCTTGAGGGCAAGGGTTTTCATGTGGTATCATAGGTACACCAGAGCAGTGCACCATTCTCTGAGCCAGATGGGAGAGACCCAGTTCTCCGACGAGGAGACTTCAGGCGCAAGTTCAGACTCGATGGTCAGATTCTGAGTCTTCAGTTGACTCACACTCCAGCCTGTTCGTCCTCCTCACCTGCACGGCATGAGAAGCAACGTCCTCAACTGCAGCAATGTGCGCGTTGGGTTGATATTGTCCGTAGTGTCTTGTAGCGTTGAGTTGAGTCTCTTTATGTTTGTCCAAGTTGAGCATTGCATGCTCCAGCTTGAGGGGGAGTGTTGGAGTTTAAGGTGTATGCGCCTATTGTGTTGTAACAGGGTAAATGGATCCTGGAGGAGATCCATTTACCCCATCCAGTGTTTAGTCCCACATCGTCCAGTGGTGGGACTTGGAGGCTCTGGAGAGGCTGTATAAGGAGCCCCAGACCTCCTGTATCCATTGAGAAAATCAATAGAGAAACACGCCCCTTTGAGGGCTTCTCCCGTGGTTTCATCCCGCTCCTCACGGAGTAGGGTTCCACGTAAAAACCTCGCTGTTCTTATTCTTGTTTATCTTTTTCCATGTTACGCTTCCGCTTCCGATTTTCTAACAGGGTCCAATTGTGAGATTGAGCTGCAGGTTTTGTAAAAAAGGGGAGAAGGTGAGAGAATGTATTTCGGCCCAAGATGGACCCAACAGTGGGTTGAGTTATAAAAAAAGTGGAAGAATGAGAAGAAAGTTAGCCCATGTTGGACTGAGGCACGATAAAAAGGAAATTTAGGCCTAAGTGGATTGTGAATTAAAAAATTGATGTCACAACAGAAAAATGGCTTGTAAGTCTTAAAAAAGGGTTGTAAGTTTCAAAAATTTTAAAAATCATTCGTATGAAAATAAAAAAATATTGTAAAAAAAGAAGCCGAAAAAAAGGAGAGACGCCTTTAAAAAATGTGATTATTAGTTTGTATCTCCCACATGGATATAGGAGATAGGGGGAGTGTTCATGACCTCATTATTTTTTGTTTGAGTCACACACATAGGTGATCATTTATTTAAGAGGTCCCCATACTTTGAGCTCAACGTTTTCATGTAGACCACATATGACAGACCTATGGTAGAGGCTCAACATGGAGAGATCTATAGGGACACTGGAGTAGAGATCCCATTCTCTGAGCTAGTGTGGGAGAGGCTCAGTTTGAGGCTCTCGTTGTGAGAGACCTATTGCAGTGGCTTCATGATTGAAGTCATTTTCAAATCATCGTATGGTGGCAGTGCTCAGAGTGATCTTTGTTGAAGAGATCCATTTTCAATCTTCCATATCCAGAGTAGTCAAGCACCCAGTATCCACAGTTGAAGATTCCCCAGATCGCACGCGTAAGAAGATGCAAGTGATATTTGTACTCGACTTGTGTGTGTTGTATTATCCAAGCTAAGCATTTCATGCTACAACTTGAGGGGGAATGCTGCGATGTTTTTGTGTTGGGCCTCTACGAGGGAGTTGTTTAGTCCTAACATGAATGAGTCGTGGGACTTGATCATATTGGTGGGGTTATATATAACGTTCGGGATCTAGGTTACCCGTTTACACAACATTCGTAGTACCACATTTGTTATCGATCGCATTAGGTTACCGAAAATGGGGGGAATTTTTCTGCGTTTGAATGACATTCACAATTTAATAATCAATCACAGAACAACAAGTGCCACCATGAGATATTTGCATTAATTTTCATAAAATATTACATGTATCAAAAGAACTGACATTCTGTACATGTATGTCAAAATATATCAGAAGAGAGAAATAAGCACAAAAGAGTTACATCATCTGTACAATGCTATAATGTGTTCCGTAAACAGAAACTGTTTGAACCGCGGAAGCTCAGGGTCTAGCTGTCGAACTACTGTGACACAGGTGATTTACCTGCCATTCATGTTAGGAAGAAAATAATGTCAACAAAGGTTGAATACAATCTAATTTATTAGAAATAACATGTATTTCGGCGGTTTCAGAAGAAAGCAAATAGATATGTGTTGACATTTAAATTTAACAAGTTACTTGCATGGAAGTTGGTTTTCAAGCTATTCTGTATATGAATTCCCTTGATCACTCACCACGACTCAATTAACCACACCAATTGCTCTCATTTAATTATAAGATCCATATTTAAGCTATCATTATTTTATTTTTTATGTCATATTGATGGATCTGAGTAAGTGTAGATGATGTGTCCTCTACTCTGATCTTGGTCCTTGTCTAATTCCTCAAGCTTAGTGGACAGTCTGTTGTCTTGGTCCATGTGAGACCTCACACTATGAATCTAAGGAAAGAAAAATACCTTAGGGCTGGGGTGCCTCCGTAGGCATGCGGTGGAGTGTAATGCATCCTAACTAAGTTCCCAACACGTCTATTAGCTGAGCGTAAAAAAAAAACACGTCTATTAGCTTCACCTAATAACCGTAGTAATATTTCTTACTTTGATATATATGATTTTACGTTCACTTCCATTGTTGTGTGATGTCGGATGTGATGATGAGTCTTATTAAATGTTGATGATTGATAATTGATGATTGATGATTGATAATTGATGATTGATGATTTTCAGGATCTAATCTCTTTCCTCGCCAGCACCTACTGGCGGAACAATAACCAAAACTCAACTCCACTTGACAACGATTTTTCTTCACCAGGTCCTACTAGCGGAAACAATAAACAAAACTCAAGCGGTGAGGAAGCCTCCTAAGAGAGCCTTCCATCTCCTCCTCCTAGTGGAAGTGCGGTCCAAGAGAGGGCTAGGCACACTCCAAAGCTACGCCCTTGAGACGGGCGGGAGACTCTCTGAATTGAGTCACTCCAAAACCGGCCCGATTGATACAGGCAAAACGAGCTCGAAAAAAAAACAAGGGTCCTCCTGCCTAGGTACCCTACTGAAAACATGATCAATGGAACTGGTCAAACTAAAGCACCTAGATCCCAACGAAGCGTAAAAACTGCGAGCTCACGAAAAACCCTATAGAGGACTGTGATCCTAAACCGACGCACTAGGCGGCCACTGTCCTAACTGGGCTTCCTATCTCCCGCCCAGTTGAGGGTCACCGTACCCTCGCACAACCAGGTGTAAGGATCACCATGACCGGTATAATGAACTTGCATCTCTGATTCACCATCATACTTGAATATTCAATCCTTTCTCAATCTCTTCTATGGTTAACTTTACCGATCTAGGTATTTTGTCAACAATCTTATCAATATTGATATATAATTAGTAGATTATACTTAGAATATTATTGTCAGTCAAAATGATCACATGTTATTATAGATTGTTTCAATCATTTCTGAGTTCTTTATTTAAGAAGATGTGATCTTTCAATATATATAATTACTCAGTTCTTTACCGCCCTTTAGCCATATTTCTCATTGTAATCTGAATTTTGAGGAGTGTCATCCATATATGCCTTTCCCCATATTATCAAGTCTTTAATCATTTTCATCAGATCCGGGGTATAAGTCTGAGTCATCCTATCATATTAACTTCCCAATGTCTCGATATTCTTAAACATTTCTCCACAACTCAATACTTCTTTGGAAGGATTAGTATCATCGAAACAGATAATTCTTCGTCTATAATTTGATTCAATAGTAGTAGAAATTGGATGATAATTTCCAATTTCTCAACTAAAATTTTGACTAAACAGTAGGAGCATTTTAATCAACATTTCCCGAACTTCTCTAATCAGAACATTTTCACCATTGCCAATTAGATCGGGAGCTAATTACGTGGATTTGAATTAGGTCTTAACTACATGCTAAACATACCCCAATTCCTCATCTTTTCAACATGAAATCTGGAGCATATGGTAGTTTAAATCGAGATTTATTTCATGCTAAATACCCCAAATTTTTATTTTTTCAGAAGATGAATTCCGGAGCATAAATTTTATAGTACAAAATTAGGTTTAATTGTATGCAAATCATCTCTAAAATTTTTCTTTCAAGCATACAATCTGGAACATATTTAATGGTATGAAATTTGGACTAAATGTATGCAAATCGCCACTAAATTATCATCTTTTAGGCATGCAAAGTGTAGCATGTTTAGTGATATGAAATTAGAACTAAATGCATGTTAATCACCACCAAATTCTCAATTTTAAACATGAAATCATATCATAAGCAATGGTATGATTTTAGGTCACATTCATGCCAAATTACACCAAATTCTTTAAATTTTTAAGGCGTGAAACAATACAATAACAATGGTATGACATTATGTTTATTTTAATGCAATCAACCTCGTAACCTCATCATTCAAGCATGCAAATATGGAGCAATTATAATATGATTTTTAGGTCAAATTGCATGCAATTCACTTGATTTTTTATTATTAAAACCTAAGAAATCAAGAGTTATTAATAGGATTTTGGATTTGATTCTTAATTGCATGAATGACAGCAAGAGGAGGTGTTAGATTGTACCTTTGATCTGTAAGATTTGGAGATCAATCTTTGCATGCAACATCAACTCTTGAAGGAGCAGTAGCAACAAGCAGCAAATAGGATAGCAGCAGCTTCCGGAAGCAGCAGGAGCTCTAGGAGCAAGTAGCAACAACTCCTCCAACTGCTGTTTAAAGTAGCAGCAACAAGAAGCAAGCATGTGGCTACTATGGAGCAGCTCTAGGAGAAGGGAGGAAGCAGCAGCAGGTGTCCCAGGAGCAGGAGTTGCTATTATCGACAACATCATGGATCATCTCCAACAGTTGTGCAGCAAGTAGGAGGGACTGGGGGCTGCAATAACTGCTCTAGGGCTGTTGGACAACAGCTCCAGCGGGGAGAAAAAGGACTGGGGATGCTCCTTTGATGGAGAAAATAGAAAGACAAGGGAGAGAGAAAAATGCGAGAAGAAAGAAGGGTTTGGGAGTTATAAATACAGGGAAAGAGTGGCTCTTGTGTTGCCAAGTGGAGGAAGAGTAAGAACCAAGTGTTGGGCTGCTGTGTTGGAAATTGATTTTAAATTTTATTTTTTAAAATCATATATATGTTTCTTATATGAAATATCAAAGTCATATGTATTTCCACCCCGAATCTCCGATTTGGATGTATTAATAGTTTGTTTTGACCATCTCTGTGACGATCAAAACGAGTATAATATTCATATACTTCTGATCTAAGATAAATTCAGAAATTGTCGAGATACAATTTTAATTTGTGATTAAATTTTGTGATTTTGAATTGTCAAATGACCTCCGATCGACGACGGTCGATTTCGTTGGTCTTATTTTGTTGAATCGAATTTTATGGTGGTCTCAATTTATTTTTGCGGTTTTCGATTGCGTCACAGCTTTTTTCGATAATACGAATTACGATGCAATCAATTTTTGATCGATTGATCACAACTGAAATTTGATTTACGGTATATGGATCGATTCAGATTATTTAATATTGATCAGTAGTTTTATCAGATCATATGGACCCTAATCGGGTCGGTTTCGGTTTCAGATTCGGGTGATTCGGATCTGGATGTCACATTATACAAGGGGCCTACACTCCATGCATCTATTGAGAAACTCTAATAGAATATTCGACCCTTTGATGCCTTTTCCTGTGGTTTCATCCCGTACCTCACGGAGTAGGGTTCCACGTAAGCCCAAGATGTTTATGTTTATTTGATTTTTGATAATTGATTTTATTTCCGCTTTTTTATTTCACAATGTGGACGCCATCTACATAAACCTAAGGTATTTGAAGTCTTCTCCAAGTACATGGTTGTTATCCAACAGATGGGCATCTTTTGCCATCGTGGCATGTGTAGATGCTGACTATGCAGGATGTCCAAAAGACATGAAGTCTTCCTATGGTTTTGCAGTCTTTATAAGGAATTCATTGGTCTTATAGAATAGTAGGAAGCAAACAATGGTTGCTAGATCGAGTGCTGAATCCGAATATAGAGCTATGTTTCAGGAGGGCATCGAGATGACGTGGGTCTGATCTGTTTTGATTGACCTAGATATTGATGTACTTCTTCCTATGCAGTTGCTATGTGACAATTAGGCTGCATTATTCATCGCTAACAATCCAGCTTTCCACGAGAGGACCAAACACATCGATGTAGTTTGCCATTACTTGCGAGACATGATACAAAAGGACTTTATCTCTGCTTCTCACGATATCATGAGAGGAACGAACAACATATATTTTCACCAAGGCCCTAGCATGGGGGGCATTCCAAAAATGTTGTTCCAAGATGAGCACGGATGACATCTATGCTCCATCTTGACAGGAAGTGTTAGTGTTTATGTATTTCTTAGTTCTTTCTTTTGTTATTTGTCCTTTGATTATTAGCCCTCTTGGGTTTCTCCTCTCTATAAGAGTCCTATTCTACGCACTGTTGCATTACTGTTTGACGTTTTTCATCTTTTTGTAGGGGCCATGATGATATGCTTTCCATATATGTATACTCAACAAAGGGAAACAACCTTTTTTTAGTCAAGCAATGTTGGTTTTTTTTTTATATTTTTTGGTGCACATATCAGTCTGTTGTCACGTGTTGCATTCCGTCGCTGTTGAGGTGTTGAAATCTACGTTTCTAAAATCCCAGATAGAGGCCCGATTTAAAATGCATTATCTATGTCTTTCTGATAGAATTTATTGTTGTTTTTTCATTTTTTATAAGGTAAAAATATGACGTCCTTAAAGCAGATATCACAACAATAAAAAGAATTCTTATAATATAGCGTGGAATTTTATCCAATTATTCAGAAGGCAAAAATGTGGTGGTAACAGCGTCTTTTGTGCGTGCTTTATCTTTTCTAATATTGTGGTTATTGGTATGACGTGCCAATTTGCCTGAAACATCGATAAAACCCCAACTCTCCATAATTGTGATCTCAGATGAGATAATATTTTATCCCTCTCTTTTATTCTTCAGATCTTAGCTCACTATCGCAAGGGTTGACGTGAAGTTTTATAGATATGGCTGAAAACATTTGCCACGTCAATGCTATATGTGATGGCTTGAGGGAGAATGCGTTCTATGAAAATGTTGATGTCACAAAATTCTTATAATGAAGCCACATCAGACAGGTCAGGCAGCCAATGGGAATGGACATATCATGTCTGGCACCCGCCAACGTACGGCATCCAGAAGGCCTCTGTGGATAATTGTCTTGCTTTCTTTGGTGTGCCTTTCTTTGATTGGGTCGTATATTTACCCACCAAAAGGCTATTCTGCTTGCTACTTGTTCAATTCAAACGTCTGCAGTCCTTTTCTTGACTGGCTCCCACCTGCTCCTACCAGAGAATTGACAGATGAGGAACTGCGACTGCAAGTTGTATTCAAGGAAATCATTTCTGCGCAACTTGCTAAGAGGAAGAAGTCAAAGGTTGCTTTCATGTTCTTGACTCCGGGTTCATTGCCTTTTGAGAAATTGTGGGAGAGATTCTTCAAGGTCAGCAAATTTATCTGGAATTGTCTCTCATTTTCGTTAACATGCGGTTGTTATGTGTTTCTTTGTGCATGTGTTTGCTCCATTTTGGTCCCGCTTTTACGTTTTTTATAGCAAATCCAAATTAATGTCGAAGTTTTTTTGGTCTCTAAATACTGCAAGTTAGGAACACTATATTGACGGGAGGTATTTTCAAAAAATGCTCTGGTCTTTTGCCGTGACTGGGCAATCCCATAAAAGAGCTGAAATTTTTAAGGTTGAATGATGTCAAATACAGTAGGCTGGGGCAACAGTATCCATATTTTCCCCATTTACTTACCAAAGTTTCAAAACTTTATAAATCTATATCCGCTGCATCATGTATACCATTTTTTTGCATTGGAGTGAAGATCTGAGAAATATACCTATTAATTTTAGAGAGTACCGCTGTCTGTCAACCGATGGTTTGCAGCTTGCTTTGCATTTATTTCGTTATTTATTGCTTTCATCTCTCAATATACTGTTTTTCCGTGTAAATTCAACAATGTTTCTTGGATTCTATGGATATCTAGGTAGATGCTAGATTCTGATATTTCAAAATTGAAGATTACATCTTTTGGATTGTTGCCTAACTACCTGATGTTATCCACAATTTTACCAGGGCCATGATGGCATGTTTTCCATTTATGTACATTCAACAAAGGAAAAACCAATTTTCACAAGTTCCTTGTTTGAGGACAAAGATGTGACAAGTGAGAAGGTGATTTTTTTGCAGTAGTTGTTTATATATGTTGGTTTTTTTTGTATCAAGCAGCAAAATGAAATGTCTCTTTCGAATGAAATACCATCTGCTATATGAGGCTTCTCAAAACCTTTTTAATTTTTATTGACCGAGGGAAGATCATTAAAGGTTAATGGGCATTTAAAGATTTAGTATTGCAAAAAATGCTGTAAGCAATTACAATTCTCCCTCCCAAGAATTCTAATCATAAGACATTACCGGACAGAAACACATTCTGAACATATGCTCTATTAGATTTGAATACTTGGTTGTTTCTCAAAATCCACAGTATCCATATCAGTGCTCAGTAGCTGTTGCAAGGACGGGTGGGGATGGTGGAGTGTAGAAAGCGATGCTGAGGGCGAAGTCGGGCATGGTGAGGGTGGCGACCCGGGGGTGGGGGGAATCTCTAGAGGGGGAGGGGAGGAACATGTTGTAGGTGATCGGAGGGCCACCAAAGAGGAGAGAACATTGGGGAGAGTCGCTTCGGTGAGGGGAGGAACCGAAGGATGTCGAGATGGAGGAGTTGGCGGGGGAGGGGCCGTGGAGTGCTCCAAAGAAGAAGACTCGACTATCGAGGGCCAAGAGCAGGGAGGTAACGTGGTGTTTCCACTGCGGAGCTGGGGATTACCTTTCCAAGTCCTACATGGCGGCGGAGCAACTGTGCTTCCGGTGTGGGCGCTCGAGCCATCGTCGAGGGGATTGTGTGGCGAAGGAATCTTGGTCAAAGAAGATTACAACGCATGAGACTCCGCTGGTGCACGGCTCGACTGCGGAGGAGGAAACTTATTAGGAGATTTCATCGGAAGTGGAAATGATGTCCACTCTTGTGCGACTATCAGAAGGGGTGGCAAATAAACAACTACTGGAAGGCCTAGTGGTCGAGGAAGGCGATCGCGAAGCTCTTAAAAGAATTCGGGAGAGGTTGAGCATGGTGAGGGAAGGTGGGGTGAGTTCCGATGTGATGACTGTCAAGTGGGTTGATGTGTGCGAGAGGGCTGTCATCGGGAGGGGCGAAGGAGATTTTGGCTGGAGGTTTGGAGGGCTACTTATATGGGTGTCTATTGAGCCCAACGAGTCAAGCCTTCCCTAACTCATGCTCGAACTGGATAACAAAAGTTGGGCTCATGCTCAGGCTCGGTAATGTTCAAGTTTTGGAAAGCTGGCTCGAGCTCGAACTCATTGGGTTCGAGCTGGCTCATGAGCCTCTTAACGAGCCATGATCCTAATGAGCTGGCTCACGAGTCTCTTACCGAGTTGGCTCACAAGCCTCTTAATGAACTAGCTCACTTAGGCCGATAGCCCACATATAAGATATTAGCTAAAACGCCAAGAAAGGTATGCTTTGTATAAGGGAGGAGCTGGTCTCTATATATAGCTGCTCTGCCCCATTCACTTCTCAAGCTCAACCCATGTTCGGCTAAAACATGTTCCCAGTTCACGCTCTTATCAAGTTATCGAGTTGAGTTATCGAGTCAAGTTGACCTCAACTCGGGCTCGACTTGATAATCCTTGTTGGGAAAAATAAGCATTGTGTTTATTCCTTGAGCCCTAGACTCTCTTATACAGGGAGAGGTCTATGGGCAAATTATATATGGTAGACAAACGAAAAGAACAATAAATAAAAGATACAGAAACATAAACTAAACTTCTACACTCCCCCTCAAGATGAAGCATAGATATTTACCATGCTCATCTTGGATAAGCACTTCTGGAAGGAACCCCGAAGTAAAGCTTTGGTAAGAATGTCTGCCGTTTGATCTCCTGAGCTGACATGGGTTGTAGAAATGAAACCTTTTTGGATCATATCACGGATATAATGGCAATCCACCTCACTATGCTTCATCCTCTCGTGAAATGCAGGGTTGTTTGCAATGAATAATGCGGCCTGATTGTCACATTTTAGTGACATGGGAAGAGGAACATCTATATGTAGATCTGTCAGAACTGCGTGAATGTGAAAACCCAGAAAACCGAACAGGGATTAAAATGCAAAACCCAGCTGGATCTGGGCCTAATTGTAAATCTGCTTTTATTGCAGGGTCCAAAAAATTTATTTGAGTAGTCCATTGCGTAGGGCTCGTCGATAGCTTTCCAACGAGTCCAAGAATGCGAAAATCCGAGTTTGGGAGCCCGAGTTACGACCATTTTAGTGAGAGGGGGTCCAGGCCATATATGGATCCGGGCCCGGATCCGAATCCGGGTTAAACCTAATAAAACCCAACCCATCTCGCCCAAAACTCCCCCAAATCATTCCCCTTCGACCAACAGCCTTCCTTCCTCCATTTCTCCTCCCTCTCCCTCACCGGAGCATCGCCAGAGCACTTCGGATAGATGATCCGAAGCCAAAATCGAGTAGAGAAGGTCCGGGTCACCCCATGTGCGGTTCCCATCATGAACGAAGTGTCGATCGCGTCGTGCTTCACCAACGGAGAAACCGAGGTCTGAGTGTTCTTGAGGTACGATATCTTCCCTTCCTCTTGCTGCGGGTTTCCACATGATTTTGATGCTATATCTCGGAATATTCGTAGAGCCGATGAGTTACATGCCTGTTGGTTTGATGCTACAGATTTCTCTTTGGATTTTGTTGGATTCCAGACTGCGTTTGGATGGAATTATCGGGTGTGGAATGTGGCTATGTGTTTTGAGTGGAGTTGTTCACACATAAGATGTTGGGATTTATCCATCAAATGGATATGTACGAGATGGATGAGAATGACACATAATGGCCAAATATTCACCATCTCATAACTCCCTTTTCGTTGAAAATCAAATTCTATCCCTATGTTAATATATGAATATCCGTTGTCATTTATCTGAATCGTATCAGAAAACTATTATTTAAGTTTATTCTTACTTGAGATGCGATGATCCTTCGTATCCAGGGCATTGGGAGAAAATAATAGCATAGGAGTTGAAGCTCATAGAAATAAAGATGAGAACGTGAAATATGTTCCATTTCCGTTTGGCAATACTCGTAACTTTACTCTGAATCTTTAGTTAACATGTGAAACTCCACTTGTGGATTAGGTACAAGGATTAACTAATAGAATTCCTTGCTGTTGGACTTTGTACGTTGTTTGAAAGTCAGCATTTTAACAATTAGCTCGCATATGTGTGCATGCATACATGCATTCTGTTTCCAGAGCATGCTGCTCGATTAAGTTGGTCTAAATTTTATTCAGTGAGAAAATTTTGTTGAAGGGTGGTGGGAGAGAAGTTGTGGAATATGTTAAGAATTACTACAGACAGGATATGAATCCTTGTTGATGTTAAGTGTCGTTGTAGCTATTTGTCCCGGATCATCCTAAAAGCAATAGGGTGGTCTTCATTGTGTCTGTTGTATAATAATTATACAGATGTGTGCAATGTACTGTCTTCAGTCCATGAATCATGTCCATTCCTCTAGTACATCTGTACGTTATCTCTTTCAAAAAAAATGAGGGGGGGGGGCGATCTAATTTATCTCTCGATCTTTAAGTTGGTCTCAAGTGGAAACGACAATATGTTAATATCTCATTTCATTACAATCCACTCGCACATCTCTCAGGGCATTCTCTTACAATAGTCCTAATAGAAGTTGCTCGCATTTCTTGAAAGTTGGTAACTATGTTACATTAGTTAATATCGAAAATGGGAATGTTGCTATACTTGTGATTCTTTCATGGAATGGAGAGGTATCCCGACGGGCCTAATATCCTTGGGACATTTTATGACGATCGGGTAGACGGAGTAGCTGCCGCCAAGGAAGGAGCATGCATCCTTGGAGGCCCCGGGTAGAAGCCTAGATGACCGCGATCCCAACTGCTATTATAGCTGCGATGGTTGGGAGACATAGTACTTGGCACACCGAGGTGCTAATCTGACGGTGTTGGCCTCGGCACTTGCGTGCTTTAGCCTGGTGCTCGAGCGCGGGCCAAGTAGTCATGGTTGGTCTACTAGTGTTTCGCTTGTCACTTAGAGTTAACACTCGTGTACGGGGCAATGTAGGTCACATTGGTCCGTATTCCGAGTGGGAGCGCTAAGAGGGTAGTTCCGGAAAATGCGATTTAAAGAAGTTGGAAATGGGATCTCCTGCTTATAGGGAGGATTGGGCTAGTCGTAAAGATTCACTGGTTGGAATCTAGATTGTGAATCGGAAGTAGCAATTGTGAAGTGGAGCTAAGTGGACGTGTTGGGAACTTAGTTAGGATGCACTGTACCCCACCGCATGCCTACGGAGGCACCCAACCCTAAGGTGTTTTCTTTTACTTTAGAGTCATAGTGTGAGGTCTCATCCAAACCAAGACCACAGACTATCCACGAAGCTTGGTTACTCATGTCCATATCTAATAACCATAATAAAAATGTGATTCTTGTGAGATCATGTTACCTAGTTTCTTACTCTTTTGCTCACATTTAAATTATATCCTACTTGTTGTTGTATAGTTTTGTCTAATTCGTATTGGGCAACTTTGCTCATAACGTACCTACATGTGGATCCGCAGGTCCTCAACAGTGAGCATCTTGGAGTCACCTTTTTGTGCAGCTTCACGACACTTTTTGTAGTACAGTTATTGGTAGCTTTACTATCCTTCTTTGCTTGTATCATTTTGTTGAGAGACATGACATGTAATATGTATGATGGAACACATCTTTTAAATATGCATACATGTATATTTTGTGGACATGGATGGGCATTGCAAATAGAATGTATGGACGGACAATGGAAATATATGAAATGTGAACAGGTTGAATGAGAAGCAAAAATTTTAAATTCATATGTATGTTGCTATTTTCTCCTGCTTTTGTGAATGGAAAATATTCGAATGTGGAATGTCGTGCGTGGATTGGTTTGCCGAGTACCCGGATCCTAGGGACGTCACAGCTTGGTATCAGAGCAGTGGTACTCCATTTCATCCCGGTCAACATGACATATACATCAGTGCAACTAGCCAAGTTATATATTCAGCACGTCATCCGGTTGCATGGGATACCCAAGGAAGTAGTGTCAGACAGAGATTCCCGTTTCACATCACATTACTTGGGAGATTTCATGAGAGCCTTGAGGACAGAGCTACATATGAGTTCAGCCTACCATCCACAGACAGATGGGCAATCTGAGAGGACCATTCAGACCTTGGAGGATCTACTACGAGCCTGTGTGGTTGAGTGGAAGAGATCTTGGAAGGATCACCTCCCACTAGTTGAGTTTACATACAACAATAGCTACCACGTCAGTATAGGCATGGCACCATTTGAGGTATTGTATGGGAGGCGATGCACCATTCCTTTGTGTTGGCAGCAGGTGGGTGACAATACTATGTTCATCCCATAGATCATTGATGAGACAACCATAGTAGTGGAGACTGCTAGGAGGAAATTGTTGACCGCGCAGAGCCGTCAGAAGAGCTACGCTGACCGACGATATAGAGACCTCGAGTTTCAGGTATGTAGTCATGCATTCATGCCCAGATAGGCAATTATTAGTCCGACCCACTTGACTAAGTGTTTCTCATGATCACAGGTCGGGGACTTCGTGTTCTTACGTGTGTCCCCAATGAGGGACGTGCAACGTTTCGGTGCAAAGGGCAAGCTAGCATCGCGTTTTGTGGACCATTTGAGATTTTGGCCCGTGTTGGGAAGGTAGCCTACAGGGTGGCCCTTCCCCCACACCTCGAGGGAATCCACGACGTGTTTCACGTGTCGAATCTGTGGAGGTACATTCGAGATCCCCGATACGTGATCAGCTACGAGGACTTGACGGTGGAGCCAAACGTCTCCTTCCCAGAAGAGCCGGTGCAGATATTAGATCACGCGGTTAAGAAGCTGAGGCAGAAGGAGATCCCGTTAGTCAAAGTCCTATGGCGAAGTCAAGATGTCGAAGAGGCGGCATGGGAACCTGAGGCGGACATGAGGGAGAAATACCCTCAATTGTTCACAGGTACGGAACTGAAACCGTAGTCGAGTTCTTTTGAGATTTTTATGGGTTTTGCTCTCTGAGATTTTTATGGGCTCATTTCTCTGTGAGACTTGGGCACAATGGGGTTCGGACATTGAAATCGACTAGAGTCATCCTAAGTCTCGAGGACGAGACTTCCTTTGAGATTTTTATGATGTGAAAACCCAGAAAACCAAACATGGATTAAAATGCAAAACCCAGCAGGATCTGGGCCTAATTGCAAATCTTCATTTATTGCAGGGTCCAAAAAAATTATTTGAGTAGTCCATTGCGTAGGGCTCGTCGATAGCTTTCCAACGAGTCCAAGAATGCGAAAATCCGAGTTCGGGAGCCCGAGTTACGACCATTTTAGTGAGAGGGGGTCCATGCCATATAAGGATCCGAACCCGGATCCGAATGCGGGTTAAACCCAATAAAACCCAACCCATCTCGTCGCCCAAAACTCCCCCAAATCATTCCCCTTCGACCAGCAGCCTTCCTTCCTCCATTTCTCCTCCCTCTCCCTCACCGGAGCATCGTCGGAGCACTTCGGATCGACGATCCGAAGCCAAAATCGAGTAGAGAAGGTCCGGGTCACCCCATGTGCGGTTCCCATCATGAACGAAGTGTCGATCGCGTCGTGCTTCACCAACGGAGAAACCGAGGTCTGAGTGTTCTTGAGGTACGATATCTTCCCTTCCTCTTGTTGCGGGTTTCCACATGATTTTGATGCTATATCTCGGAATATTCGTAGAGCCGATGAGTTACATGCCCGTTGGTTTGATGCTACAGATTTCTCTTTGGATTTTGTTGGATTCCAGACTGCGTTTGGATGGAATTATCGGGTGTGGAATGTGGCTATGTGTTTTGAGTGGAGTTGTTCACACATAAGATGTTGGGATTTATCCATCAAATGGATATGTACGAGATGGATGAGAATGACACATAATGGCCAAATATTCACCATCTCATAACTCCCTTTTCGTTGAAAATCAAATTCTATCCCTATGTTAATATATTCATATTATCAATTAGAACTGTAAACCTGAAGCATTCTATATGAAATTCTTACTTGAGATGTGATGATCCTTCGTATCCAGGGCATTGGGAGAAAATAATAGCATAGGAGTTGAAGCTCACAGAAATAAAGATGAGAACGTGAAATATGTTCCATTTCCGTTTGGCAATACTCGTAACTTTACTCTGAATCTTTAGTTAACATGTGAAACTCCACTTGTGGATTAGGTACAAGGATTAACTAATAGAATTCCTTGCTGTTGGACTTTGTACGTTGTTTGAAAGTCAGCATTTTAACAATTAGCTCGCATATGTGTGCATGCATACATGCATTCTGTTTCCAGAGCATGCTGCTCGATTAAGTTGGTCTAAATTTTATTCACTGAGAAAATTTTGTTGAAGGGTGGTGGGAGAGAAGTTGTGGAATATGTCAAGAACTACTACAGATAGGATATGATTCCTTGTTGATGTTAAGTGTCGTTGTAGCTATTTGTCCCGGATCATCCTAAAAGCAATAGGGTGGTCTTCATTGTGTCTGTTGTATAATAATTATACAGATGTGTGCAATGTATTGTCTTCAGTCCATGAATCATGTCCATTCCTCTAGTACATCTGTACGTTATCTCTTTCAAAAAAAATGAGGGGGGGGGGGCGATCTAATTTATCTCTCGATCTTTAAGTTGGACTCAAGTGGAAACGACAATATGTTAATATCTCATTTCATTACAATCCACTCGCACATCTCTCAGGGCATTCTCTTACAATAGTCCTAATAGAAGTTGCTCGCATATCTTGAAAGCTGGTAACTATGTTACATTAGTTAATATCGAAAATGGGAGTGTTGCTATACTTGTGATTCTTTCATGGAATGGAGAGGTGTCCCGACGGGCCTAATAACCTTGGGACATTTTATGACGATCAGGTAGACGGAGTAGTTGCCGCCAAGGAAGGGGCATGCATCCTTGGAGGCTCCGGGTAGAAGCCTAGATGACCGCGATCCCAATTGCTATTATAGCTGCGATGGTTGGGGGACATGGTACTTGGCACACTGAGGTGCTAGACGGTGTTGGCCTCAGCACTTGCGTGCTTTAGCCTGGTGCTCGAGCGCGGGCTAAGTAGTCATGGTTGGTCTACTAGTGTTTCGCTTGTCACTTAGAGTTAACACTCTTGTACGGGCCAATGTAGGCCACATTGGTTGGTATTCCGAGTGGGAGCGCTAAGAGGGGAGTTCCGAGAAATGTGGTTTAAAGAAGTTGGAAATGGGACGTGAATCTCCTGTGTATAAGGAGGATTGGGCTAGTCGCAAAGATTCACGGGTTGGAATTTAGATTGTGAATCGGAAGTAGCAATTGTGAAGTGGAGCTAAGTGGACGTGTTGGGAACTTAGTTAGGATGCATTGTACTCCACCGCATGCCTACGGAGGCACCCCAACCCTAAGGTATTTTCTTTTACCTTAGAGTCAAAGTGTGAGGTCTCATCCAAACCAAGACCACAGACTATCCACGAAGCTTGGTTACTCATGTCCATATCTAATAACCATAATAAAAATGTGATTCTTGTGAGATCAGGTTACCTATTTTCTTTCTCTTTTGCACACATTTAAATTATATCCTGCTTGTTGTTGTATAGTTTTGTCCAATTTGTATTGGGCAACTTTGCTCATAACGTACCTACGTGTGGATCCGTAGGTCCTCAACAGTGAGCAGCTTGGAGTCACCTTTTCATGTAGCTTCACGACACTTTTTGTAGTACAGTTGTTGGTAGTTTTACTATCCTTCTTTGCTTGTATCATTTTATTGAGAGACATAACATGTAATATGTATGATGGGACACATCTTTTAAACCTGCATACATGTATATTTTGTGGACATGGATGAGCATTGCAAATAGAATGTATGGACGGTCAATGGAAATGTATGAAATGTGAACTGGTTGAATAGGAAGCAAAAATTTTAAATTCATATGCATGTTGGTATTTCTCCTGCTTTTCTTAATGGAAAATATTCGAATGTGGAATGTCGTGCGTGGATTGGTTTGCCGAGTACCCGGATCTTAGGGGCGTCACAGTGAACCCACATCACTTCTGCACATGCTTGGGCCATAGCTCTATACTCCGATTCAACACTAGATCTCGAAAGTCGCAACTACTATTTGCTTCTTGCTCTTCCATGAGACAAGTGTCTCCCCAACGAATATAGCAAAGCCTGATGTAGATTTCCTATCCGTCGGGCACCCTGCATAGTCTGCATCTGCACATGCCGAGATAGTAATAGTGCCTTTCTTTCTAAACATTAATCCTATACCCGGAGATGACTTAAGATACCTTAGTATCATATGTATGGCGTCCATGTGTACCTGACGAGGTTGCTCCATAAACTGGCTCACTTTATTTACTGCAAATGTAATATTTGGTCTAGTAATAGTAACATAAAGAAGCCTCCCTACCAGTTCTCTGTACCTTCTTTTCTCAACCTCCTCAGTGTCATCATCATGCATCTTCATGCTTGGATCCATGGGTGTAGAAGTAGGTCGACATCCAAGCATACCTGTGTCACTTAGCAAGTCAGTAACATATTTCCTCTGAGTCATCACGAGGAGTCAAATTCCTAAGTAGTACCTGGGATTTACTTAAATACCCAGGTACTACAAAATATTTTTTTACTCAGAAACTACAGAGGTGTCACATGTTCAACATGCGATACCCCTGAAGTTTTTTTTACTTAGTAACTATAGTAGTGTCGCATATTGAAGATGCGATATATGAGTGTCGCATCTTCAATATGCGTTATCTGACTAAATATAGGTCGTGCACGGCATCCGCCCTCCCCACACGATCTTCCAACTTCGAACTCCCCTTCGACCTCCCCTGCCGCCCGCGACTCCCCCTGTAGCGCCCGCCATCCTCGGCCTCCCCCACTCCAAGAAACATCATTTTTGATCACTCCTAGGTGCAGGAAGAACTCCTTTTCCGTATCTTCTTTGGTCGGTACCGTCCTAGCCTCCATTTCCTCCCCTAGGGCTTAGCCGTTTTTCCTACATTGGACTTGGTAAATTTCTTTTTCTTGATTGTTGATTGTACAATATGTATATGATTCTTCATTTCATGAATGTTTTTTGTTACTTGTATGTAGGGGTGTAAGAAAATTCTCAAGTTCGATATTCGCTCAGGTTCGGCTCGCTAAAGTTCGATTCAGATTCGGTTCGGAAATAAATGAACCGAACCTGAACACAAGTTTAGGCTCGATTAAATAAACGAACCGAACCTAAAAATCATAGGTTCGCTCAGGTTCGATTCGTTAAAAGCTCGATAAACATACACATATATATATTTACAAATCCTTATCTGTAGAAGTGGACTTATTTTGAGATGAGTGGTTTTTATCCTAGGGTAAGTGAATTTGTCTAGAGATAACTAGATATTTACGGGATAACTAGGTTTTATCTCGGTATAAACTATCCAAAAATAAATAGTTACATCATGTTTACAACATCTATCATCTATGGTCTAGTACTTTTCCCTTCTTTATCTTCAAATCAACAGAACAAGTACAAACATTACTTATCAAATATCTCCGCATTATTCTTATTCCTTATCCATCTGAATAGATACAAAATATACTATAATTATGCTTTTTTCAAAGAGACGAATCCTTATTAATCTAATTTTTTCAAAAGATGAAGATGAGTTAGATAAAGAAAAAAACTAAACGAATATTTATTCTAACTATAAATACACATATATATTTCCATCTCTTCTTTTCACTCCCTCTTATTAGAGAATTCTTAAGTTCGATATTCGCTTAAGTTCGATTCGTTTAAAAAGAGGTTCAATTCGAATTCGGTTCAAAAATAAGCGAACTGAACCTGAACACAAGTTTAGGCTCGATTAAATAAACGAACCGAACCTAAAAAACATAGGTTCGCTCAGGTTCGGTCCGTTTACACCCCTACTTGTATGTCGTGTCACGTATTAGGTCGGATGGAGGCGTTGTATTGTATGTTTAATTTGAAGGGTACATTTATTGGCAGTTCGACGACCAACGTACGGGGATTTGGATTAATGGCTAATACGACGTTCGACGAGATTTTGAACTTGGTTTACCGAAAGTTCAACCTGGATGCCAATAGTCAAAAAATCAGATTGTTACATCGCATCCCTCGAGGCCCAGGGGAAGATCCGTCATTTTCCTCTATCATCGATGATGATGATGTGCATGCACTTTTTTTGTATGCTCGGACAATTGGGAAATCAATGCCTACTGACATAATTGTTGAAGATGTCTGTGAGAGCGAAGTCCCCAAAGTTGTTCCGAGTACACAAACAACAGTTGTCCGTAACTATACATCCAAATATTGTTTCAAGTTCAACCCAAAAAATTACTAATCTAAATACAATTTTGCCATTCAGGTATTGTGGACGCCATACACCGAGGACATCCGCGCAGGTCTCCTTGCCAACTGTCTTGAAGGCGAGCGCATTTGGAGAGCGTCTATACCGTTGATTTACTTCCACATTGTGGAGTATTACTTCCCCGACCGATTCCTGAAACAATTTGGCGGCCTTCAAGACATTCCACGACCTTGCTTCACATTTCAGGACCTCCATGCAATCGACTTGAGAGGGAAGACACATGTGGATTGGAGGGCGAAACACATGTTGTATATACTCCAATGGGATGAGCGGGAAGGTACAGTAGTTGATATCGATCGGTCCAATGGGATTGTCGCGACGCCCACCTACGAGCAATGGTACAGGACGATTACTAGAAGGTTTGTTGGATGACTAGGTGCAACTATGGCAAGCAACGTAAGTGCTCGTTTACACTTTGTTGTAAATTAATTTAAGAAGACTACAATAAATTTACCTCTATGTTTTTTTATTTGGATGCAGCTCGCCAAGTGGAGCCGCATATATGATATTGGATACGAGGAATGCCGCGGGATTGCGACACAAGCAAAGGCGAAAATGTAGCAGTGGTTGTCGTTTCAATTTGCAGATGCCGTCACAATACATGACGAACATGCTGATGTGGCTCAGGCGGAGGCAAGGCGAGGAAGAGCAAGAGGAAGAGGTCGGGGAAGGGCGCGTGAACCAGTGGCGGAACTCATGGACTATGAAGCAGCCGCTGCGGTAGATGAGAACTTTGCGCCAACGGAATTGGGGACAGACTTCGTCACACCTGTTGCCGAGCGACCACGTGACGACATGCCAACGCCGCAGGCACCGTTGAGGCAAGGATTGGACGGCAGAGAAACACAACCCACTTACTGCACGCTCACGCCGCCGCCAATGCCAACCTTCGACGAAGACGATGCTGGGCCCTCACAAATCAACATGATAGACGAGGCGAACCGTCTGTTACCCTTCCATCGTCGTGATTCAACGATAACATATCAGCGGAGGAGAAAGCGTTGAGTTGTAAAGCTTGTAGTTGCTAATGCGATGCAAAAAATGTAATGTATTTCCTGGACAATTCTATATATATAAAATGTTTGGATCGTCTTTCTGCATCACAATATTTTTCTTTTGTGAATATCTGCGCATCCATAGCACACATTTGTGATTGTGGATACAACTTTGAATTTGTGTTCATCGACATTAAAAAGGCATATAAATTGATGGCCGAGGTTCATATTTGCTCTTATTTGGTCTCTTGTCATAAGAAGACTAAGGGCCAAAACTAGAGATTCAAAACTTGACAAATCTAGACCTGCCCTGTCAGTTTCCAGGGGGTAAATGATATATCGCATGTTCAACATGCGACATATAAGAAACTCCCTGGATTCGTTCCAGGGAGAAACTCATATATCGCATGTCGAACATGCGCTATACTAGTTACTTCCTGGAACAAATCCTGGAACAAATCCAGGGTGATTCTTATATATCGCATCCTCAATATGCGACACACCTGTAGTTTCTGAGTAAAAAAAAACTTCAGGGGTGTCGTATGTTGAACATGCGACACCTCTGTAGTTTCTGAGTAAAAAAAAGATTTCGTAGAGCCTGGGTATTTAAGTAAATCCCAGTACTACTTAGGAATTTGACTCTCATCACGAGTCCTTGCTCATTTCTAGCAAACTCCAATCCAAGGAAATATCTAAGTACTCCTAGATCTTTGGTAACGAATTCACGGCCCAAGAATTCTTTTGCTATTTTTATTCCCTGCATATCATCTCCTGTAATGAGTATATCGTCAACATACACCATAATGGCAGTCATACCTCTAGATGTCCTCTGTACAAAGAGAGAATGGTCTGCATTTGACCTTTTGAACCCTTGTTTCTCAAACAAATCTGAGAGCTTCTGGAACCAAGCTCTCGGGCTCTGCTTTAGGCCATAGATCGCCTTATGAAGCTTGCATACCTGTACATACTCCCCCTCAGTAGTAAACCCATGTAGCTACTGCATGTAAATTTCTTCCTGAAGATCACCATATAAAAATACATTTTTGACATCTAATTGAAACATGGGCCAATCTCGAATCACATCAACAGATAAAAGAATCCATAAGGTAGAGTGATGAGTAATAGGAGAAAATGTGTCAAGATAATCTACCCCATACGTCTGAGTAAAGCCCCGAGCAACCAGTCGAGCCTTGTACCTATCAATACTGCCATCGGCATTATGCTTCACCGTAAACACCCACTTGCAACTCACAATAGATGCCCCAGTAGGAGCTGGAACAAGACTCCATGTACCTCTCGACTAAAGGGCGGCCATCTCATATCCATAGTCAGACGCCATATACTATCAGCTGTAACATCCGGGAATTCGCGTAAAACCAAACTCGTCCGATTTTGGGTCTAATGAACCCAAAAACGTTGTCGGTCAATACTAAACAACCTAAAACGACCAATTGATCATGAATCAAAAGTTGTTCGGGTAAAATCGACCAAAAATCGGTCGTTTCGTAATGCGTGCTGTGAAAAAGCCGCGACGCTAATTCGGAAACCGCAAAACGAACCGAGACCGTCATTAGATCCGATTCGACGACACAAGACCAACGGAATCGACCGTTCGTAAATCGGAGGTCGTTTGATATTTTAAATTCACAGTATTTAATCTTAAACAAAAACCGTATCCGAAATTTCGGAAATTCAAAACTCGACCAAAAGTATATCAACATTATACTCATTTTGATCGTCATTCCGAGACAGTCAAAACGAGATGTTGCGCGTCAAGATCCGAGGTCCAAGGCACGATTTCGGAAGACTTTAATATCTAAATATATATATATATATATAAAATAAAATATAAAAGCAGTCGGCTACTGCTGCCTGGTCTGTTTTTTTTAAAAATGTATCTTTGCTTTTCTATTTAATAAGCCTCCACTTGTTTCCCAAACCTCTTTCCACTTGGATTTTCTTTCCAATCCACTTGGCAACAAACAAGGGACTCACTTCCCTTATAAATATCACCAAGTCTCCTAATTTCTCTAGCCGTAGAAGCCCAAAATCTTTTCCCAAGTTGCTGTCCAGCCACCGAAATTGCAGCTACTGCTGCTTCTTAGCCATATTTGGAGCTCCATCACCTTCTTCTCCTCAATTTCTTCAATATTCTCAGCAAGAACCCCTCCTCTTCCTCTCATTTTTAGCCATCTGCAACTGCAACTGCAAATTTGCTGCATTCCAGGACATGGAGCTGCTCCAAATCAGCCCTACTACAGCTCCCCTTCACTGATTGCTAGAGCTCTTGCTGCAAATTTCAATTTGAAGCACCTACTGTTGCATACTACTCCAAGTGCAGCTGCTGGAGCCTCCATTTCAACCCTCCTGCATGCTATTTTAATTCCTAAATTTGGGAATTCTAAGGTACAACCCTAATTCCCTCTACTTGTTGCCATGCATGTGCTTTACTACTTTCTTTTGCAACTCTTCATGGAGATTTCACACAAATTGATTTCAAATCTCATAATTGGATAATGTTAGCTCCTAATATTGGTTTGAAAAAAAAAGGAATTTGGAGGTTCTGGAATTTTGTAACTTCATTTACAGTATTATATTAGAAATTGTTTATCAATACATATCAATGTAAAATCTGTGATATATGTAATACAAATCCTGGACATATTATATATTTCTTAGCACTACAGTACTACATTAGAACTAATTATCAAAATATCCAACATGAAATTTCAGATCCTACGAAACCTCTTCTTGTGTCTACACCCCTGCATGACCATAGTGGCCTCGGTTCATCAACAATTCTCACAAGAAAACAATTAACATATAAGCATCATTCTGGGTGCATAGCCTTTTCACAAAAGAGAGAGAGAGAGAGAACATCCACCTGTGCTGCTATTGTTGCTCCTGCATCTTGTATATGAGACGATTGTACTGACCTCAATTAAAAGCTGAACTCTCTAATATCTAAATATGTAAACTGAAAGTTTCGATGCTTGAAATGGTGACCTTTTTATATTGCTTAATTTCTGCCCCTCCCCCTTTCTCATGTGACTGAATAGTCTCCTTTCGTGAACTAGATAATGGGTGAAGCAGAATTTGCAGGGTTAAGGCCAATTGAGTTAATCAAATCATTATCAGCATCACCACGTATATTTATTAGATGAGCTTCGGATTCTTGGAAAAGAAATTAGTCAGGTTGTTGATGATCAGTTAGATATTGAGATAAATTTTGGTAAAAAAAAAATATCGATATTAATGGGAAGACTGTTGGAGTAGAGGGAGGCACAACTAAATAAATAGAGAAGATCAGATCTTATCAAACTTCATAGACAACATCTAAGTTTGATTATTCAAGAGCACTGACAGTTAAGTCCTGCGAATCCTATTGCAGATCAAACTGCATACTTCACATTGGTCGATTTGATAATATTACAGTTGTAAAACACTGATCTATAATTAAATAATCCAAAGTACTATAATTATACTATATACAACAGTCCTGGAATCTTATTCATTTTGCTACATCGATATTTCCTTCAAGAGTTATAATTCCAAAAAGATGAAGAACCATGATCTTCATGGGAAGCACGATAATTTACACTTCCATTCCACCTCCAATTTCATAAATGCTCATAGTCAGGCTTAAGATCTAATCATGAAAGAAATGTCTACAATTCTTTTTGACTTATAATTATAATTCCAGAAAATCTTTTGATCAATTACCAGTACCTATATTACGGAGTTGGCCTAGTTTCATTTACTTGTGTTTACCTTAAGAAAGAATCATCACCAGTCATACATACCAAGAGTTAATACCAAAGGAATCCATGTTAATTTCTAGTATCTCTCCTTCCTTACAGTTTCAAGGAGATCATGGGAACACGTCTAGGTAGCTTCCAACTTTTGATTATATCTTAGTTTTGTTGGAAGTTGCTGAATCACATTTCAACGTATTAAGTAGAATGTGGAGTGGCATTGGTCTAGATTCTTCTACGTACTTTTCTCAAAACAACGATGTCACAAGGTTAATTTTCACCTAGAGCAAGAGCTTACATCCAATTTTGAACATCTAGATCGTCCCTACAAACATGAAATTTTAATAATGACTGAAGAATCAGTGGTACTTGATAATGATTATTGCCGGTCATGGTAACTTTTACACCGGACCGTGCGAGGGGGCGGTGACCCTCACCTGGGCGGAAGAAAGGAAGCCCAGTTTGGGAAGCGGCCGCCAAGTGCGCGGGTCTAGGATCCCAGTCCCATTTCGGTTTTTACGCGAGCTCGCAGTGTTTTTACGCCTCGTTGGGATCCCGACTTTAGACCATTCCGCTGACCCTGTTTTAGGATACCCAGGCGGGGGATCCTTGGTTTTCAGTTTTACGTACGAGCTTGGTTGCCCGTTACCGGTCGGGCTGTTTTTCTAGAGTGACTTTTCCGGGAAGTTCCTCTCACCCGTCTCAGTGGCGTAGTTGGGGAGTAGACCTATCCCTATATTGGACCGCGCTTCCAATTAGAGGGCGAGACGGAAGAGCCATTTGCAGGCTTCTTCACCGCTTGAGTTTTCTTTCGCCAACAGACGGCGATTCTACATCCAGATCATTCGTATCTACATCTATATCTACATCATTGAGAGTACATCTGAGAGAGAGTTACAGTGAAGGTTTGGAGGAAATCACAATTAAAATTTAGTTGATTAGAAGTGACTTTAATCTGGTTCAAAAACCCTATAAGTTAGTGGACGTGTTGGGAACTTAGGTAGGATGCATTATACAACACCGCATGTCTACGGAGGCACCCCAACCCTAAGGTACTTTTAAATACCTTAGAGTCATAGTGTGAGGTTACACACAGACCAAGACCACAGACTATCCACTAACTTAGAAGGAGTAAATAGAATTAATGATCAAATTCATCATCATCATATCAGTCCATTATCGAAAACCATGACATGATCTCAATGACAAGAAAGTAGCCATCAAGTTCCACGACATGATCTCCAAGATCAAGAATCATGATCTTTATCTACATCATATGGAGTTATATCTGAAACAATTGAAATTAAGAATTTGATGTCTACCTATTGAACTTGGGAATTAAGTAATTCCTATTCCATCTTTCACATCGACAAATCCACATATTTGATATCTGGTCAATATAATAATAGAGATATATACATATATGCATACTCCTATAATTATCAACATTTGATTACAAAACAAATATGTTAAATATGAAAAGTGTTGGGATAATGGGAGTTTATGAGAAATGCTTACAATCCTGACTACCTTTTTACTTACGCAAGTAGATGTAAATAGTACTTATTCCACCCTTCTACTTGCTCTCTTTTGCACATTAAATTACTTGTTAATTATTTAAACTACGGGTTTGTATTCACAATTATGACTCCTTTTCTTCCTTGCACGCATGGCAGGAAAGGAGTCTGTTGTTCAGTAGCTATACAGGGTTTCAGGAGACAAGGTCTATACTAGACGGTATGTTATTCTTTTTGTCTCAGTTTTTGTTCGGTTGTTAATGTTACACGCTTCTTTTCTCTTCAGTCAGATTTTGGGATATACTGTATATACTTTCAGACATTGTACATGTAAAATCATATGGAAATTAATGAAATGAATTTCTGGTGACTTTTGTCTCTATGATCTTGTGGTTATGAATGTGGATGTGAATGTCACTTGCAAATATTTTTATTGCGAAAAATTTTCCCTATAAAATTATGCTTTTAATGCGATGTCATAAATGGAATATTGCGAATTGTTGTGTTAACGGGTACCCGGATTCTGAGGGGTTCACATCAGCTAATGCTTCCTGGTGAGTCCTTGGAATATTCACAGCGGATAATGCACCTACAAATCTCCTGAAATCTCCTACCAGACGCTCAAAGGTAACATGAGAAGCAATCGGATATGAAGCACATGACCTCTTCTGCTTCCTCAGTGCAATCGGCAAATCAAGATATGCATCAGCTGTACCAACATCCGTGTCATCCCCTGCCTGTTCCTGTCGAGAAATGCCGCCAGTCCCATCATTAGAAAAAATGTTATCAGAACAAACCTGGGGCATGTTTGATGATTGACCATGATCATGAGCAGAGACTGACCATCGAATGTAGTGGCGTGGTAGAGGAGGAACCAAAGATATGGGAGGTGGTAATGGTGGTGGCGACGGTGGAGATGGTGGTGGTGATGGGGATGACGGTGGTGGAGATGTAAGAGCTTGCTGTGGTGCATACAAGGGTGGAGGAGGAATATAGATTTCATCATTTATATCTGATGGCACCAACCCGTCACCTGTAGGAGAAAAAAACATGGATGACTCAAAAGACGTGACATCTGCATTGACATAATATCTTCGACTTAACGGATCATAACAACGATACCCCTTTTGAGTCCTGAAACACCCGACAAAAACACATTTGACAGCCCTAGGAGAGAGCTTGTCAACGCGTGGAGACAACTGGTGAACGAATGCCACGGACCCAAAGACACGTGGAGTTAGAGAAAACAATTCCTTGTTAGGAAAAACGAGGGAGAAAGGTATCTTCTCCCCCAACACAGACGAGGGCATGCGGTTAATGAGATAACATGCAGTAAGAACCACATCGCCCCAGAACGAGTGTGGAGCACAACTCTGGATAAGTGTACGAGTGACATCAAGAAGGTGGCGGTGTTTTCTTTCCGCGACACCATTTTGTTGGGATGTGTAGGCAAAAGACGTTTGATGAAGAATGCCATGGAATGAAAGAAACCAAGATAATGTTGAAGTACAGAATTCAAGGGCATTATTAGTTCTCACAATCTTGATAGAAATAGAAAACACATTTTGTACTTCTTTAATAAAATTCATAATAGTGATGCCCGTTTCATATTTATTGTTTAACAGAAAAACCCAAGACAAACGACTAAAATTATCCACAGGACCACAACAACTAGATAGAACCTATCCCTGATGATCTGCAATACGACTTGGACCCCAAATATCAATATGAAAAAACTCAAATGGAGAGATACTGCTCCGACTCTGATGACTAGGGAAGACAGACCGATGATGCTTCCCTAACTGACAAGCTTCACAATCGAACGACGAGCGGGGTGAGATCTGAGCAAGGACTTGACACAGTTTCTGAAACGGAAGATGACCAAGCGCAGATGCCATAAGTAAGGAGAGACAGGTCCAGTGGAATTGAATGATGCTCCAACGTAAGGTGTATGGACCAGTCGATACAGTCCGCCTTGCTCACAGCCATGTCCAATCACGTTGCCCGTGAGAATGTCCTGAAACACAAGAGATGATGGGTCAAATATCACTCGACAATGTAGATCCTTAGTAGTCTGACTAATTGACAGCAAAGTCATTGAGAAATTAGGTGCATGGAGCACATTCTGCAACTGCATGGAAGGTGTTAAGGCGATCTGTCCCTGTCTTGTGATGGGAGAATGAGTCCCATCTGCTATGACGATGGTCCTTCCTGGGGAAACTTGCATGTAGGATGTGAGTTGGTGTCTATCTCCACACAAATGATGTGTGGCACATGAATCTACAATCCATTCTGAGGTACGTGAACCCTGGTAGAAAGCAGAAGTATGCGCACTACCTGAGGAACTAGCTTCTACAGTAGCAACAACGCGAAAGCTGCTCTCTGAAATTGGTGGAGGAGTATTGGCTGGTGGCATGATATCACGTAGACGATACATTAGGTCATCATATCGTGGATCCGACGTTGGCGTAGCACCATGATGCTGAATCTGTTCTGCTTCACGGGCAGATGCTGGGAACCCATGCTTAGAGTAGCATGTGTCTTCTGTGTGGCCAATCCGACGACATAAGTGCACTGTAATCCACGACCACGGCCAACCCTACCATGTGGTCCTCGTCCACGAAAATAAGATGAATTGCCTCTTCCTCTAGAGGCTGCCATAACAAAAGAATTTGGCACAGTTGTAGGACTTGAGATGTTGATTCAACTCAATCGCCGAAAGGCCTCCTCCATGGGAGGAATGGTAGCATCTGCCAGAATCTGAGAAGAAGCCGCCTCATACTGTGAGTCAAGAGAGGCTAGAAAGACTCCCACCATCGTCGCATTCCAATATGTCTTCAATCGTTCTGGAGTAGCCGTGAGAGGCATGAAACTGTGAAGCCTCTCAAATATTCCCCTCAATGCAGTGTAGTGAGCATGTAGGGGTCTACCATTCTGCTTTATCGTAAAGATGTCATGCTGGAGCTGTAGGATTTATATCTCATTCTTAGCTTGTGAATATGTGGCAGTAAGAATGTCCCACATGGCTTTGGCAGTAGGTTGATGGAAGACATCATTAGCAATGTCTGGAATCAGAGTACCAGACAACCATATGCGTCATCAGCCTCCCATGAGGCATACAACCCTGTTTCTCCTCTGGCTCATTCTCTATAAGAATATGTTTCTTGCCTATCGACTTCATTAGGCTCATGAACTGCATGGCCCATAACTCATAGTTGGATCCATCCATCTTCACAATAGGTGCAAGACCTTTGAAGACACATGTAGTGGGGATCTCGATCTTACTTTTGGACATGTTGACTGGAGAAAACTAGGGTTGTAAACAAGATAAGTCTTGGTCTACACTGACATGATTAGGTTTAGTTGTACATGTAGACCTCTATGCAACCAAACCCATCAACCTGGAAGCGAGTGGAGAACCCCTTATAAGATGACAATCGAACCCTAGGGGCGGTGAAACCCTAGGGACAGCCGGCGCACGGGCACAACCGTACGGGCAGGCGGCGCGCGTGAGGCGCATAGGCACAGCCGCACAGGCACAACCGCATGGACATGCAGCACATGAAGGCGCCTCGCGTAGAGGCAGCGCGCGTGGGAGTTGCACGCGAGGGGGCGACACGCGTGGGGGTAGCGCGCAAGAGGGCGGCACGCGTGGGGGTAGCGACACTCTTGGAGGCGGTGGTGCGCGGAGGTTTGAAGGTGGAGGGATAGGTTTAGTGTTCGGTACGAGAGCTCCGGTCTAGGACCGCCGCTCTGATACCATGTTGGGAAAAATAAGCATTGCGTTTATTTCTTGAGTCCTAGACTCTCTTATATAGGGAGAGGTCTATGGGCAAATTACATATGGTAGACAAACATAAAGAATAATAAATAAAAGATACAGAACTCAACTTCTACAAACGAGCCACAAACCCAACTCGAATTGGGATTTATAAGCATTCGAGTTGATTTCACGAGCTCTTAACGAGCTGAACCTGAGCTCAATAGACACCCGTAGCTACCTACTACTGGAGATGATTGGGCATGTCCGATGGTGAAGGACACTCTTTCTTAACGGTTACACGAGCAATGGCAGCCTGATATGGAAACTGAAAGTAGTAGGCGTTCCTTTGAGATGCCAGAAGATGGACATCCTTCGAGATGTGTTGGAGCATATTGGGGAGGTGATGGAGCTTTGTTGCTTCGGTATGCAATTGGGTGGGGGCTTGGAGGTCATGGTCTCGATGCGGGGTGGTCACCAAAGCTGATGCGGATGACATTGTGGACATGGAAGAAAGCTGTGGCACTATGGCCTTGGAGGGTTTGCTTTGCAGGGGCTCGACGATGAAGGATTCTTTGATAGCGGCGTTGAGTCCCGCGATTGTCAGGGAAGCTCAAGGGATGCCATCGACTGCACATTTACTGCATGTCTTGGGGGCGATGACGAGGCGGCACCTTTTACAAACCCTAGCGCCACCCTTCCCTTTTTGGATATGTTCGGTGGGTTGGAGAAGATGAACTTCAGTTCGGATCCACTTTTTAATCCGATTGTCGTAGCGGGTACTGAGGGTCCATCGGATTAGAGTATTTTGCCGTATAATAGATCCAAACTGCATGTGTTTGCTGCGGGTCCATCGGGCAATGTTCCGGATGCGGTTTTCGGGTTCGATCCTTCGGATCCGAATATGTTCGTGGGCCCTTTATAAGACTTGCACCATCCAACGCCTGCGAGTCACGACTTGTTCGAGCAGTTGGTTCTTCAGAGCCCTTTACCGGATACTTTGGGGTCGCATTGCATTTGATTGCAGGGGATGTTGGACACGAGATGGCGATACTGGAAGGAGCCATTCTTGCCGCTCGTGGCGGGAGGCCAAGTGCAAGCTTTGAGGGTAATGAATCACGTGAAAGTTTCTATGATCTATCGCTATACAAAGATAAAGGGAGGTGTCAAGCGCAACAGGTCAGAAAAGAGAATCCAATGTGTGGCGATTTCTCCAGGGGCCATGGGATCAAATTTCGACGAAATTCAGCCAAATTTCGGTTGCGGTGGGTGATCGAAATTCGGCCGAAATGACCTATATAGATCAAAATTTGAGGGCTCCGGTTCAAAAACCAACCGAAATTTCGGTCGAATTTCGATCGAAATTCAGACGAAATTTTGGTTCGATCACTCACAGAAATGGTGACCGAAATCAAAATTTAAGGCCTTGCCAGGGGCGAATAGGGATGCGAGGCAACATCTACTCTTTTTCTCGCGAAAACACTTCAGGCAGATGCTCCAGATTGGAAAACAAGGAGGTTGGAATGCGAGCATCAGGAGGGATCGTTCTGTCTTACGGAGGTTGGGGGTGATGACCTTGAAGAGGAAAGCATTATGAATTGGGAGGTCAAGGAACCTGTAGAAGTTTTGAGGCCGAAAGACGGAGCGATCAGCTCGGAGGGGAGTTCGGGAGCCGACACTTCCATGGTGGTTGTTGGAAGTGAATTGGAAAGGGAGTTTCAATTGGCAGTTGCGCATAGGGTTGGGATTTAGTTAGCAAGGACGATCCCCACAGTGTCCCAATGAAGCTACTTTCCTTGAATGTGTCGGGACTGGGCCAATAGGTGAAGCGGTTAGCGGTTAGCTCTATGTTGGCGGAGTAGAAGATTGATGTTTCTTGTTTACAGGAGACTAAGATTAATTCGTGGGATTCGGTGAAATGGAACACCACCTCTGGTCCCCATCTCACTAATTTCTGAGCGGTTTTGGCAAATGGAAGTTTGCGAGAGATTGTTGTTGCTTGGAATGAGAGCCTTTTTGAGTTGGTGGATGAGATGATTCATATACATTCAGTTGGTTGCTTTGGTCAGCAAGACAGATCATTCACGGTTTGTTGTCATCTATGTGTATGGAGTTTCTAATACATCTTTGAATTTGGATTTGTGGGATAAATTGTGGGAGATTAAGGCTAAGTTCGTGGAGGTGGCTTGATTGGTGGGCGTTGATTTTGATGTTACACTATATGCGAGGATAGGCTAGGTGGGAGAGGTACGCATGACCTTAGCTCTGGTCCTTTTCGGATGTGGTAGAGGAGATAGGTCTGGAGGTTTTGGATGTTGCAAATTGTAAGTATACATGAAGGGACTCGTCATCCCGGTCACAGATTGGTTGTTTTCTTTGGTCGATCGAGGCCTTAGAGTTCTATCTGGCTATTATCATGTCTTTTCCTAAATCGAGGTTTGATCATACGCCATTGTATTTGGATATGTACAGTGTGAGTGATTCATCATCTTACTTCAAATTTAAGCGATGCTAGATCTTGGAAGAGGGCTTTTGCAACATGGTTATTTCCTTCTAGGCAGACTTGGAGGTGGTGGGTTCAGGTACTGTGAGGTCGGCATTGAAATTGATGGCGTTGCGACATAGATTGATGACTTTTAGGAGGGACTCCCGTGCTGCGTGGGAATTAAAGAGGAATCAGGCTCAGGAGGAGTTGATGCGACTGGATTTACTGGAAGATGTGGAGAGAAAATAATGAGTTGCTTATTCATGAGGTGTGACGCCCCTAGGATTTGGGTACTCGGCAAACCAATTCCACGCATACACATTCCCACATTCGAATACTTGACATACACATAAGCAGGAGAAATAACACAATTTACTGAAATTTAAAATTTTCTTTTCCATTCATGACCTGTTCACAATCACATTCCATTGATCATTTCCATATCCACAAAATATGCATGTAAGCATAAATAAAGATGTCCACAATTATACATATTACATGCCATGTCTCTCAACAAAAATGATACAAGTAAAAAAGGATAGTAAAACTACTGACAACTATACCACAAAAAGTGTCGTAACGCTGCACAAAAAGTGATGGTGCCTCCAACAATCACTGCTGCGAACCTGCGGATCCACACGTAGGTACGTTATGAGCAAAGTTGCCCAATACGATTTAAACAAAACTACACTAAAACAAGCAGGATATAATTTAAATGTGTGCAAAAGAACAACTGTGTAACTGGTCTCACAAAGAATTATATTTTTATTTTTCTATTGTTGATCTGGATATGGATATGAGTAACTAAGCTTCGTGGATAGTCTGTGGTCTTGGTCTGGATGAGACATCACACTATGACTCTAAGGTAAAAGAAAACACCTTAGGGTTGGGTTGCCTCCGTAGGCATGCGGTGGGGTACAATGGATCCTAACTAAGTTCCCAACACGTCCACTTAGCCTCACTTCACAATTGTACTTCCGATTCAAAAATTAGATTCCAACCCGCGAATCATCGCGACAATCCAATCCTCCTTATGCACAGGAGATTCACGTCCCATCACCAACTTCATTATCCACATTTCCCGGAACTCCCGTCTTAGCGTTCCCACTCAGAATACCGACCAATGTGGCCTACATTGGCCCGTACACAAGTGTTAACTCTAAGTGACAAGCCGAACACTAGCCGACCAATCATGACTACTTGGCCCGCGCTCGAGCACCGGGCTAAAGCACGCAAGTGCCGAGGCCAACACCGTCAGATCAACACCTCGGTGTGCCAAGCAACATGTCCTCCAACCATCGCAGCTACAATAGCAGTTGGGATCGCGGTCATCTAGGCTTCTACCTGGGGCCCCAAGGGTCCATGCCCCTACCTTGGCGGCAACTACTCCACTACCCAAACACCGTAAAATCTAATTCACCATGACATGGAAAGAACCTTGCGAAAAGGCGTCCATTGAATTTCGTCATAATATGCATATCTGGATACACCCCATAACTATTCGATCAAGGGTACAAGATGCTCGTTTGAAAGCAAGGAGTACGGGTAGTTGACTCCCCCTGAAGGGAAGAAGGCTGGTTGTTATTATTGTTGTTTCCATTTCTTCTCTAGCTTTACGTCCCATGTCTTTATCTGGTGGGATATTTCTGCCAAGATTGGCAACATTCGATTAGTTTCCATACTGCCTAAACACCGGTGCAACCCCATCAACAGTGCAGTTGTTTGGTGATCTTTTCTTAGACTCAACAATCAATAATTGAGCGCATATTTCTAAGCATGCACAGGGGACCAACATGTCTATGACACAAATTTGTCTTAAACAGCCAATGCAGATAACCACATACCTTCTTAGAACTCCCAATCAGTTCATAGTTGCCAGAGCATTACCAAGACAATGCCCACCTCACCAATGGGAAACCAAATGGGGGTTTCAAAATTTATCTCTTGTTGCAATGGGAGATAGGATCGATCATTGCGGCTACAACAAACTCAACGACTCACCACTGTCATCATCATCTTGATCACCAATTGCATTTTTTTTCCAGCATGAGTGTAGAAAGATATATTATGTCAATAGTTTAAAGCATCAGTTGCTACAGAAAATCTAATGCATCAGTTCTGCGATATGTTCATAATTTTTCGTCATCCTTGTTTCTAGTCATATAAACAACTCCCCCTTGTAGCTATCAGTGACAATTCCCCTTCTCCTAATAAGAATTGATATTAGCAAATCAAGAATCTAATTAGTGGGACGTTAGGGATTTCTTGTAGAGTTTGGGATATAAAAAATGATTGGCAATGATTCCTCTTATGGTTTATTCTTGCTGTGAAGTTCTGAAATTCACAGAGTATGTCTCCCAAAGTTAGCATAAGAAGGCAATGATCTAAACTGAATTGATCACTTTTCTGTTTGCATTATCCTGAATATTTTTAGTGAGAAAGAAATTGATACTTGCAACTCTGTAAGATGGTACCCAAAATCTAGAGGATGATGAATATCTCTGCATTTCTACAACTCTTAAACTATCTTAAGTAGCCACATGACTTTCTAATATATGTGGATAATTTTCCTTTGATCAAATATGTAATGGAGACAAACTATTCAAGGCAGCCTATATTCTAGATCATATGTTAATATGAGTTAAGTGACATTAACTCAAGGTCGTGCTTGCAAAAGCATAGGGACAACATACAGACTCGTGGTATTTCTCAAAGTATATACCATATCAATTACGGAGAAGCTTCCTCCTACCACTTAATAATAAACTCATCACCACCCAAATCAATCAAAAGTTTTTTTTCCTTGTTATATCTATGCAAAATGTTAAGGTTATGGCGATGCTCAAAATTTCAATGAGAGACCTTTGAACCTATATACCTTAATTCTATGGATTAGCAAAGAAAACAATACAAATCTGAAACAGTACTGTGTCACTACCAAAAGGTTGTAATGAGGAAGATGATGGTCGAATATTGTGTGGAAACCGCAGCAAGAGGAAGGGGAACAGCGTACCTCAAGAACTCGATTCCTCGGCAACTCCGTCCGTGGAGAAACGACGCAAACGGTACTCCGATGATGACGCATAATGGCAAACAAGGGTGACCTCTAGCTCCTCCACGCAAGGTAGGCTTCGGATCGTCGATCCGGCGTGCTCCGATAGTGCTCCGGGGAAGTGGAGGGAGGACGAAGGGGCTGGATATCATGTTGGGACGTTTTTAGGGCGAGAGGGTCTCATTTGGGGGTTTTTATGTGAAAGGGGTATTTAGGTTCGGATCTTGGTTCGGGTCTGAAATGGACCCGGACCCCGGCTCGCTAAATTGACCATGACTTGGACTTCCGCACTAGGATTTTCACATTCTTGGACTCGTTGGAAAGATCTCGACGAGCACTACACAATGGATTCCTTGAATTTTTTAGTCACTGAAAAGTACAGATTTTATAATTAAGCCCAAATTCAGTTAAGATTTGCATTTTAGTCAAAGTTTGGTTTTCGAGGTTTTCACATGAGGCCCTATGATTCTCTTATATAGAGGAGAAACCTATTGGGTGAATTACATAATATAGATGGAGGTGGTGGGTTCAGGTATTGTGAGGTTAGCATTGAAGTTGACGGCTGATGAAACCATGTTTCATGCTTGTATTTCACTGAAATTAACCCCCTATCTTAGACTAGGTGTCAATAAAACCAGACAATTCCCTGTAAATATCAGAGTCTTGGAATAAATTAAAAATACAAAAAATGGCAATATTAAAATTCGTGGTGTTTTTACCCTTAAAAACACCCTCAAAAATATTTTTTTATCTTTGTTTGACCTCATCTCTGTTTTTGATCAACATGAAACTTGTAGATCTCATCGAGATCTACAACTTTCATGTTTTGAGTTTTTCCAAATTCGATCATTTTCTCCTTCATTTATTCAAATCTTTGTCGCAATAAACTGATTGGGCCACGTGACGCCTTCTGGTTGCGCCACGCGGCCCGGTCCTTCACGCGCCACGCACCCTCAATCTCGACCGTCTGATCGCCTTCAGGCGCTTCTTATCACAACCATTCACTCCCCCAGTTGTTCCTCACCATCCGATCCTCTCCAGATCAAATCCTGGCCGTCTGCTAGCGCCTCTCCCTTAGCCCGCCACGTGTCACATCCTCCTCTGCCCGATCTTCTACGTCTCAACTGCTCAAACCACTTCGTGCTCTCAGCCCTTCGATTGGCTCCTTCCTCTCATCCTGACCGTTTACCCCTCGCCGTCCTCACAGCTCACTACGTGGTACGCTCCGAGCCCTTTGATTCCCCCTCCATCGATATGATCCTAATCGTCCGTGAACACCTTATTCTCAGCCGTTGGATCGTCAGATCCAACGGCCGAGGACCCTTCTCCTACCGCCAGACGACCTCTCTCCCACGATCACCAGTTCACACAACCACCTGCCCTTACCTTTTCCTCCGAGTCCTCGTCCACCATCTCCACATCCCGACACCTCCACGACTTAGACCGGTCGTCTCGCATCCTCGCGAGTGTCCACTCACTCCACAACTCCCCTTCGCTCGATCCATATCCTTCCCACAAAGCACGCCCATCGTCATCATAACCACCTCCACCACTCCTTAAATACGCCGTCGTCGCCCCTAATAAACTTCGTCCGCCTTTACGTGGGGCCACGCCCAGCACTCCTCCGCTCCTCGGTGACATCGAGGAAGCAAGATGGAGTGCGAAGACGACGTTCGTCCCCGGTGTCGACCTCTAGCTGATATAGGCCAGGATCGCGGTGGCTCCGCCTCCGCCAAGCTGCCTCCAGTCGTCGCGGAGGTCCAGCGATGACCAGAGCCTCTTCATGAAGCTCGAGCACAGGCGCCGCTCCACCATTAGCCAGGAAAGCTATCTCAGACCTCCTCTTGTATTTTTTTCTTAATTTCTAGCAATTAATTAGGCCACCACTCTCCTCATTTCCCTCCATTGATCCTCTACTTCGCTTCACTACGCATCCCCCATCCTCGCTCCACCAGCCGATCACCCCTTCTTTCTCCCATAACCCTGGACCACCTTCGACCCAACTCCTCCAGGCTCACCGGAGAAGATCAACAGCCACCACGTTCTCCACTCCTCCAAGGCCGTCCATTCCCCTTCACTTTCTTTAGCACTCCTCACTTGCACGCTTCGACTATTAGAACTAACCTATGCAAGTGAATGCCCTCATTGATCGGAGCTCCATTGGAGATGATTTTACGAACCCCGTCTCCGACATACGAGCTTCGACGACCTTATCCAGGAGCTCTAGCGTCTTTCTCAAGCTTCAACGATGGATGCTGCACCTCCGGACATCTTCATAGAGCATCAGAAGAGGCTGAAGAGGGAGGCGGAGCTATACGAGTGTCGCCGGAGCATAGCCTAGTCCGCCGCAGGAGGCAGCGGAGATGAAGAACATGAAGTACATGCTCCGTCCGATGGGCAAGAACGGACGACCTACAAAGGATCGCGTCACTTCCCCAGGAGCGTACAATAGCCACCCGATCTCCATGATCGGATGGTCTACATCGGGCCACGTTTCAATGCCGAACCTCGGCTCCAGACCTACAGGCTTTGGGGGCCCGAGCCATCATCGAGCCTCTTCCGAACTGATGTGTCAACCGAGCCTAGGCCCACGTGCTCTTCACGTGCGGTCTGGGGTAAGTTACATGGAGGTCCTCGAAACTTCTTCAATTTGCAAACATGTCCTGAGCTCACGTGCTGACCACGTGCGCCTGGGGTATTTTGCATTTATACCCTCACGAATTTTAATAATTGCAAAAATACCCCCGCGCATGTGGGTTATTTACAGGGAAGGTCCCACACTTTATTTTATTTGCATTTTAGTCTCTCCCAGGGACCTGTTTGCTATTTATCTTTCATGTTTTCTTGTATTTATGCCCTTGGCTTCACTCGTGCATATCTTGAGCATCCTAGCTCCGATCGAGTCGATTTTAGTGGCGTTTTGAAGCTCATTTCATTGTCTTCTTGATGGCATGCTTGTATTTCAGATTTGACACTATGAGTTTTGATGTATTATTTTATTGGCTAAGTGTCTTTAGTTTAATGAGTCATCTGCCTGATTTTCACATCAATGAAAATAGCTTCAATTGTCTGATCCTGATTTGACCTATGATAAATGGCTCAAGTATTCTTATAATTCGGGCATTTTTTTGCATTGCATTTCATCGCATCTATTTGCATATTAAAAGAAAGTAAAAAAATGCATATTGTCTTGCTTGCATGCATTTCTTGACCTACTACTCATTAAGCCAACACTTAGTTAAATCCATTAAACTCTAAATATCACGGAAGAGGCTTGTGCCCCTGAGTTCGACCTTGGGCTTGCCCAAGTAAAATATAAATACGACCATTTGATTCTATTGGCATATCAACTAAGTGGTTTTTGATGGACCTAATTTGGCTCGACTGCAATGATAATCTAAGTGTTAATTTTACACAATTAAAGGGCTGGATTTACGGTTCGTCAACGGCGCTGCGACATAGATTGATGAATTCAGGAGGGACTCTCGTGCTGTGTGGGAATCAAAGAGGAATTAGGCTCAGGAGGAGTTGGTGCGACTGGATTTGCTGGAAGTTGTGGAGAGAAAATAATGAGTTTCTTATTCACGAGGCCTTAGGATTCTCTTATATAGAGGAGAAACATGTTGGGTAAATTACATAATATAGATTGAAAGAAATGAGAGTACATAAAAGTTTTAAAGATAACTAATATCTCAACAGTCTCCCTTAAGTTGGAGTATAGATATCTATCATGCTCAGCTTGGAACATCTCTGGAATGGCCCTCTGACTAGGGTCTTGGTGAATACGTATGTTGTTTGATCTCCTGAGCTTACTTGCAAGGTGGAGATGAAACCCTTTTGAATCCTATCTCGAGTGTAGCAACAATCTACCTCGATATACTTGATCCTCTCATGGAAGGCTGTGTTGTTGGCAATGAAAAGAGCAGCTTGGTTGTCACATTGAATGCACATGAGAAGATGCACCTCAACCGCTAGGTCAATAATAACAGGTTTGACCCACATCATCTTTGTACTCCCCTGTACCATTGCTCTGTACTCTGATTTTCCACTAGATTTGGCAACCACATTCTGCTTCTTGCTCTTCCATGACACATGAACTCCTTATGAACACTAGAAAGTTAGAGGTAGACTTTTGGTCCTTGGGGCATCCTGCATAATCTGCATCTGCGCAAGCTGTAACAAGGGATGTTCCTCTGCTAAATAAGAGACCGGTGTTGAGTACGGCCTTGAGATACCTCAGAATCATATGAATTGCATCCGTATGTGCCTGTTTAGGCTGCTCCATGAATTGACTCACTCTGCTCACTGCAAATGATATATCTGGCTTGGTGATGGTCACATACAGGAGCTTCCCAACGAACTTCCTTTGTTGGAGTATAAGTTGTATGCGTCAGTTATGAGGGAGATGGGTACCCCATCCAACAGTTTAGTCTTGCATTGTTTAGTGGTGGGACTTGGAGGCTCTGTGGAGGCTATATAAAGAGCCCAAGACCTCCTGTATCAGATGATAAAGTCAATAGACAAACGCGACCCTTTGAGGCCTTCTCTCGTGGTTTCATCCCGCTCCTCACGGAGTAAGGTTCCACGTAAAATCATGGTGTTTCCATGTTCTATTTTTCTGTTCTATGCTCTGTTTATCATTTCCGCTTCCGCTTCCTATTTTTCTAACATGGTATCAGAGCGGGTCGATTCTCGAGGATTTCATCATGTTCTTCGATTATTTTTGTAATCGGTTTGAGAATCGATGTTGAGTTATTCTTAGAGATATTTTTTTCATATATGGTTCAAAATTCGATTGTCCCTGTTCCTGTTCGCGCACATCCTAGGCGATGGGGGATCTCTGGGGCCCTAGCCGCATCTCCAGCGACGTTATCGGCAGGAAACACCATCCTGGCAGATCTGCACTCAAGCCCAATGACGAGCGGCTGTTCTGCGCAATCATCCTCAGGCGCTTTCTTTGACTCGGAAAGGCAATCATCCCCAGACGACGAATCCCTCAGGCCCCTTGCCAGATCAGATGCCCCCTCGCGAATCAAACCCTATGCGAGCTCCCATCGCCCGGGCGAATCCTCTGCCCCTGCGCCGAAGTCTCAAGGCGAGCCCCTGCGCCAAAGGCCCCCCTCGCGGCACCTCGCCTCCAATCATGAGCATCGCGCGCACCCTCCGCCCATCGCACCCTAGGAGCAGGCGGCGCCACCCTCATCTCCGCTCCGTACGACGCCCAGACGCACTGAGAGCCTCCTGGAGATCCCACCGAGAGTGCGCAGATGCACCCTCTTCTTCTCCGTACGATCGAGCGACGAATTTTTTTGGGGAGCGGCGGCTCATGTGTCTCTGCGTGTAAAGGGGTTCCCCGCTGGGAACCCTAGTAATTGTTGTGCGTGGCGGTAGCTCAATATGGCCCGGGTTAATTTAAAAAAATTAATGAGTGGGGGGGGGGGCTCGGTTCTAGGG
Organism: Ottelia alismoides; assembly: GCA_037367405.1. NCBI lineage: Eukaryota > Viridiplantae > Streptophyta > Magnoliopsida > Alismatales > Hydrocharitaceae > Ottelia > Ottelia alismoides. Next base: position 74,520 of record JAZKJV010004830.1, read on the forward strand.
GACCCATATGATTGGGCCCATATGGGCCGAATAGGTATTTTTTCTAAAAAGGGCAAGAAAAAAATAATAGGGCTGTGAGGTTTTTGGAAAAAAGGGAGAGATTAAAAAAATGATTTTTTTTGAAAAGGCGCATACATAAAAAAAGGCCGTACGTAGTTTGCGAAAGTCGAAAAAAATAATGAAAAGGAAAAGAAGCCGTAAAAAATGTGTTGACACGACTTTAAAAAAATTGTTAAAAAAGTTTTTTTAAAAGATGACGGCTTATAAAAAAAATAAAAAGCCGCAAGAAGTTTGTTTGAGAAAGTTCACGTGTAACCCCAATTTCTTTATCTTCTCTCAACTTGGTCGATAATTGTCATCCATGTTTTTCGACCAGTATGGGAGAAAGGGGGAGTATTGTGTAGAGCTCTTTGGCATCATCACTCTGACGATTCAGATCCTAGTTTCAGTTTTGGTTCAGAGACAAATTTCATATTCCAGATGCCCGACCAGTTGTTCAGACTCTACAGTTTTCAGATGAAGATTTTCATGCACAATTCCAGACTCGAAGTTCAGATTCCGAGTCCCATTTTGATGCGCAGTTGTTCAGACTCGACAGATTGGTCAGAGTCTATGTTCGAGGCACTCTATGTTTGAGTGACCCATTTTTCGAGTTCTCCACAGAGAGACTCAGTTTCAGACACACATGAGTTTGCGGTCATTTTCAGATGAGCACATGTATGCCATCAGTTCAGAGGTCCCCATCGTTTCTTGTTTTGTAGGCCAGAGTTTTCATGTGAGCCATAGGGACTCCAGAGTAGAGGACCATTCCCTATGCCATGTTGGCAAGGGTTTTCATGTGGTATCATAAGGACACCAGAGCAGTGTACCATTCTCTGTGCCAGATGGGAGAGACCCAGTTCTCCGACGAGGAGACTTTTTCAGACTCCATTCTCCAGCGACCGTGGACTCCGACGAGGATTGCACTTCCACGGCCTTTTCCAGTTCAGCCCTTTTTCAGAGATGGAGCAGTTGTCCACATATTGTGGCGGGCCAGAGTACTCCGACGAGGAGACTCATTTCAGTTACTCTGATAGGTGCAGTTCAGAGCACATGCTCTCCGACGAGTAGATTCAACAGACTCACACTCCAGGCCGTTCGTCCTTCTCACCTGCACGGCATGAGAAGCAACATCCTCGACAGCAACAGTTGTGTGCGTTGGGTTGATATTGTTCGTAGTGTCCTGTAGCATGGGTTGAGTTTCTTTCTGTTTGTCCAAGCTGAGCATTGCATGCTCCAGCTTGAGGGGGAGTGTTGGAATATAAGTTGTATGCGTCAGTTATGAGGGAGATGGGTAAATGGATCCCTCCAGGATCCATTTACCCCATCCAACAGTTTAGTCCCACATTGTTCAGTGGTGGGACTTGGAGGCTCTGTAGAGGCTATATAAAGAGACCAAGACCTCATGTATCAGATGAGAAAGTCAATAGACACCACGACCCTTTGAGGCCTTCTCCCGTGGTTTCATCCCGCTCCTCACGGAGTAGGGTTCCACGTAAAATCGTGGTGTTTCCATGTTCTATGCTCTGTTCTATGCTCTATTTATCATTTTCGCTTCTGCTTCCTATTTTTCTAACATCCTTTACCTCCTCTTGTCTACATCCTTAGTGTCATTATCATATAACTTCATGCTAGGGTCCATGGGAGTAGTGACAGTCCTGCACTCTGCCATGTCCGTCTCAGAGAGTAGATTTGTAACGTACTTCCTCTGGGTCATCACAAGACCTTGCTGGTTCTTGGCAAACTCCAGTCCAAGTAAGTACCATAGACTGCCAAGGTCCTTGGTTACGAACTGCTGACCAAGGAAATCCTTAGCTGCTTGGATGCCATGCACATCATCCCCTGTAACAATAATACCATCAACATAAACTAGTATGGTAACTGAATCTCTTTGAGAGCTCTGAACAAACAATGGAGAATCTGTAGTCGATCTTACGAACCCTTGCTGCCATATTGAATCCGAGAGCTTTTAAAACTATACTCTTAAACTATGCTTAATACCATAAATAGCCTTATGAATCTGCAAACCTTCTAACCACCCCCTCAGTAGTAAACCAAGGTGGTTGCTGCATGTAGACTTCCTCTTATAGGTCACCTTAGAGAAGCAAATTCTTCACATCAAGATGATATAGGGGTCAGTCTCGTGTCAATGCAACTGAGAGTAGGATTCATAGTGTAGAATGCCGAGCCATAGGAGAGAAAATATCCTGATAGTCCACCCCATATATTTGGAGAACCCACGAGCCACAAGCCTCGCCTTGTAGCGATCCAAGCTACTATCTGTTCGGTGGTTCATTGTAACACCCACTTGCATCCCATAACATATGCTCATGTAGGAGATATAACAATGTTCCATGTGCCATGTGATTGTAACACGACCATCTCCTCTTCTATGACAAGACGCCACTGACTATCCTGTATCACCTCATGATATGTCCGTAGTATCTCCACAACTGACAGTCCCACGAAAACCTCCTGCCCCAAAGAAACATGGGTTTTAAGAGGATAGGTAGCACAAGTTGGTTTACGCTTTTTTTGGAAGACCACACAAGTACCTTGGTCTTCCATTGGTGGTTGGAAGGGCAAGGGCTAGGGACTGGTTTCCGGTTGTCGAGAGGGTGGAGGCGCGCCTGGCTGGTTGGCGTGCGGCGCTCCTTTCCAAGGGGGGACGGCTTGTTCTTGTCAAGTCGGTGATCTCCTCTATCCCGGTTTACTTATTGTCGAATCGTCGGATGCCGGTTGGGATTCGTAGGAGGATTGGTACTTGTATGCGTAGATTTCTGTGGGGAAAGAATGGGGGCTCAGGGGGTGGAATTCACCTTGTGGCGTGGGAGGAGGTGAGCCGGGGGAAGCTGGAAGGGGGTTTGGGAGTAAGGCGTTTGGAGTTTGTTAATGACGCTTTCTTTCTCAAGTAGGCGAGGAGGGTGTGGGGCCAGGGTGGAAATTTCTTTATTGAAGTGTTGCGGGAGATCCATGGGGTGGGAAGGGCGGGGGCTGAGTGGGTGGGGTTGAGTGGTGCTCGAACGCCTTTTTGGCGTGCTGTGGAGGAGGTCTTCGTGAGGCATCGGGCGAGGTTTAAGCCGGTGCTGGGGAATGGTGAGTCTTTCTTATTCTGGAAGGATAGTTGGTTGGGAGGGGATCCTTTGAGTGCTCGCTTCCCAAGATTGTTTGCGCTGGCAGCTGACAAGGACGCGTCTGTGGCCTCTTGCTGGGAGAATGGGTGTTGGTGCCCGCGATTCGGGGTGAATTTTTCCGATCAAAGGCTGGCTGACTTTCTTTCCCTTCTTGAAGTCCTCGGTGTTGCTGATGGCCCTTCCGTGGGACGGGACCATTGGGCCTGGAGGGACGGTTTATTCTCATCACGCAAGGCCTTTGGGGCGTTGGCTATTCCTCCGCCGGTGCGTTCGGACTTTTTGGTACGGGACTGTTGTTTTTTCTGGGGGCTTATATTACCTTTGCGCATTGGCTTCTTCTTATGGCTCTTCCGCAGGAGGAGGCTTTTGACGAAGGACCGCTGCTCTAGGTTCTTGGCGAATGTCTCCGATCTCTGTGCGCTGTGCGACTTGGAGGTGGAAACTCTTGAGCACCTTTTCTTTGAATGCCCCACGGTAAGGGGGGTGTGGGAGGATCCGATTGTGGATTGTGTGAGGGCGATTGACCTGGAGGCCTTTTGTGATTCGCTATTGCTTAACAGGAATAGAGCGAGAAGAGACCTTTTGATTCCGGTGGCGAGGCTGTGGGCGATCTGGCTTAGTCGGAATGAGGCCATTTTCTCAGGCCAGCGCTTCTACAAAGAGAACGTGCTTATTCGCAGTGAGAGGTTGGTGGAGGACTGGGGTGGCGTCTAGTTCTCGTTTTTCCTCTGTTGTGGTGGAGGCTATGTTGCCTCTTTGTATAGCTTTTGTTTGTTGTAAAAACTTTTCTCCTTTCCTTCTTTAATATATTGGGGTGAACACCGTTGAGTGTCTCCCCCTTTGGGCTTCAAAAAAAAGTTGGTTTACGCTTCCGCAGAGCAATATGCACATCAAGATCACATGCTTCCTCCTCAACCTGTAAATCACCCTCCTGAGAGGGAACCTACTCATCTTGTAAAGAATCCTATTGCATGGATAAATCACCTATGCCATCAATAGAACAATGTGCTTAGTACATAATTGGGGTGTGCTGGATGATGGGGAAGGTCTATGAGTAGGGGGTACTGTATGGGGCATGCAAACATAGAAATGTGGTAACATATGGGCCAAAGTACTGAGTGGTAGTCCAGAGGTAGCTATAGGAATAGGCGTAGGTACTGGAGGTGGTGGATGTGGTGTAGGTATTGGAGGTAATGGTGACATAGACAGATGAGTTACATATACCTCCAATTCAGAGTAGACATAGTCAACATGTCACCTGTAGGAGAAATACATAATATACTAAAAGAATGTGACATCAACACTGACATAATACTTCCATCGAACTAGATCAAAGCAACAATACCCCTTTTGGATACAGGAGTAACCTACAAAGAGACACTTGACATCTCTAGGCATCAAATGGTGAACAAAGGCAACAAAGCCAAATACACATGGTGTAAGGGAGAACATGTCCTTCTCGAAAAACGTAATCGAGAAAGGGACCTTTTATCCCAAGACATAAAATAGCACGCGGTTTACCAAGTAGCAAGCAACGAGGACCACATCACCCCATAAAGAGTGAGGAGCATGACTTTGGATCAAAGTATCTTTATCACATCCAATAAGTGATGGTGTTTGCATTCAACAACAACATTCTGCTGATAAGTGTAAGCACACGATGCCAAGAGACCTGAAGAACTCGGATAACTGTAACATGCAAAATTCTAAGGTATTGTCAGAGCTAATGGACTTGACATTAGCAAAAAAATATAATTTATTTCATTCATAAAAGATTTAATGACATGCCCAACTTCAGACTTATTTTTCAACAGAAAAACCCAAGAAGTCTAGAATAATCATCCACAACAACTAGATAAAAATGGTGTCCCTGGTAATCAGGAACAAGATCGAGACCCCAAATATCAAGATGAACAAGCTCACATAAATGACTACTACGACTCCGATGACCAGGAAAGAAAGACCGATGATGCTTCCCAAGCTGGCAAGCCTCGCACTAGAAGGTAGATCGCGTGGAGATCTGTGGGAGGATATAACACATCTTTTGCAGCGGAAGGTAGTCAAAACGGAGATGCCACAAGTATGGTGAGACCGATCTTGTGGAAATTGTAGAGGCACCAACACTAGGAGATTGGATCAGTCTGTAGAGTCCCCATCCTCACGACCACATCCGATCACCTTATTTATGAGTATGTCCAAAAAGCAAGAGAAGAGGGGGTCAAAAATAACACAATAATTTAGATCCTTAGTGATCTGACTAATAAAAAATAAATTCATCTGAAAATCATGTGCATATAGCATGGGTAAATAAATTTTGCAGTCACATGGATGACGTCAAATGAACCTCCCTTGTCTTGTAATGGGTAAATGAACCTTGTTTGCAATGACAACCCATCTAACATGGGAAATATATTAGTATGAACTGAACTGTACTCTGTCCCCACATAGATGTGGGAGGCACCAGAGTCCATGATCCACTCTGTCATATCTACCATCCTACGACTGCTAAAAGCATACACTATACCTGAATAGCTCGAAGAGGCTTTAACAATGGCTGCAATATCTGGGGAACCTGTACTGGTGTGGGTAAATGAACCTTGTTTGCAATGACAACCCATCTAACATGGGAAATAGATTAGTATGAACTGAACTGTACTCTGTCCCCACATAGATGTGGGAGGCACCAGAGTCCATGATCTACTCTGTCATATCTACCATGCTACGTCTGCTAAAAGCATATGCTATACCTAAATAGCTCGAAGAGGCTTTAACAATGGCTGTAATATCTGGGGAACCTGTACTGGTGTCGATAGCAAGAGTCATTATCTTCCTCAAATGGGAGACGATGTCATCAAGACATGAATCAGTATGATGAATCGAACTGTCAGGAGGCTTAATCTACTCCGCCATACGAGGACATGCGAGGTATCCATGTTATGATAGCATGTATCCTCAGAATGACCTTGGGATGATAATAAGTGTAAGGGCCACGTCGACGTCTACCTCCTCTTCCACATGGAACACACCCTTTGAACTAAGTAGAACCTCCCATGCTATGAGAGACATCCATCATTGAGGAGGTTTGTGTGGTGACAGGTGGTGGGACAAGCAACCTGCTGAGTCTACTGTAGGCCTCCTCAATGGGAGGTATGGTTGCACCTATAAGAAGCTATGCACGTGCCGACTCGTACTCAAGATACAGAATAACCAAGAAGCCTTCAATCACCATGAAGTTTCTGTATGCCATATGCTGCTCAGTATATGTGGTAACAATCATGAAGTTGTGAAGCTTCTTGAACATGCCATGAAGCGAAGAGTAGAATGTATGCAGATGATGACCATTCTGCTTGGTCGTGTAGATATCAAACTGTATATAAAGAACCTTGGCATCATTCATCGCTTGGGCATATGTGGCTGCCACAATATCCCATATCGTCTTGGTAGTAAAATGGTTTAAAATGTCATTGGCGATCTCTGTGGTAAGAGTACCAACGAGCCAAACACATGCGTAGATGTCGTCTTGCTTCCACAGAGCATTCTCTCTAGTCTTATTTAGTCTTATCCGCCGGTTCTGGCTGTGTTAGAATGCGCTCCTTGTTATTGTACTGTATGAGGATCAAGAACTGCATGGATTACAACTCATAGTTGGTCTCATCCATCTCACGATGAGAGCTGGACCCTTGAAGGCATCGGATGAAGAAAAGATGTTACCCTTGTTTTCTGACATGATTGAAAAAGTGGCTAAAACAGAGCTCGACTTGGGTAGTAGACCGGTTTGAGTGAGTCTACAAGATCATATGGAGGATTGGTTATACATGTAGACTCATACAACCATCCTCATCAATCCTCCATCCACGCTAGGGTCAGAGAAGTGATTTATTAGTTTGAAATCACCTTTTCCGGTCAAAATCAGATCGTTCAGGAATGCTGAACGGCGCTAGAGAGGAATAGGATGGCCCTAGGGGGGCCTAAAGGTGGCTGATAGATGCCCTACTAGGTGGTCGGATGACCACAATGGTCATGGACAACACCCAACAGGTCTGGGTGGCGGCCCGAGGGGCCAAGGGTGGCCAGGGCGGTGACGTTAGGGCCCACCGACATCCTGGGCAAATCGTGCAAGTTCTATGGAGGGTTAGGAGGCGTCGAAGGCATAGGGATGGGCTGTAGCGGTGTAACCCTCCAAGAGAGACCGCTGCCGGCGTCGACAATGTGGGAGAGGCACGAGGCAGCAGCGCATGGCGTGGCGTTGGCTGCCGACGGTGCGTTGGGCGAAGGAGAAGGGGGCGTCGGGTGAGGTTAGGGCATGGGGTACGAGAACTCTGGTCTATGAGCATCGCTCTGATACCATGTGGAGAGAAAATAATGAGTTGCTTATTCAAAAGACCATAGGGTTCTCTTATAGAGGAAAAACCTGTGGGGGCAAATTACATGATATAGATGGAATGAAAAGAGAATACATAAACATGATAAAATATAATGAATATCTCAACATGACACAACATGGAGTTGGATGAGGAGGAGCTATCGAGTCGTGCGGTTGTCCACAAAATCCTGGAGGAGGATAGGAAGAGGGAGTTTGAGTGGAGGTAGAGATCGTGATAGAAGTGGCTGAAGGATGGAGATGCAAACACTAGATTCTTTCATATGATGGTAAATGGCAGAAGGAGGAGAAATTTGATCTACTCGGTTGAGGTTGTGATGTGGGCCCTGTGGTTAGCAAGGAATGAGGTGATATTCCGTCAAGATCGTTCTAAAGTGATAATGTCATTTCCCATGCTAAAGCACTAATTAAGAGTTGGGTCATGCAATTATTTTAGGGTTTTATTCTTGTACTTGTAATCTTGTGACTTAATTGTGATGTTTTGGACACACCTATCCGGTGGACACTTTTTTCTTTAAAAAAATAAGAAATTTAAGATTTCCTAAGAATTGAGATTGTTAGATCCAAAGAGGGTCTAAGTATTTGTTAAATGAAATATAACCTTGATCTATTAAAGGACACTGGAAAAGTACGGTGTTATCTCCCCTTAAGGCATATCATAAGCTGTCTTAAAGATACAAAACTCTTGGATGAGTTGCTAAGGAGTGCTGTTAAAGGCACGTGGAAAAACTTCTTTCTCATGCACAACATGCCATATATCACTTATGTGGTGAACAACATGAACCGCTTCATGCATTCCCCTACATATATTCATTTCTATCTATTTGATATTATGCTACTTAAAGTGTAGAGGTTTATATTATGTTATTGATGTACTGTTCCGTATTTCCTATTTATATAATGTACGTCTATGTAATTTACCCAAGGGTTTTCTCTCTATATAAGAGACCCGGGGGCTCTATGGAATAACACAGAAGAGTATCCTTTTACTCTAACATGGTATCAGAGCCAAAACCCTAGCCTAGGGTTTTTCTCCACCCGCCAACCCCCCCCCCCCCCGGCCGCCGCCGCCGCTCTCTAGCCGGGCCTCCTCCTCTCTCCGCCAGGCCCTCCCGTGCACCTCTCCAGTCACCGGGCGCCCTCTCCCGCCGCCCCTTTCCAGCCGCCGGGTCCCCCTTGCCGCCGCAGGGCCCCCCCGGGACCCCCCCTGCCGCCGGGACCCCCCCCTTGCCGCCGCCGGGTCCCCTCCCGCCTCCCCTTGCCGTCGGGAGCCCCCCCTTGCCGTCGGGGCTCATCCCCTGCCCCTCACTCGCCGCCGGGCTCCGTCCACCGCTGATGGGTTCAAGTGCATAAGTCTACATATGCACTTGAATCCTAACGTGTCTGTGTAGACAGTGGTTCTGTTGTCTCTCATCCCTTGGTCTTCCTCTCCGGCAATATGTCAGACCAAAAGATTGATATGCCCGCCATAGGTGCCTTCAAAGGCTCGACACCAATAGTCAAGATGGACGGGACGAACTACGAACTCTGGGCTATGCAGTTCCCGAGTCTTATGAAGTCGTGTGGTAAGAAACATATTCTTACCGAAGAGGAGCCGACAGAGAAGACGGGGATTTATGCCTCATGGGAGGCGGACGATGCGTATGCCAAAGTTTGGCTGTCAGGGACGCTCACGATGGAGATAGACAACGACGTCCTTCATCAACCCACCGTCAAGGCAATGTGGGATATTCTGGCCACTGCATACTCTCAAGTGCGGAACGAGACGAAGATGCTGCAGTTGCAGCATGATATTTTTACCATGAAGCAAAATGGGAGGCCTCTTCATTCTCTGTACACGTCTCTTCGTGGAATGTTCGAGAAGTTATATAGCACCATCCCGCTCACAGCTACTCCAGAACAGCAGAAGATGTTCCGCAACGCTACTATGGTAGGCGTATTACTTGCTGCCCTTGACCCAGAGTACGAGGCAGCACGCTCTCAGATCCTTGCCGATGCCACTATTCCACCGATGGAAGAAGTCTACAGGAGGCTCAGTTGTGTACCAGTTCCATCAAATACAACGACTCCACCTCCCTCGGCAATGGCAGTCTCCAGAGGACGAGGTAGTTCGTCTTCATTTCGTGGCAGAGGAAGTGGTGGACGTGGCCGAGGAGGTCGTGTACGCTCTACGTGCTCATTCTGTCGTCGTACTGGTCATTCGGAGGATACATGCTATTCCAAGCATGGCTTCCCTCCTTCTGCACGTGTCGCTGATCATGTTCAGGGTCCACCAGCATCTACTCCAGATCACAGGTTCGAGGAGCTAGTGGCACGGCTTCGTGATATTATGCCACAATCATCTTCAGAGGGTGCTGACACTTCCGACGTTGCGGCTTCGGCGTCAGCTAGTACATCTGCTACTGTCAGTACCTCAGGTAGTACTTCAGTCTCCTGTCATAACCATGATCTCACAGGTTGGATTGTTGATTCTGGAGACACCCATCATCTCTGTCGTGATAGAGATAACCTACAGTCCTATAGAGCTGTTCAGCCTGGTCGCTTCGTACTCATAGCTGATGGCACTCATTCCCCTATTGTCGGTCAGGGGGAGACGGCTTTGCTACCCTCTATGCACTTACAGAATGTTCTACATGCACCAGAGTTCTCTATGAATTTATTATCAATTAGTCAGATTACAAGAGATTTGCACTGTCGTGCTGTATTTGACCCATCTTCTGTCATTTTTCAGGACATACTAACGGGCAGGGTGATTGGCTGTGGCTCTCAGCACAATGGCCTCTATCGTCTCGTACGGAACTCTTATGCTGGCGTCTCACTACATTCTCAGGGTTCTGTATCTCCATATACCTGGCATCTTCGATTTGGTCACCTGCCGCTACAGAAAATGCGTCACCTCCTACCTCAGATATCTCCGAATTCGTCATTTCGTTGTGAAGCGTGTCAGTTAGGGAAGCACCATCGGTCCAGCTTCCCCAGTCGTCAGGGTCGGAGCAGTCACTCCCCATTTGAGTTATTTCATATAGATATTTGGGGTCCCAGTCGTGTCCCAGATCATCAGGGGCACAGGTTCTATTTAGTTGTAGTTGATGATTTCTCTCGAGTGTCTTGGACTTTTCTTCTTAAAAATAAATCCGAAGCAGGAAGTGCTATTCAAAACCTTATCAATGAAGTTCAAAATGTTTTTTCCTCTACTGTTAAGTATGTGCGTACTGACAATGCATTGGAATTCTGCACTCGTTCCCTTGCTCGCTTTCTTTCCTCTAAGGGCATTATCCACCAAACCACATGTCCATACACATCTCAACAAAATGGTGTTGCAGAACGGAAGCATCGACACTTTCTTGATATTGCTCGCACATTACTTATTCAGAGCTGTGCCCCATTAGCCTTTTGGGGGGATGCTATACTTACAGCATGCTATCTGGTCAACCGCATGCCTGGTACTGTTCTTGGGGAAAAGTCTCTTATCTCTGTTCTCTTTCCTAACAAGGATTTGTTTTCACTTACACCTCTGGTCTTTGGCACAGTTGCGTTTGTCCACCGGTTATCTCCAGGACTTGATAAGCTCTCTCCTAGAGCTATCAAATGTGTTTTTGTGGGCTACTCGAGGACACAGAAAGGATATCGTTGCTATGACCCCATTCATGATAAGTACTATGTGAGTGCTGATGTTAAATTTTTCGAACCAGTCATGTACTTCTCCCCTGCAGGTGACAGGTTGGTCTCCTCCACACCCACGGATACTAATGTCTATGTGCCTCCACCTCCAAGCCTGGGCCAATCTGACTCCACTACACCACCACCACCACCACCACCACCTCCGACTGTACCATTTCCTAAAATCTATACAAGGCGGTCAGGCCCTGCTCAAGCTACATGCCAACCATCCAGCACACCTCAGGTATGTTCTGATGTTATCACTAATGATGGGTTAGATAATGCACCAGTGCAGGAGCCTTTACTACAGGAGGAGGATCCGCCAGACACCACAGTGATAGATGATCTTGATCGGCCTATTGCTCATAGGAAGCAGAGAAGACAATGTGCATCATATCCTCTTGCATCTCAAGTATCATTTCATTGTCTCAATGGGGATTTCCAGAGATTTGCAGCAATTGTCTCGTCGGTTGAGATTCCACGGACCTATCAAGAAGCCATGAAGATTGATTACTAGCGTCTAGCTATGGAAGAGGAGATGCGTGCCTTACAGTCTCGAGGGACTTGGTCTCTAGTCCCCATTCCTCCAGGTGCCTCTGTGGTGAGCTGCAAGTGGGTGTTTACGGTGAAAAATCATGCAGATGGGCGTCTTGATAGATACAAGGCCAGACTTGTTGCACGTGGATTTACCCAAACTTATGGGGTAGATTATTTGGATACTTTTTCACCAGTGGCTCGACACTCCACTCTTCGCATCCTCCTATCTGTTGTCGTGGTACGTGACTGGACCATTTTCAGCTTGATGTCAAGAATGCTTTCTTTTATGGTGACCTACAGGAAGAAGTCTACATGCAGCAGCCACCAGGGTTTGCTGCTGAGGGGGAGACTCAGATGGTGTGCAGACTTCATAAGGCTATCTATGGCCTCAAACAGAGTCCCCGGGCATGGTTCCAGAAGCTTTCTCAGCTGATTGAACGACAGGGGTTCAAGAGATCAAATGCGAACCATTCACTGTTCGTCCAGAAGACCCCTAGAGGTACAGTTGTTGTCATGATATATGTTGATGACATTTTGGTTACAGGAGATGATGCTCAGGGAATTGAGATAACCAAATCCCTATTGGGAAATCAGTTTATTACGAAGGATCTAGGCACGATACGATATTTTCTGGGAATAGAGTTTGCGAGAAATGCACAAGGAATGGTAATGACTCAAAGAAAATATGTCACAGACTTGCTAGTTGAAACAGGAATGACTGGATGCAGACCGTCGAGCACGCCTATGGACCCAGGCATGAAGTTGTACGACAATGATACCGAAGAGGTGGACAAAAGAAGGTACAGAGAGATGGTGGGTAAGCTCTTATACATTACTATTGTAGAGATAGTTCGTAGTTTCATTATCTCTTTATGTAGTTTATCGTTATTTCTTTATCTTATATAGACCTCTCTGTAATTTACCCTTTAGGTCTCTCCCTATATAAGAGAGCCTAGGGTTTTCTGAATCAATAGAGTAGTCTCTTTTCTCAACATGGTATCAGAGCCACCCTAGGGCTCTCCACCCGCCGCCTCCCTCTCCCCACCCGCCGCCCTCTTCTCGACACGATCTTCGCCGCCGCCTTTCTCTCGTTCCCGCGCCCTCTCCTTGGCCCAGCCCCACTGCCACCGGGCGCCCTGCGGTCATCCCCAACGATCCCAGCCGCTGCCAGCGCCTCCACGGCGCTAACAGTCGCCGCCAGCCAGCCCCAGGCGGTCTTCCCAGCGATCCTAGCTGTTGCCAGCGCCCCCACGGCGCTCCTACTCGCCGCCAGCAGTCCCCGACTGCTGCAGTAGGCTCCAGCCACCGCCAGCCAGCCCCAGGCGGACTTCCCCGGCACCTCCAGTAGCTGCCAGGCGCTTCCCGGTTCTCCCAGCAAGCCGCGCAAGGCCTCCAAGCGGCTCCCAGCCGCTGAAAGGGCTGTCAGCCCCTTGTAGGGCTGCCCTAGTCTCTCCCTCGTCCGTTCTATGGATTTGAGTGCGTAACGTCTACATACGCACTCAAATCCGATGCAGTTGTTGTAGACATTCAGCATCACGTCTACATATCCTAGTTCTTCTCCGAGCGGCAGTATGTCAGAATCAAAAGTTGATATGCCCTCCACCGGTGCATTCAAAGGTCCTGCGCCAATAGTCAAGATGGACGGGTCTAACTATGAGCTCTGGGCTATGCAGTTCATGAGCCTCATGAAGTCGAATGGTAAGAAGCACATTCTTACCGAGGATGAGCCCGCAGAGAAGACTGGGATCTATGCCTCATGGGAGGCTGATGATTCCTATGCGAAGGTCTGGTTGTCCGGTACCTTGACGATGGAGATTGCTAACGACGTCCTCCATCAGCCCACTGCTAAGGCAATGTGGGACATTCTTGCTGCCACATATTCGCAGGTGCGAAATGAGACGAAGATGTTGCAGCTTCAGCACGACATATTCACAATGAAGCAGAACGACAGACCTCTCCATTCTCTTTACACATCCCTAAGAGGGATGTTTGAGAAGCTATACAGTATCATCCCTCTCACTGCAACTCCTGAGCAGCAGAAGGCATTTCGAAACGCCACCATGGTTGGTGTTCTACTTGCGGCTCTTGACCCTGAGTATGATGCAGCTCGATCTCAGATTCTCGCTGATGCAGTTATTCCTCCAGTTGAAGATGTTTACAGAAGGCTTAGTCGCATTCCAGTTTCCTCCAGCTCTTCTACTCCATCTCCTTCAGCGATGGCAGTCTCGCGTGGGAGAGGTGGACCACCATCTGGCCGTGGTCGTGGACGTGGCCGTGGACCTCAGGGAAGGGGTGGTCGTTTCAGTCAGACATGCTCCTATTGTCACCACACAGGACACTCGGAGGAGACATGCTATTCGAAGCATGGATTTCCAGCATCGGCACGTGTTGCAGAGCACTCCCAGTCTCCACTGACTTCTACTGCAGATAATCGATTTGACGAACTTGTGGCCCGTCTCCGTGATATTATGCCACATGCTTCTGGTGATTCGTGTGGTGGCTCCTCAGATATTGCTGCCACTGCCTCTGCCAGTTCATCCGCAGCCGCGAGCTCCTCAGGTAGATCTACTACATCTCATGATATATCTGACTGGATTATTGATTCCGGAGCCACACATCATCTCTGCCGGGATAGAGGTAGATTGCAAGCCTACAGGGACATTCCTCCCGGCCGATCAGTGCAGATAGCAGATGGTACCCATTCGCCCCTTGTTGGACAGGGGGAGGTTTTTCTATCCTCCACTTTGCAATTACAGAACGTTCTGCATGCTCCTGAGTTCTCCATGAATTTGCTATCTATTAGTCAGATTACGAAGGATTTGAATTGTCGTGCCATATTTGACCCGTCTTCTCTCATTTTTCAGGACATACTCACGGGCAAGGTGATTGGCTGTGGCTCTGAGCAGAATGGTTTGTATCGGCTGGTCCGGGATTCATATGCTGGCGTCTCCTCTCATTCTGCTGGACCAGTCTCTCCGTACATTTGGCACCTCCGATTTGGTCACCTTCCACTTCAGAAAATGCGCCATCTTCTGCCTCAGATCTCTCCTAGTTCTTCGTTTCAATGTGAAGCGTGTCAGTTGGGAAAGCATCACAGGTCGAGCTTCCCACGTCATCTGAGTCGGAGCAGCAGCTCCCCTTTTGAGTTGTTACATATAGATATATGGGTCTAAGTCGTGTTCCCGATCATCAGGGACACAGGTTTTATCTTGTGGTAGTGGATGATTTCTCTCGTGTGTCATGGGTCTTTCTTTTGAAAAATAAATCTGAAGCAGGAAATGTGATCAGGAACTTGATTAATGAAGTGCTCAATGTCTTTTCTGCAAATGTCAAATATGTTCGGACTGATAATGCCCTTGAATTTGTACACGCTCACTTTCACAATTCCTTTCATCAAAGGGTATTATTCACCAAACCACTTGTGCATATACCTCACAACAAAATGGTGTCGCGGAAAGAAAGCATCGCCATCTCTTAGATATTACTCGTACATTGTTGATTCAGAGTTGTGCCCCTATTTCTTTCTAGGACGATGCTGTTCTTACTGCTTGTTATCTGGTCAACCGAATGCCATCCTCAGTCCTTGGTGAAAAGATACCTATGTCCATTATTTTTCCAGATAAGGAGTTATTTTCACTGACTCCACGTGTCTTTGGAACTGTGGCTTTTGTGCATCGTCTATCTCCTGGACTTGACAAACTCTCTCCTAGAGCAGTCAAGTGCGTCTTTGTTGGTTATTCCAGAACTCAGAAGGGCTACCGGTGTTATGATCCTGCAACTAAGAGGTACTTCGTGAGTGCTGATGTCACTTTCTTTGAGTCTGTCATGTATTTCTCTCCTGCAGGTGACAGAATGGTACCATCCACTACCACTGATGATATCTATGTTCCTCCACCACCTACATTGAGTACCCCTGAGTCGTCCCCTGAGTCTGTCTCCACGCCAGCACCACCTCCACCACCTCCACCACCTCCTCCACCTCCACCCATTCCACGGCCTATCATATCACCATTACCTATGTTCTATACACGCCGGTCAGGTCCTGCTCAGACTACGCAGCAGCCGATCATCATGCCTCAGGTATGTTCAGATGGCATTACTACTAACGGGTCAGATTTGGTACATGTGCAGGATTCTACAGTACAGGCAGACACTAGCCCATCTAGTACAACAGATGATGATCTTGATGTTCCGATTGCTATTCGGAAGCAGAGGAGGCAATGTGCCTCATATCCATTTGCTTCACAGGTTTCCTTTCACCGTCTCACTGGGGATTTTCAGAGATTTGCCACAGCCTTGTCTTCCGTGGAGATACCACGGACATACCAGGAAGCCTTACAGAATGAATGCTGGAGATTAGCAATAGAGGACGAAATGAGGGCCCTACAGTCTCGTGGCACTTGGTCTTTGGTCCCTGCACCTTCTGATGCATCCGTTGTGAGCTGTAAATGGGTCTTCACAGTCAAATATCATGCAGATGGCACGTTGGATAGATACAAAGCACGCTTGGTTGCCCGTGGGTTTACACAAACCTACGGTGTGGATTACATGGATACTTTCTCTCCAGTGGCGAGGCACTCTATGCTTCGTATTCTATTATCTGTTGCTGTAGTACGTGATTGGAGCATATCTCAACTGGATGTGAAGAATGCCTTTCTATACGGTGACTTACAGGAGGAAGTCTACATGCAACAGCCACCTGGGTTTACTGCTGAGGGGGAGAAGCACATGGTCTGTAGACTTCACAAGTCGATATATGGCCTCAAACAGAGTCCCAGAGCATGGTTCCAGAAGTTGTCTAACCTGATTGAGCAACAGGGATTCAAGAGGTCAAATGCCGATTACTCTTTGTTTGTCCAGAAGTCATCGGCAGGTACGGTTGTCATTATGGTCTATGTGGATGATATTCTTGTTACAGGAGATGATGTTCAGGGCATAAAGAGGGCGAAGGCATTCTTAGGCAGTCAGTTCGTTACAAAGGATCTTGGAACCCTACGATATTTTCTGGGGTTGGAATTTGCAAGGAATGCACAAGGCTTGGTGATGACACAACGAAAGTATATTACGGACTTCCTGATTGAGACTGGCATGGATGGGTGCAAGCCATCTAGTATTCCCATGGACCCCAGCATGAAGCTGTATGATGGTGATACAGATGAAGTGGATAAGAGGGGATACAGAGAAATGGTGGAAAAACTCCTCTACATTACCATTACTCGTCCAGACATTGCATTTGCTGTTAGCAGGGTGAGCCAATTTATGGAGCAGCCAAGACAGGTTCACATGGATGCTATACACATGATACTGAGATATCTGAAGTCTTTTCCAGGGTCAGGGCTACTATTCAGGAAGGACACAGACTTATCTGTCTCAGCGTGTGCAGATGCAGACTATGCAGGATGTCCTAAGGATCGGAAATCAACCTCAGGTTTTGCAGTGTTTATTGGAGGTTCTTTGGTTTCTTGGAAAAGCAAGAAACAAACTGTCGTGGCAAGGTCCAGTGCAGAATCTGAATATAGGGCCATGGCTCAAGCCAGCACGGAGATGATGTGGGTTCGTTCAGTACTAGAAGATCTACATGTACCTGTGCCCCTGCTTATGAAGCTCCAGTGTGACAACCAGGCAGCATTGTTTATTGCCAACAATCCAGCTTTCCATGAAAGGACCAAGCATATTGAAGTTGACTGCCATTACACGAGGGACTTGATCCAGAGAGGATTGATATCTACTGCACATGTGAGCTCGGGAGATCAGACAACAGATATATTCACCAAGCCACTGCTCAGAGGACCGTTTCAAAGATGTTCATCCAAGCTGAGCATGATAGATATCTATGCTCCACCTTGAGGGGGAGTGTAGAGATAGTTCGTAGTTTCATTATCTCTTTATGTAGTTTATCGTTATTTCTTTATATTATATAGACCTCTCTGTAATTTACCCTTTAGGTCTCTCCCTATATAAGAGAGCCTAGGGTTTTCTGAATCAATAGAGTAGTCTCTTTTCTCAACAACTATAACTCGATCGGATATTGCCTTTGCAGTAAACCGGGTGAGTCAATTTATGGAGCAGCCTAGGCAAGTTCATATGGATGCCTTGTATGTGATATTGAGATATCTGAAGTCTTCCCCAGGCATAGGGTTGCTATTCAGAAAAGATACAGATCTGTCTATTTCAGCTTGTGCAGATGCAGACTATGCAGGATGTCCAAAGGATCGTAAATCTACTTCTGGATTTGCTATCTTCATAGGAAGCTCTTTGGTTTCTTGGAAAAGCAAGAAACAGACTGTTGTGGCGAGATCCAGTGCTGAATCCGAGTACAGAGGCATGGCACAAGCAAGCGCAGAGATGATGTGGGTTAGAACAGTCTTAGAAGATTTGAATGTAGATGTCTCCTTGCCTATGAATCTTCAATGTGACAATCAGGCAGCATTGTTTATTGCCAATAATCCAGCTTTTCATGAGAGAACAAAGCACATCGAGGTGGATTGTCATTATACTAGAGATATGATCCAGAAGGGCTTCATTTCCACTTCTCATGTCAGTTCAAAGGACCAGATTGCTGATATATTTACCAAGCCATTGCTCAGAGGACCTTTCCAGAGATGTTCTTCCAAGCTGAGCATGATTGATATCTATGCTCCATCTTGAGGGGGAGTGTAGAGGTTTATATTATGTTATGATGTACTGTTCCGTATTTCCTATTTATATAATGTACGTCTATGTAATTTACCCAAGGGTTTTCTCTCTATATAAGAGACCCGAGGGCTCTATGGAATAACACAGAAGAGTATCCTTTTACTCTAACATAAAGGAAACCTAGGAAAAATGTTATTTTTTATGCAGGAAGATGAGAGAGTCAAAGCATATATAGACATGGACTGTGCTAGATCGGTTCATAATTGTCCCTCTACCTCAACGTACTCCATCTACTTGGATGGAACTCGTCATATGGAGGAGTAAGAAACAAATCATGTGTGCTGGATCTAATGCCGTAGTATTATAGAATATGGCATGACTTTTGTCGTTGCTGAGATAATCTGGGTTCAGATAACTTCAGGATATGGGAATTAAGCCGGCATGCCTATATAGTTGTATTGTGGCAACAGGATCACCGTTAATCTTGCTAATAACCCTATGCAGCATGATCATACTGAACATGTGGAAATTCCAAAAAAGTTTGATGCCTAATAACTTTGTCTCCCTTACATTAAATTTGAAGACAGGCAGATATTTCATGAAGGGCCTTCTATTGTGCAACACAAGATGACAATGCACAGTTGAGCGTGATTAACATCCATGCCCAACTTGAGGGGGAGTGTTCAGAGATGTACTTGTGTACTTGTGTAGATGCAACTTGGATGTAGATCCATTTAATCCTCACCTATATATATATATTGTACACATCCCATCGTTAGTTATCAAGTGTAAAGGAAGGAAAAAAATCCAGTCTTTTGTATGCATTATGAAATCCTCCACTGGGTTTTCCCTTTCTAAATCCTAGTATTCTTGTGATTATTTTCTTGCTTGCATGTTTTTTCACAGTTTCAAGCATTTGCCTGATCTTTTAAATACAAATGTTCTGGATGACCATTTGTTTCTAATGGATCCTTGGTCTTTCCATAAAAAAACCTGCCTTACCTACGGAAATACTCTGGTCTGTTTTGAAAAAAATCAAGGAGTAATCGAGAAGGTAGTAATCATGTTTGGAATATTGACCTACAAGTTTGAGATTTTTAAAGTTGTCGGAAATCCAGGCCTAGTATCTTCTTTAATGGTTAAATAAGTAACCTAGCTAACCAAATTAGTTAGACTCCCTCAAGTTTTATAAACTTCGATGTGATGTCATTAGAACCTACATGAATTCTTATGTTCACCTTTTTTACTTCATTTTATCTTTGCAATCCTAATGTTTTTATCAGAACTCAGTTCCTAAGATTTCTTCTTGTTTTCATCAGAATCATTTCTCTTTTTTTAATAGAAGGTAGCTGGGGAAAAAATATCCATGATTGCTGCAGGGAGGAGGCTTTTAGCAAACGCACTTAAAGACCCTGATAATCAGCATTTTGTGTTACTTTCAGAAAGGTAGTTTCTATTTATAGTCCATTGATCTATTTGTTTATTTTATTTGTTCTGATTCCTTGGAGCATCTGTTATTGAATGCAGCTGTGTACCTCTACATAGTTTTGATTATGTCTATAGGCATCTGATTCATACCAACATAAGCTTTGTTGACCGGTAAGTTAATATTTTGACATATAACTTATGGGCTTGGCAGGGGTATCTTCTTTTATTTATAATTATTTGAAAATTTGTATTGAGGTCTGGGAGTAAGAGGGGTTCTTGAAAAACTTGTTTGAATTGCCTATTCAGATTTGAAGACCCTGGACCACATGGTTCTGGGAGGTATTCAGAGCGCATGATGCCTGAGGTTGAGAGAAAGGACTTTCAGAAAGGCTCACAGGCATGCCATTTTTTGTTACATCAATTATATTCATATTTCTTTTCACATAAATTTGTTATCTAGAAGGTTGGGTTGGATGGTTAATGATCTGCTAGTTTCTTTTGTCGATTGAATAATCTTTTTTATGCGTGAATAGTTTTGGCATCTTTACTGAAAATGCTCTTCGAAATTTTTCACTTGGTTTTATATCTTTATAAAAGTCGCGTGTGCATACGCATCTCTACTGAAAATACATCTCTCTATTCTTAGGGGGTTGGAGTACCGCACCTGAACCCCTCTCCCAAACTCATCGTTTCAATAGAAGCCAAACTGTGGACATTAACTTTTGAAAATCCACCTCCAATCAACCCATGAGGTTTTCAGGAGAAGATTAACCTACATAGGCATAAGTTGAATGAAAGTTATCCAAGGGTTGATCATTGCAAAATATATAAAAAAAGAGTCGTCAGAAAGGGTCAATCAACTGGAAGGGTCACTAAATAAGGAATAAACGTAAATCTTATTTAGATGACTAGCTGGAAATATTTAATTTGTAGTTTTTAATTATTTTAAATATAAACATTTTATAAAAATATATGTTAATATTTATATATGTTGGGAAAAGAGAATAAGTTGTTTATTCCTAAGAACCTTGGGCTCTCTTATATAGAGAGACCTATGGATAAATTACATAAGACTGACATAAGTAAAGAAAATAAAGAAACAATACAGAAACATAAATATATCTCTAAACTCCCCCTCAAGATGAAGCATAGATGTTAACCATGCTCAGCTTGGATGAACACTTCTGAAATGGTCCTCTAAGCAAAGCCTTGGTGAAGATATTTGCAGTTTGGTCTCCTGAACTGACATGAGAGGTAGAAATAAAGTCTTTCTGGAACATGTCCCGTGTGTAGTGGCACTACAATAAATAGACAGCCTAGTTATCACATTGTAACTACATAGGAAGAGGTACATCTATATGTAAGTCTGCTGGCACTGCTCGAACCTATATCATCTTCATGCTCACTTGTGCCATAGCTTTATATTCGGATTCAACAATTGATCTAGCAACAATAATTTGCTTCTTACTCTTCCAAGAAATAAGAGAACCGTCAACAAATACAACAAAGCCTGAAGTGGACTTCCCGTCCTTAGGAGTTAGGACATCCTGTATAGTCTACATCTGCACATGCTGAAATAATAAGAGTTGCTCCTTTACTGAATAGCAATCCTCCACCAGGAGATGACTTTAGGTACCTCAATATCATATATATATATATAGCATCCATGTGTACCTGTTGGGGTTGCTTTATGAACTGACTCACCCGGCTAACTGTAAGGAGATGCCAAGTCTAGTGATAGTAACATAGAGAAGTTGTCCCACCAATTCTCTATATCTTCTCCTGTCCATCTCATCTGTATGATCATCATATAGTCTCATACTGGGATCCATAGGAGTAGTAGCAAGTCGGCATCTAGTCATGCCTATTTCTACTAGCATGTTCGTGACATACTTCCTTTAGGTCATCACAAGACCCTACTGATTCCTGGCAAACTCTAACCCCAAGAAATACCTTAGGGTGCCAAGATCTTTGGTTGCAAACTGACGACCCAGAAATTCCTTTGTCCTTTTTATCCCCTGCACATCATCTCCTGTAACAAGTGTTAGAGATTACATTAGGTTATGTTCTTATATTCCATTGTAACCCCACAGAGGTATTTATGTATTTTATCTTTTTGAGCTTTCTAGGGTTTAGTCCTATATAACGATCCCTAAACCTCTTGAATAAACAACTAATCGCATTCTCTCGTCACTTTTCCAGATGGTATCAGAGCAACGGTCCTAGACCGGTGTTCCGACCTAAAACCCACTGCCACCACCAACCCCCTCGTCCGAGAAAGCTCCTATCGTGTGCTGTCGAGCCTCTAGGCCTTCTCTCGCGGACACGTCGTCGGGCTTCTAGCCCTCCGCATGGTGCAACATGGGCCCAAGGGCTACTCCAACCCCTCTTGCGTGCCTGGAGCATCGCTAGGGCTCCTAGCATCACCCTCTTGCGCCACCAGGTGCCCCTAGAGCTGACCAGAAGCTCCTCCAGGTGCTCTCTGCCGCTTGGAGCTCCTCCAGGAGCTCCCAATGCCGACCAAAGGCATTGCAAGGTGCCCCTAGCACCGCCTAGTGCATCCTAGCGACATCTAGAGTGCCGCCTCGCCGCCCTAGTGCTGCCTCATGTGCCCTAGCACCACCTAGAGTGCCTCCTCGCCGCCCGAACATGTCACCAAAGAATCCTACTTCCTAAGGGGCAGGATGGAACCACGGGAGAAGGCCTCAAAGGGCCATATGTGTCTATTTAATTTCTCATTGAGTACAGGGGATGTGGGGCTCCTTATATAACCCCACAAACAGAACAGAGTCCCACAGTTAGTAGATGTGAGATTAAACATGAGTGGGTAGTAATTGGATCCTAGAGAGATCTAATTATCACTCTATTACATTCTCCAACACTCCCCCTCAAGTTGGAGCTGAGAAAGCTGCAATTTGGAACAAAAAGAAAAGTATACAACAAGTCTTCACACGATACATCACAAGAAGAATATGTCTCTGTTGTTCGTAGAAGCCCTCGCTCGAGGACGAGTCTGCAACTTTCAGTTACTGGAACATATCTCTGCCATACCTGTAGAGACGTTGTGATACCAAGTCACCGAAACGTATCTCTGTCGTACCTGGAGAAGAGTCGTAATAGGAGAAGTCCAGCGCAAAG
The DNA here is from genome assembly GCA_037367405.1 of Ottelia alismoides. Lineage (NCBI taxonomy): Eukaryota > Viridiplantae > Streptophyta > Magnoliopsida > Alismatales > Hydrocharitaceae > Ottelia > Ottelia alismoides. The sequence goes on from JAZKJV010004830.1 coordinate 97,473, forward strand.
TACTAGTCGGATCGTAAAAGAAGTATACGCCTTGACGAAGAAGTCGATGCTCGGTGAAGAGAGTAGATCACAATAGTAGACTGGAGTGCCAGTTTGTCAGTCATGATCGGTAGTTTACATCCTGAAAATCCATCTCTGACTCCCCATTTCTCCTATACTTGATAAAATAAAGAGCTTGGAACATCAAGTTAGGAGAAACAAAACATGCATTTTTTTGCACAAAGTCGTTCAACATTTTTTTTATTTTTTCTCTCGGCTATTTTCACTCTTTTTATAAGCGGACTCTCTCTCTCTGTCTCTCTCTTTAAAAGCATACGGTTTTTTTGTACGCACCCTTTTTTCATTTTGAAAGATGTATAGGACCCAATTTGAGCCGAAAGAAAGTAGCAACGATATTTTTTTTTATAATTTTAGGGTTCCCTTTGAGGGAAACCCCTTCATCTATTCCACATAGAAGGGTTTTCCTGCTCGATTGCCGCCGCCTATGGGAGGGAAGCGGCAACGCCGCCTGTTGAAGGAGGTGGTGCCTCACCACCTCGCGCCGTCTGCAACCGTCGAAGGAGGGTTGTACTCGATGGATAGTGCCACCTGGAGGATGTTCTCCCTACGATGGGGCTTCATCAGTGCCACATGGGAGCAGTTCGTATCACTGGAGGTGCTTGCGGCACTGTAGGAGGCTCCATTGTTGGGAGCTCGAAGGAGTAGCGGGTTGTGCCGCAAAGAGAGGAGGACGGCTCTGCCTGGAGCTGGAGAAGGGCGTGGGGACAGAGCGTCGCTTGGAGAACTGCAAGAGGGAGGTGCTGCCTGGAGAAGATAGGGTCATTAGACTGGAGATGCTCGTGCGGCGAGATGCTTGGAGGCCCCTACTCACATGCGGAGTAGCTAGAGCATGGAGGCGACGCTGCTTGGATGGTGGGCATGGTGCTGCCTCGAGGAGAGTATGTGTGTATGGAGGAACCATATGCATGGAGGTGTTGTACGCCTACGATTGCTGTTGGAGATCAAAAACACTGTCGAAATGGCTGACTTCGCGTAATCAAATATAGGGTTTCTTAAGTGAACCCAACAACACCTTGACGAATAAATAAACCATAATCTCCAAACAAAACTTTAAAAAACTGAATCAGATCTTCGAATATTCATAAGAATGACCGTAATCTGATACCATGTTGAAATCTAGAATGCGGAAGAGTTTGATAAAGAGAGCATGAGAACATAAAGAAAGATAAACATTGACACGGGGATTTTACGTGGAACCCTACTCCCTAAGGAGCGGGATGAAACCACGGGGGAAGGCCTCAAAGGGCCATATGTGTCTATTCAATTTCTCATTGAGTACAAGGAGTGTGAGGCTCCTTATATAGCTCCACAGATAGACCGAGTCCTACAGTTAGTATATGTGGGACTAAACATGAGTGGGTGGTAATTAGATCATTGAGAGATCAATTACCACTCTATTACATTCTCCAACAATAACATTGCATCACATTTACCACTCCAACCCTCCCAACCATCCAAACAACTACTGTTCACAAAAGAGTTACTCATCTGACTATCTCTTTGGCAAGAGGTTACTCCACCCAAACCCTGGTTACCAAACAAACATGGGAGTTAGATTTCTCATGTCGCCAATATATGCAATACACAAAAGCTAGCGTCAGCAATGTACAGTGAAAGCATTATATGCATCATGGGTGACGTTGCACATTTGAGATTTTGTAATTGTGTTGCCTTTAATAAAATTTGTTGGATGAAGTCCCTTTGTTGATCATGGGTGACATTGCACATTTGAGATTTTGTAAGCGTGTTTTCTTTAATAAAATTTCTTGGATGAAGTCCCTGTGTTGATGATCCTTTGGCTTTTAAAAAAAAGCTAAGGTCAGCAATGTATAATGTTTCCAAGTGACAGTTTTTTTGTAAAAATAGCCAAAAGACAAAATGTCATGTCATTAATGGTAACATGTTGGGAATAAACACACATGAAATTTTACCACCCATCAATAAGCTAGTTTCGCATGAGGAACGCATGCATGTGAATAACCTAGTTCCGCTGCATTACTGCCCGGATGCAGCCCAGAATTTGCAGGGGTTCTCACATAATGGACGCATGCGAGTAAAGAAGTTAGTCCAAAAGAGATTGCAAAGGAAGTCGTGGATTGGTAGTTGGAATATTGGCACTTTAACTGAAAAATTAATGGAGATAGTGGATACGATGGAAAGAAGGAAGATTCATATACTATGTCTTCAAGAGACTAAATGGGTTGGAGAGAAAGTAAGGGAGATCGAGAAGACATGCTTTAAACTTTGGTATTCAGGTAAAGATAAGGGTAGAAACGGTGTTGGAGTGGTTGTTCATAAGGATTTGAAGGATTGTGTTGTTGAGGTGCAAAGATTCATGGATCGGATTATTTTACTAAAATTAATGCGTGAAGAAGAAATTCTGAATATCATCTCAGTTTATGCATTGCAAATTGGTTTAGATGAAAGGACTAAACAAGCTTTTTGGGAGGATCTAGATAAGATTTTACAAGGAATCCTACTAAGAGAGATGATTTGCATAAGTGGAGATCTTAATGGACATGTGCGAAAAGATGCTTCAAGGTATGCTAGTGTTCATGGAGGACATGATTTTGGGGATAGAAATGAAGAGGGAAAAGTCATTCTGGATTTTGTAATGGCATATGATCTTTTCATAGTAAACACTCTCTTCAAGAAGAGGGAGAAGCATTTAATTACTTATAAGAGTGGCCCAACTAGAATACATATTGATTACTTTACGTTGAGGAGAAGAGATCGGTTGTGTTATAAAGACTGCAAAGTAATCCCAGGAGAGAGTTTGACAATCCAACATCACTTATTAGTCTTAGATGTGCAAATAAAAGGGTCAGTAAAGAAAAGGAGGGTTTCTAAGATCACTAGAACTAAATTGTGGAATCTTCCATTGAAGCAATCGAGCTTCAAAGAGAAGGTTTTAGAAGACTTATTTTAGTATTGTAGCAGAAGTGCAAACAAGATGTGTGAGACAGTAGTATCTTATATCTAAAAGGTAGCCAAAGATGCTTGGCGAGTCAAAGGGAGGAGCTCCAGGTCAAAAGGAGGCTTGGTGGTGGAGTAGAAGCTAAAAATTAAAAGAGCATGCTTTAAAGTTATGTCTAAGGATAGAATATAGTAAACTATCACAAACTACCAAATAGCGAAGAAGGAAGCAAAGAAGGCCGTAAGCAAAGCTAAATCAAAAGCTTATGATGTTTTGTATAAAAATCTCAACTCTAAGGAGGACCAGAAGGATATATTCAGGTTGGCCAAAGCAAGAGAAAAAAGACCAAAGACCTTTTTCAAGTGAGATACATTAAGGACGAAGAAGGTCACGTACATGTTACTCAGAAGGATATAGAGACTATATGTGAGCAGTACTTCCATAAACTTTTCATTGGGGAAGGAAATAGAGAGATCGCTTTGGGTAATCTAGCTAGTAGTAAAAGTTACTTTAATCGTGCAAGCTATAGACGAATACAAAGAAAGGAAGTAGAGGGGGCTTTGGAGGTTATGAGGCTTAGGAAAAGTGTAGGACCGGATGATATCCCTGTAGAAGTATGAGGAGTTTTAGGTGAGCGTGGTTTGACTTGGCTTATGAATCTATTCAATGTTATTTGATGAAGCAAGAAAATGCCTGAAGATTGGAAGAGGAGTACCGTGGTGCCTCTTTATAAGAACAAATGAGACATTCAAAATTGTTCAAATTACAGAGTAAAAATTTGGGATCGTGTGATCGAAAGAAGGTTGAGGCAAGTTTCCAAAGTAAAAGAAAACCAATTCAGATTCATGACAGGTCACTCAACTATTGAAGCCATCCATTTGTTGAGAAGAACAATGGAGATTTATAGATCTAAAAGGAAGAACCTCCATATGATCTTTATTGATTTGGAGAAAACTTATGATTCTGTCACACGAGAGATATTGTGGAGAGTTTTGGAGAAGAGATAAGTACTTTTCCTATACATTAACCTCATAAAGGATATGTATGATAGTGCTTTATCCTGTGTAAGGACCCCGTCCGGGAAGACTGACTATTTAGACATCAACATTGGTTTACATCAAGGTTCAACTTTGAATCCATCTCTTTTTACTTTGATTATAGACGAGTTGACAAGTCACATTTAGGATGAGTTACCTTGATGTATGTTATTTGCTGATGATATTGTGTTGATTGACGAGACTAGAGATGGAGTAAATGAGAAGCTTGAGGTCTGGCAACATGCGTTGGAGACTAAAGCATTTCGTATAAGTAGGGCTAAGGCTGATTATATGGAGTGCACCTTTGATGGAAGCAATGGTGAAGGAATCAAAGTGAAGATTGGTGGCGATAACATTCGGAAGAGAGATTCTTTTAGATGTCTGGGATCTATTTTGCAACATGATTGGTAAATTTTTGAGATGTTACTAATAGAATAAATGCAGACTGGCTAAAGTGGAGAGGAGCCTCTGCTGTTCTCTGTGGTATGAAAATTCTTTTAAAAATTAAAGGAAAGTTTTACAAAGCAGCCGTGAGACTTGCTATGCTCTATGGATATGAACGTTGGCCTGTGAACCATAGACATGTGCAGAGAATGATTGTATCCGAAATGAAATAGCTAAGATGGATGTGTGGATACACACACACACACGTAAAGATCGGATCCGGAATGATGCAATCGAAAAGGAAGTTGGTGTAGCTCGATCGAGGATAAGATGCGAGAAAACCACTTAAGATGGTTTGGTCATTTGCAAAGAAGGTCAGCTGATGCATCAGTTAGGAGATGCGAGCGTTGGGATGTTGAGCTGGCTAAGAGAGGGCGAGGACGGCCCTAGAATTGTTGGAAAGAGACTATACGAAGGATCTTAGTTTTTTGAATATGAGCCCAAGATTGACCCAAGATAGATCTGAATGAAGGCGAAGAATCCATGTAACCGACCCTACTTAATTGTGAGAAAAGGCTTTGTTGTTGTTGTTTATCAATAAACATTTAGTCCTCTTGGGAAAGCTTTTGAGAAATAGAAGCAACACAAATGGAGAGCCTGGGTACACAGAGGCTGCTATTATTAAGACCTACCTCTTTTATTTATGTCATCGTCACACCCCATTCTTGGACCAAGTGGGGTCTTGGTTATTCGGAGATATAGCGAGTGCCAGTGAAATCAATTCTTGCCTTCATCCCTTGGAGCCACTGTCATTGTTGCCGCATGCTATAGACGTAGAATGGCTATGCATACCAAATGGGGTCTTAAGTATTAGGAGATATAGCGAGTGCCAATGACATCAATGCTTCCCCCATCCCATGGGGTCACTGTCACTATTGCTGCATGCTATAGACGTAGAATGGCTATGCACAGATTACCTTTTTTGTGGCCTGTTCGAGTGACAGCTATCCTACGATACAATGCTCACCAACACAAACCAAAAGGAAAATGATGGATATAATTTATCAATCAATAGGCTTAAACCCCTTTTCCAGAAAAGTAGCGGTGCCAAAGGAAGGGAATGGAAAAAAGAGAAAAGAACTGACAGCTTTTTTGCCAAGGCTCCTACGACACTCGTAAACCCACTTTCCAATGGCCCTGGATAGGAATTCTGGCATGTTATGTTCTGTGATAAAAATGGGGTTAGAAAAATTGCTCATAATAGAACTTGTATTGTGTACTGTTTGTTATCTGTGTTCTTGACTTTCTCTTCGCCTACAGTTTTAGAACAAAGTGAATTTATATCATTACATTTATATTCTATGTTCTACTGTGTGCCTGTAGCAACATATCAGGTAGCACTAGAGCTGGAAGTATTTTAACATCTTCTTTAATTTTTTTTTGCAGTGGTTTTCTGTCAAACGGCAACATGCTTTGATAATGTTGGCGGACAATCTTTATTATAACAAATTCAGGAATTTCTGCAGGGTATGGTTTTATCCCAATTTCAATATACTCGTTATGAAGGCGATGTATTATTCTGCATTATAGAAACACAAAAAAAGAACAAGAAAAAAAGAAGATTTCTTTTCACTTCTCTGTGGTTTCTTTTGTGTTTGCTTCTCTTCAAAAGCTGTATGACTTGCATACCTCGTGCATTTCTTGTTCACTGTGCATGTCGGGGCATTGCATTTGGTAAATTCTCTTTGACTGTTGTAGTCCTTTTGTTTGTTTTTTTGTTCGGCTCATCTTTTTGAAGTTATGCTTTTTATATTGTTATTATTTAATTGCACTGCAGCAGTAATTCATAAGTGAAATCAACTATCATTTCCTTTTTCGTCAGTGTTCCTTTTATTTATCTTTTTTGCAGATCAAGGATCCTTAGTATATGGGTATGACATATATCTTTCACTTGACAATCCCCCTTTCGCATCTCTCTCGTTGTCAGTAATTTATCATTAACGTTTTGTCGACAGATGTTTCATCTGTGACATAAAAAGAAAATTGCATAGTAGAGTGTGATGACAAGTCCTAATAAGAAAATGCACGGAGATTATTGAGATCAAAGATGAATCTTTCTCTCTTGGCTTGAAAATTGTACCTACTGTAAATGTATATCTTGTAAAGAAACCCTTTCTCATGTTTAACAAGGTCATTTGCCTCCCTTCCCATTTATTTCGGGTCATAACTGAACTACTATTCATCACATTAAAGCAGTTGAACAAATTACAAGGTATAATGCCATAACATATCAGAATGAGCCCTAGGATCCATAGCGAAAAAGATCCTACTGTTTAAAGCCAGCCTGCGGGTACCCAACAAATTACTCCATTCAAGCTCTAGATGCAATTCATTATAGGAATATTCTGGTTTTATATCTTAGATTATCAATTATTCCCTTATTTGACAGGAGCTAAGAAAAGTAACAAATATTCAAATTCATCTGATTTGCAGCCAGGAATGGATGGCAGGAACTGTTATGCTGAAGAGCATTACTTGCCCACCTTGCTACATGTCTGTTTTTATACTTTTATTCATTTGAAATTTAGATCAGTAAAGCTTCTCTTTTTACCATGTCAACTTTCTTATCCTTCTTACATGTCACAGATGGTTGATCCTTCTGGGATTGCAAATTGGTCTCTAACACATGTCGATTGGTCTGAAGGTAAATGGCATCCTAAGATCTATAGGGCGAAGGATGTCACCCTTCAACTTCTGAAGAACTTAACGGTATGTCCCTTGTAAAACTTAAATTTCCTCAAAACAAAGTTATAGGTTATATTTCTCAAAACAAAGTTATAGGCTTATAACCCTTTCAAAGTAGACTTATCCTTTTGTTGAACACTGATGCTAAGTTAAAAATGCTTCTAAAATCTTTTGTGATGGAAGGGGTGTTATTAGGGTCCGTTTGGTTACCGGGTTATCATGGGGTAACCTGGTTTACCTCCCTCTATACCTGGGACTAAACAACTGGTAGATGTCGGACTAAATATCTGGATGTGGTAAATGGATCCTGGAGTGATCCATTTACTCATGTACACCACAAAGTGACGCTTAATACATATACTCCAACACTCCCCCTCAAGCTGGAGCATGCAATGCTCAGCTTGTACAAACTGAAAGAAATCTCAAACTCACGCTATATGACACTACAAACAATATCAACTCAATGGGCACAACTGTCGGCTGCTATCGAGGACGTTGCTTCTCATGTCATGCAGGTGAGGAGGAACAAATGGGCTGGAGTGTGAGTCAAACTGAGTGTGCTCTGTAGTACACCTGTCAGAGCCACTGAAACTGAAAATGAGTCTCCACCTGGAGAACTCTGGCCCACCACAACATATGGACAACTGCTCCATCTATGAAAGAGCCGAACTGAAAAAGCCATGGAGGCAATCCTCCTCAGAGTTTATGGTCGCTGGAGAATGGATTCTGAAAAGTCTCCTCGTCGGAGAACTGGGTCTCTCCCATACTAGCTTAGAAAATAAGATCTCTACTCTGGAGTCCCTAGGAAAATACATGAAAACCCTAGCCCACAAGGCATAGGGAATGAGATCTCTACTCTGGAGTCCCTATGGAATAAATGAAAACTCTGACCAGAAATAAAAGATGGGGACCACAACAAATGTTGACAAACATGCGCACATCTGACTGAGGACTCGAAATCTAAACATCGAGTCTGAAATCTAACATAATCTGTAGAGTCTGAAAATCTAACTAGTCCGGAATCTGACATCTGAATCTGGAACAGACATGTGATTCTACAGAATACTTCCCCTTTCTCCCATACTTGTCGGAAAATAATGACATCAATACAGTTGGAGAAGATAAGAAAAAAAGGGGAAACTAACTAAGGCAATGCAAAATTATTTTTTTCTCGGCTTTTCTTGCAAAAGTTTTTCCTTTTTTTCTCGGTTTTTCCAATTTTTTATAGTCGTCTCTTTTTAAAAAAAGTCATTCACATTTTTTCTGGCTTTTTTTTTACGTGCAACTTTTCTTTTGTGCGTGCCTTTTCTAAAAAAACTAACAAAATATTTCGGCTAAAAATCCCAATCCTTTCTCTCCCCCTTTTTTTAAACACGGTCTGGGCTCCCTTTTTATCCTAACCCATTTTGGCTGGAATGTGGCAGAGGGAGATTTTTTTAAGGCCCACATCGCCCCTGGGCTCTATTTAGGGTTCCCTGGGAACCCTTCCATCGCAAACACATCGTCGCCGACACGAAGGAGTTGTGCACGATCCCCTGGAGCGACTGCTTTGAAGATCTGCACCGTAAGAAGGTGCTTGCGCGAAGATGCTGTCGAGGGGGAGGTGTGCGCAATGGATGCAGGCGAAGGGTCGTCGCTTGTTGCTGGGATCTTAGAGGGTTCTGCCTCGGGAGAAGAGGCCAGATGTGAAGGTGGTGCCGAGGTCGAGCTAGAGATCAGAGGTGCAGCCTTAAGCAGCGGTGCCGCCTAGATTGGTGTGGAGGAGGCCTCGCGATGGGCTGCTCCGACTGTTGCTGGTCTGGATGTGGCGGTGGCGCCTAGTGCATCGCTTTGGAGCATACGAACAAGGACGACAGGAAAGTCGCCTAGGAGGACTGCTGCCTCGAACAAGGAGCTCCATGTTCGATGAGTCTGGCAGTGCTCCTGCACTCGCCGCTTGAAATGGGTTGAAGATGAGCGCGGATGAGGAGCCGCCGACCTAGAGGATGGAGTTGCTCTAAGGAGTTGCTGCATTCAAATAGGGACCCGCAGAATGCTATAGGGTTCCAGAAACCCTAGGTGGAACAAACTAGTGCCTTGAATCTAAGGTTCCGATCTAACGAACCCTAGGCGTCGCCTTCATGCAAAAATAGGGTTTCAAGGTGCTGCAAAATCTTCTGAAACCCTTGTAGAGAACAACCAGGACTTGCTCTTGAACAAATAATTTTCATAGAATGAATATTCAAGAACAAACCATTACAATCGAATCTCGAAGAAATAAAGAATATGAAAAACCTCGAGAATCGAACCCGCTCTGATACCATGTTAGAAAATAAAAAAATAAAGACAAAAATATTATAGTCAGCGAGATTTACGTGGAACCCTTACTCTCTAAGGAGTGGGATGAAATTGCTGGAGAACACCTTAAAGGGTTGATGTATACATTGCACTTTCTCACTGGATACAGAGGGTGAGGGGCTTCTTATATAGCTCTCACCGAGTCTCCACATCTCACAACTGGTAGATGTGGCACTAAATAACTGAATGAGGGTCCATTTTTCGACGAGCTGTTTCATCAAAAAATTCGATTTCAAGGGCCCATTTTTCAGCTAGTTGTTTCATACAAAAAATCGATTTCATAAAGGCCCATTTTTCGACGAGTTGTTTTACTGAAATTTGATTTTACAAGGCCCCATTAGGACAAGTGCTGTTTTTTGTAAATTAAGGGATTCATACATGTGAAAATGGACCCCTAAAGTTAATAGGCCCCAGGCCATTGCACTCAGAAACTACCTTCAGGATGACCCTGGATAGAGGCTATCTTTTGGAAACCTAACCCCCAGCCCTCTTCATACGCTCCCTTTCGGTCGTCAACACTATCTCCGTTAGCTCACCTTTCCGCTACCCTACTACCATTTCCTCGTCCCCTATGCCTCCTGTCATGGCCCACAACCAAAGCCACCTTCCCTTCCTCTCGCCATCAACACCCCATCTATCTTCTCATGATCCCAGCTACCATCGTCACCGCCGTTTTACAGAATCTAATTTCCCCCCTCTTGGACATATATATTGGATTTAGTTCTCATCACATGAGTGAGAGGGGTAAGAGGAGAGGTGGCGGCGAAGGCATCGCGGACGGGTGGCAGCCGACCCCCTTTAGACGACACGATTGAAGGCCGCGGTTGCGTCCAGACTCATGGGGGGAGGGGCAACCGGCTCTCATTGCTAGGTGTGTGGGAGGGAAGTATACCCCTTTCGGAAGGGGTTTTTTTCGCTGCGGATCACTAGGGCATTGGGCGGGGCAATGTCGCGAACTGATCCGCTGCTTCAAGTGCTGGGGTTTTGCCCATCGTGCGAGGGTCTGCAGGGAAGGCAGTGGATCACTTCCGGTTCGTCCGAGACCGTCGAGTCTAGCGGGGGTTGCTCTCATCGGTGAAGGCGGAGGAAGCCAGACTCTGTTTCGAGGCTTGTCAGATGTAGGGGCGGTGACAAGCGGAAGTTTTGGCGGTGATTTGGCGCTGGTGAGCCCGTGGAGGGTCGTGACACGCGGCGTGGAAGCTCATGAGGTTAGTGTAATTGTATGTTTTTTCCAGCGCTAGAGATTTACTACTCCGATGGAGAAACCTTGGGGTCGCTGATGGTCATATGGACTTCCATCTCTTGAGCAGAATGCAGGTTCGGGGCGTTTCGATCCTCTAGCGGGGTTTAGAGAACGCCCGTGAATTCCTCTACGGTTTCACCGCGGTGGTCAGAATCGAGAGCGATGGCAGCGAGCCGGGAGGGGACATCGATCTCGTGGTACGTTTGAGGAATTTTGACCCAAGAGCTTTGGGCTGGAAAGTTGTGAGCTTCCGTAGCTTGTCACTACAGATCGAGCTGGCATCAATGGATCTTAACCACTGTCACAGAGAGGCGATAAATGGTAAAGGCAGGAATATGCAGGCTGTGCCCCAGCGAGAGTGGAGGATCGCTGGTGAGCGACGTCCTGCCAGCCAGAATGGAAGGCGAAAGGTTGCGACGGGACAGACTTATGGGCTTCTGTCGCATCGTAGCATGCGCCCATTAACTGGGACGTCGTCAGGCGTAAGGAGGTGCGAATTTGCGAACCCCGAGCCTTGCATTGATGTTGGAGCATCTAATGCACCGCTTAATCTCCCACAAAGGGATCTTGCAGGTGCCTCCGGGAGAGTTAGCCGTCAACGTGGAGCAGAAGGGAGTGGAGGTGGTGACAGGTGAGCCAGTGCTGGGGGATTGGAGTCTCATGGCAGGTGAGATGAGGATGATGGCGGGTGGCGACTCGCTTAAGGTTGGAAGCGAGAAGATTTCAGAGGGGGAGGCTATAATGGGGGTTCAGTTAGCGGTTTCTTGCGAAGAGGTGGGGGTTCCTGACAGAGCTCCTGAGGTGTTGGAGCTGGAGGCGGAGGAGAACCATGGAGGGGGTTTTGGTCTTGAGGTAATGCCACTTCTGGAGAGAGGGTTGGGTGTGTCTACGCAGGAGGAGGGTGAGAGGGCAGTGGGTGTGTCGAGGCAGCACTCGAGGTGCTCTTTTGTATAGGCGGCCGAAAGACGGAACATATTCGGGGTTTGTTTCGAGAAGGGAGAATCCCTGAAGTCAGCTAGAAGAAGGCGTAGGGCAGAGGTCCTTGCTTCACTTGAGCGGCCAGAACCTATGCCTACATCGGACTCTATGTCGCCTTGAGGTAAGCCAAGCCGGTTTCAACTTGTTGGATAGGAGTTTTGCGGAGTGCCTGGGGCTGGTCCAACCACAATCTCTAAGGTAACCGAAGTTATTGAATGAAAATCTTATCATGGAATGTAAGGGGTCTGGGTCAGCCTGAAAAAATGCCTGGTTGTGGGTAATATGATTCGAGATACAAAAGCTGGTATCTTCCTGATACAAGAAACAAAGCTATCGAGGAGTGCGCTTGAAGTTGGTCGGGCTTTGGGGTCTGGTCAGAACTTTGGAGTGTCGGAGCTGGAGTCTCAGGGTGCAGCAAGTGGGGTGATCACGAGATGGAAAGAGGAAGTTTTTGAAGTGTTGGCAGAATGGAGGTCAGAGCACACCCTCTCGGTTTGCTTGAGGCGTAAAGAGGATGGGCTCTCCTATACAGTGCCGGATATGTACGGACCCACTGGGAAGGTGAAGGGTTCCCTGGCGGCGTATGTGGAGCAGACGAGCTCTGCGTTGTTAGACGAAGCGTGGATTGTGGGGGGAGATCTCAACCTTACTTTGTTACCCGATGACCGTCCGCAGGGGGAGGTGGTCGCGATCCTGGATCTGACGCCTTCCTTGACTTCGTGCATTCCGCTGGTATTTCGGTTCTTGATGTGGTGGGGTGCATGTTCACGTGGCGTAATGCGAGAACGCGATCAAGACTGGACAGGTTCCTCCTCTTGGTAGAGGGTGTGGAGGCTTTCCCTTTGTCGAGGGCTTGGGCACTTCCTCGGGCGCACTCGGACCATACGCCTATTCTCTGGTCTTCGGGGTGAGGAGAGAAAGACCAGATTCTTCTTCCGTTCTGGATGGTCATGGCTTCTGGAGGAGGGGTCCAAGGAGCATGTGGCGGCCTGCTAGAGGGAGTGGTTCATGGAGGATTCGACGGTTACTCGTTTTGCAGCTAAGCTTGAGTTGTTGAAGTCGTTCCTGGTGGGGTTTGGGTGGGAGGCGAGGAGGAGGAGAGATAAGAAGAGGGGGAAGGCTCAGGAGGAGTTAGTATGTTTGGATGGGCTCGATGACCTGCATGGTCTGGACTAGGCGGAGGCGGTCGAGAGATCCAGACTCCTGGAGGAGTTTGTTGGAGTATAAGTTGTATGCGTCAGTTATGAGGGAGATGGGTAAATGGATCCCTCCAGGATCTATTTACCCCATCCATATGTTTAGTCCCACATTGTCCAGCAGTGGGACTTGGAGGCTCTGTGGAGGCTATATAAGGAGCCTCAGGCCTCCTGTATCAGATGAGAAAGTGCAATGCATAACATGCCCCTTTGAGGGCTTCTCCCGTGGTTTCATCCCGCTCCTCACAGAGTAGGGTTCCACGTAAATCTTTTATTCTTCATGTTTATCATTCTAGATTTATGCTCTGTTTTATCATTCCGCTTCCGCTTCCTATTTTTTAATATGGTATCAGAGCAGGTTCGAGTCTCGCAGTTTCATTCATGAAGATTTATTTTAGTTTACAATCTTTTTAAGATTTTATTATTTGATTCCAAAGATCCATTCATGTTTAAGTTCACATATGCAGTTTAGGGTTTTCTAAAACCTTAACATCTGCATGATCTGTTCACGCGAAGGAGGCACATATTCCAGGGCTGCCGCAGTTCCCATGAGGGGAACCCTAGCCCATTTGTTCCACATCTCACGCAGCCCAGCGCGAGATGCTACAGGCGGCTCTCCAGAAGGTAGCGGAGCCCTACAGGGTCTCCAGGCGGCGATAAAAGCCGCATCTCTCTCATGCGCAGTCCGAAATCCTCTGCCGTATCTCCTGCAGGGCCCTCACGAGTCCCTACTTGCGCTTCCATACGAAGTGGCAGCGCACCCTGATCCAGGCGGAGCCCTAGCCGCTCCCAGCGGTGCCATTGGCGATGCCCCTCCAGGCCACTGTGCTGCTCTTCTTCCAGATCAGAAGTGTCGAGACCCATCCTCAAGGCCATCGTGCGCATTACCGGTGGCCTAACTGCATCCTCAAGGCCATCAGCCGCAACTGCATCTCCATCTCTCCCTTGCAGAGTTCGAAGGAGAGCTCGAAGCTCCATGGTGCACATCTCCAAGACTCGCGTAGGCGGCAACAGCGATATAAAGACCTCCTTTGCGCGATCCAACGGGGCCATATCTCCGATCGACATCGCCCTTCCCAGGCGGCTCATCTTCCCGTGACGCATCTCCCAGCGCCCCCCCCCCCCCCCCCCCGCGCGAGCCTCCCTCCAGATCGCCTCCTCCTCGCGCTCCATCTTCTCTCCCAGGCGGGAAACCCCATCGGGGGACACATCTCCAGACCGCATCTCACCAACGGCGGCGGCGGGGAAAAGAAAAGAAGTAGCCCCGAAGGGGGCGGCGACTTTGCAAGTTGGGTTCCCAATGATTGGGAACGCTAAAAGAGGAGCCCTTTTTTTAGAAAAAAATTCTGAAAAGTGGGGGCGCAAGGTAAAAAAAGGGGGGAGTATGAAAAAAAATCGATGATGATCATAAGCCGAAAAAAAGAGAGATGAAACGGTTTAAAAAAATTGTTTGTGACGGCTTTAAAAAATGGAAATATTTTTTTAAAAAAAGAGGCGCGTACAAAGAAAAGTTGTACGCAAAACAAAAAAATGCATGAAAAGCCGAAAAAAATACCAATGGCTTAAAAAATATTGTTTCGAAAAAAAGATGAATGTTTTAAAAAGCCGATAAATGTGTGATCGGCTGAGTTGTTTTGATTTTGTTCCCCATTTTCTTTGTCTTCTCCCAATTTGGTCGACACCCATGTCATTTCGACCAGTATGGGAGAAAGGTGGAGTAAATGTAGAGTCGCAGGTCTTTCCAGAGATTCCAGATTCAGATATCAGTCTTCAGACCAGCCAGTTGATCAGACTCTACAAAGACAGTGCAGATCCAGACTCGACAGATTGGTCAGAGTCCAAGTTCGAGGCACTCCATGTTGAGGCTCTTTTCGAGTTCTCCAGAGAGAGACTCCAGTTTCAGACACGCACGAGTTTGCGGTCATTTTCAGATGAGCACATGTTTGCCATCAATTCAGAGGTCCCCATCATTATTCTTGTTTTGTGGACCAGGGTTTTCATGTGAGCCATAGGGACTCCAGAGTAGAGGACCGTTCCCTATGCCATGTTGGCAAATGTTTTCATGTGGTATCATAGGTACACCAGAGTAGTGCACCATTCTCTGAGCCAGATGGGAGAGACCCAGTTCTCTGACGAGGAGACTTTTTCAGACTTCATTCTCCAGCGACCGTGGACTCCGACGAGGATTGCACAACCACGACTCCTTTTCAGTTAGG
Organism: Ottelia alismoides; assembly: GCA_037367405.1. Taxonomy (NCBI): domain Eukaryota; kingdom Viridiplantae; phylum Streptophyta; class Magnoliopsida; order Alismatales; family Hydrocharitaceae; genus Ottelia; species Ottelia alismoides. The sequence goes on from JAZKJV010004830.1 coordinate 112,586, forward strand.
CCCTTTTCAAAGATGGAGCAGTTGTCCACATTATTGTGGCGGGTTAGAGTACTCCGACGAGGAGACTCATTTCAGTTGCAGTGACTCTGACAGGCGCAGTTCAGAGCACGTACTCTCTGACGAGGAGATTCAGCAGACTCACACTCCAGCCCGTTCGTCCTCCTCACCTGCACGACATGAGAAGCAATGTCATCGACAACAGCAGTTGTGCGCGTTGGGTTGATATTGTCCGTAGTGTCATGTAGCGTGGGTTGAGTTTCTTTCTGTTTGTCCAAGCTGAGCATTGCATGCTCCAGCTTGAGGGGGAGTGTTGGAGTATAAGTTGTATGCGTCAGTTATGAGGGAGATGGGTAGTCCAGGATCCATTTACCCCATCCATATGTTTAGTCCCACATTGTCCAACAGTGGGACTTGGAGGCTCTATGGAGGCTATATAAGGAGCCCCAAACCTCCTGTATCAGATGAGAAAGTGCAATGCATAACATGCCCCTTTGAGGGCTTCTCCTGTGGTTTCGTCCCGCTCCTCACGGAGTAGGATTCCACGTAAATCTTTTGTTCTTCATGTTTATCATTCTAGATTTATGCTCTGTTTTATCATTCCGCTTTCGCTTCCTATTTTTTAACAGAGTTGTTGTTGGAGAATCATAAGGATGAGGTGGAATGACAGCATAGGTCTAGGTAGAAGTGACTGAGAGAAGGAGACGCAAATACCCGATTTTCCCACAACGTGGAGTTAGGTAGAAGACGACCCAAGAAGTGTTGGAAAGAGACTATACGAAGGGATCTTAGTTTTTTGGATTTAAGCCAGGGATTGACCCAAGATAGATCTGAATGGAGGCGAAGAATCCATGTAGCCGAACCTACTTAATTGTAGGAAAAGGCTTCGTTGTTGTTATTGTATGGAGTTAGGTAGAAGGAGGAGGAATCATATCCATGAGCTAGAAGTTGGGGGGCTAAGGGTGTCCGGGGAGACATAGCTTGGTAGTGCGCTGAGAGGGCATTTTGTGGATGCATCACGAAAGAGTGAATTGGTTGGTTGGGTTTGGTTGGGGCGGGGTGTGAGATTGTTGTCGCAGGAGCAATCAGAGGGGTTGGTGGTGCCATTCTCAGAAGAGGAGGTGAGGAAGGCGATTTGGGGGCTTAATGCGGATGGGGTTTCGATCCCTGATGGGTTTCCGATGTTGTTCTACAAGGAGTTCTGGGACCTACTGAAGGTGGAGATTTTGGGAATACTACAAGAGTTATGTGTGAGTAATAATGGATTCGAGAGGATTAACAGGGTGTTGTTATTCTTGTTGCCGAAGAAAGATAACCCGATGAGAGTGGAGGATTTCAGGACGATCGCCCTGTCCAATGGTATCTATCTTATTGTGGCAAAGGTGTTGGCAAATAGACTCAGGGCTGTTATGGACTCTATCGTCCTTCAAGGGCAATCTACAAATGGCTGATGGTATGGTGGTGGCTTCCGAAATTTGCTTAGAGTGGCGGCCCAGGAACGCAAAGGTGCTGATGTGGAAAATCGATTTCGCCAAGGCGTATGACTGTGTGGATTGGAATTTCCTCTGGTGCTCGCTCAGGAGAAGAGGTTTCCCGGACCGCTGGATTGCTTGGATGAAAAGATGTGTTATTACTTCTTCCTACTCGATCTTGGTGAACGACCGATCTGAGGGGGGCTTCTTCCAACCCTGAAGGGGGGGTGCAGTAGCCGGCAGGGGTGCCCCCTGTCACCAATGTTGTTTGTTTTAGTGACTGATGTGCTGGCGATGCTTTGTAAGCAGGCGGTTGAGGGCGACTGGTGTGAGGGATTTCGGAGCGGAAGCATCTCAGTGCCCTTGTTGCAGTATGTGGATGACACAATGCTCTTTCTCGGTGGTTCGAAAGAGATGAGCGACAGAACACTCAGTTGTTGGGTGTTTTTAGCACACTATCCAGGCTTGAGATTAACGTGCAGAAATCGGTGGTGATTACATTCGGGCTAGAAGAAGCTGAGTGGGGCAGAATTGCAGAGCTGCTAAGGTACCCGTTGGGGGACTACCCGATCACTTATCTGGGGCTCCCGTTGATTGCCGGCAAACTCAGACGATCGGACTGGGAGGTGTTGATTCAGAGGATGGAACTTAAGCTGGCAGGTTGGAAAGCGATTACACTATCTAGAGGGGGTAAACTGGTGTTGTTGAAGCACGTGTTGTCGGTCATCCCCATGTTCTTTTTCTCTACTAGGTTGATGCTTGTGGGGATGAGAAAGAGGATTGAGAAGTTGATGAGGAGTTTTTTCTGGTCTGAGATCTAGCAATAGAAGAAGGGCATCTACCTTATGAGCTGGGAAGAGGTTACGAAATCTCGGAAGCATGGCGGTTTGGGGTGCGAGAAGGGGCTTGTATGAACTTGGCTTTATTGGCGAAATGGGTGGTGCGAGTGTGGGGATCGGCAGAGGACCTTGCCGCTAGATTGTTGAGGGAGATATATGGTGTCAGAGGAGGATTAGTTGCTGGGGAAGTTTGTTTTGCATCCCCACTTTGGTGGGGAGTGCAAGAGGTTTTGCGGCATGTGGCATCGAGTTTGAGGCTTATAATAGGGGATGGGCGGGGCTTCAGATTTTGGCAGGATAACTGGATTGGAGATGGCCCCTTAGAGTTGCATTTTTCGAGGCTTTTTACGCTAGCCGGTGCAAAAGATACCACTCTTAGGGATGTGGTGCATCGGGGAGTGGAGGCCGGACTTTGTTGGTTGCCTTTTAAACAGGAGGAGGGAGGATCTGAGGGTACTTTAAGCGGATGTTCCATACCTTGAGAATTTCTCAACGGGCAGGGATCACTATGTGTGGGAGGGAGGTAGATTCTCAGTCAAAAAAATGTATGCAGAAATAAGAGGTGGAGGAGAGGAACATGATAGAGACTTGTGCCTAGACGTGAAAATTATTTGGAGGAGCAAGATCCCAATCAAAATTAAGGTTTTTCTTTAGTGTCTACGGAGAGACAGACTTTGCGACAAGGCAAGGAAGGAAAAATCTTTGGCATGCAAGATGTGACGTGCGACGGATGCGGGGAACAGATGGAGAATTCGGAACATATTTTCTTCACGTGCGCGGAGTCAACCAAGGTGTGGAGGGATTTGACGATCTCGTGGATTGATGTGGGAGGAGGTGCAGCGTTCTGGGAATCGGCCTAGAAGGTGGGAAGCAACTCTTCAGACGACATTTCCAAACCCTTTGCGGCTCTTTGGGCTATTTGGTTAGCAAGGAATGAGCTACTTTTTGTGTCCCATTGTAGGGCTCTCAGTAACTTTTGGGAGTCTAGGTAATGTTTTTTTGTAACTTGTTTCTTTCTTATTAATTAATTGAATTAGCGGTGACTCCCAACTCGGGAGTTCACCCTCTTCTCCATAAAAAAAACTTTGATTGCTTTATTTTAACCTGACATGGCAATGAGCTCCTCTTCATTACCTAAGAGGGTTTAATTACTGAAGGCTTCTAAGATACTTATATGGTTAGCCATCTGTGTGTGCATGTAGTGCATTCTAAATGGGATTTTTACATGTTACCCGCGAATTGGGAGCCGGGACTATGGAGATTGTTAGGGTTTGGGCTTTCAAAGTTTAGGACGGCACCATCGGTTGGAAGTGCTGGTGGTGTGCTCCTGGCTTGGAATGGAGATTTCTTTTCATTTTAGTGAATGAAAAGGTGGGCATCAATTATGTGATGGTGGTGTTGGAGAGCAGGTCAGATGCAGGGAGGGTGATGTTGAGTTAGGGTCTGTTACACTTGGAGGTGTGGGAGGAGTTGAGATCTGTCACGAGAGAGTTTTCGAGAGTCCTACGGCTTGTGGAGAGGGGCTTAAATGTCATTGTATTCACTTCGGACAGGTCTAGGGACATAGCATGACATGATTCGAGGTCTAGAGAGTTTATAGATCTTATCGAAGAGTTGGAGCTAGAGGTGTTAGATGCCGCGAACTACCGCTACATGTGGCGGAGTACTTCGTCACGCATGGATCGCTTTCTGGCATCGGTGGAGATGCTAGAGATGTTTCCCTTGTCTTTTACAAGGGCTCTTTTGAGGACAAAATCAAATCATGCGCTGATTTGTCGGGAGTCGGATGATGGTATGTTTCCCCGATCATTTTTCATGTTTGAAAGAGCCTGGATGCTGGAAGATGGCTTCGAGGAGCTGGTTGCAAAGTTCTAAGGATCGTTGCAAGTGGAGGGATTGGCAGCACAAAGGTTGGAGTAGAAGATCCAGAGGCTAAAAGAGATGCTTAAAAATTACAAGAAGGATATGAGTCGTATATGAAATGAGAAGCGGGCTGAGGCAGAGGCAGAAATAACCTGATTCAATAAGTTGAAAGATGCCCGAATCTCAGTGTGGAGAAATTGCATGCTAGATCTGAGTGGCAAAAGATTATGGCTGATGAAGATAAGAAAAAAGATGTACAATGGTGATAGAAATCGAGGTAAAAATGGGTTATAGAAGATGATGCAAACACAAGATTCTTTCTTGCCATAATAAGTGGGAGGAAAAGAAGGGACATGATACATGAACTGTTAGTGGGAGGGGAGAGAATCCAAGGTGATTACAAAATAGGGAGGCAGTGGTGTCTCATTTTCGGGAGTTCGGTAGAAGGTCGGCATCATCTAAAGCTCAATGTCTTGGGAGGGGAGTACATTCTTTGCAGCAGGGGCATGCGAAGTTGTTTACAATGAAGTTCACTAGGAAAGACGTGCGCATGGCAGTCTTTGATCTTAAAGTATGTGATCTTTATTTATTTATTTTAGGTTGAAAATAATGATAATTATACAATATTTACACAAGAATAAAGAACTATAAAAACATAGATTTATTGATATTTACAAGTATTTAAGAAGGGATTTTAAGTTAAAATAAATGAACAAAGATGATGAAATACAGATTCATCACCCGGTCCTGATGGTCTACTTGTCTTCTTCTATAGAGAGTTCTTGGATATGGTCGAAAAAGATGCCATAGATTGGGTTAAGAGGAGCAGAATCATGGCAGAGAGGCTGAAAAGATACTTGATTTTCTTACTTCCCAAGGAGTCTGCGGAGTGAGTGGAGGACTTCAGGCCCATAACGCTCTCCAATGCGGTTTGTCTCATTGTAGCCAAGGTCTTGGCTAATCATCTTAGGGGAGTGCTCGACGAGATTGTCTTGCCTTCCTAGACAACTTTTATCTCTGGTTGTTAGTTGTTTGACGGAGTTGTTTTGGCATCAAAAAATCATTGCAGATTGGAAAAGGTGAGGGAGTACATGTTTCCTGTAGAAAGTAAGACTTTGCAAAGTCATATGACTGCATGAAGTGGAGTTTTATGTGGGCCTCTTTGGTATGAGGATTTTTCAGATATTTGGATTAATTAGATAGAGGTGTATCACGACATCATCTTGCTCTATGTTGGTGAATGGAAGACCAGAAGGGGGTTTCTTTCAGTCGTAGATAGGGGTAAAACATGGATGCCCCTTGCCCCCCTGTTGTTTGCTCTAGGTGCAGATGTGTTGGAGGTTATGTCTGGGCTGGCGGAAGAAGGGGGATTTTTTTCAGGGTTATTCAAGGGAGGATTTCTTGATCCCTCTTCTTCAGTATGCTATAAATATGATCTTTTCCGTCGAGGGAGGGGAGGAAGAGTGCAAGGCAATTAGGGAAGCTTTGGACATATTTAGGCAGTTGTCGGGTCTGAGAGTAAACATGGCAAAATCTGCTTTTGTCCCATTTAAGTAATCACGGAAGGTGATATCGACTTATGAGGATATATTGGGAACTACACGAAGAAGCTTCCTTATCAACTCTATGGGTTTGCCTTTGGTGAGTGGTAGATTAAGGCAAGGGATTAGCTGCTTGTGGTTGAGAAATTGGAAATAAAGCTAGCTGGGTGGAAGGCGTCGTGCTTGTCAAGGGAAGGGAGGCTGAAGATGGTGAAGGTAGTCTTATTTGCGATACCCACTTTTTTATGTCTACCAGGGTGCCGGTTGGTATTTATAGGTGGTTGGAAGGGTTGATGATGTATTTCTTTTGGGCTTATACTAGGGAGGGGAAGGGCATTGCATTGGTGGATTGGGAGACAGTTACAAGGTCAACCAAGGAGGGTGGGTTGGGCATGCTGCGCATTGAGGACATTAACAATGCTTTGTTGTCAAAGTGGGTGATGGAGATCTGGGGTGACATGACAGATCTGCCTTCACGTTTTTTGAGATCCATTTACTCGATTTCCCCTAGTCTATACGCCAATGTGGGAGTTGCGTCTTCGCGACTACATTACGGAGGGGTATTTGCGCTATGTTACCATATATTGCAGCCTCGATGCGACCATTGCTAGGAAATTGAGGGTGTTCAGATTCTAGCAGGATGACTAGATGGAGGAAGTTGCTTTCTGTGATTTATATCCCAGGCTTTTCGCACTGGTTGCGAGAAGGGATGTAAGTGGGGCAAATTTGTGGCCAGAGGGTTCTTGGTCTCCAGCGTTCGTGATAGAGTTGTCGGATTAGAGGTTAGAAGAATTCCTTTTGTTAAGATTGGATTGGTTCAGTTGAAGAGAGGACTAGAGTTTGTGTGCATGTGTGGGCCATTTGGCTGAGAAGAAACAATGTGATTTTCAAAGATGAGAGGTTTTATTCAGAGAATGTACGTGAGTGTCTTAGAGCTCTTTGTGAGAGTTGACATTGTAATTTCGTATATACTTATTTACCAATATATTCTTCGGATAGTTCTCTAAGGTGGTCCATCCTATTTCTCTAAAAAAAAGTTTATATGGGAAAAAGACTGCAATGAGCCAGAAGGTTCGGTAAAGTTTGTTTACGACAATAGAGTTGCCAATGGATTATGCAAATGATATAGTGCACGATCGTAGGACAGTACTAAGGTGGTCATGCACCTCACCTTGCTGTGGTACACTTTTCTCTATAGAGTAAATGGGTTCTTAGGGCTTCTTAATTCTTGAACCATGCTGCATCTTGTATTTTCTATATCCTTGTACTTCTATCCTATATTTAGCTTTTATACTTAAAATTTTCTGAATTTTGTTCCAATTGCAGTCTAAAGATGAGAGCATCCATGTCACAAGTGATGGGGAGGTATGCTTTCTATAAGCATTAAAAAATTGCTATATTGTGCATTTTGCGGTGTGCATGTTACTCTCGTTTTACAAGTGCTAGTAATGTATTTTCATGTTTAAGTATATCAAGACACAATACTTGGGTCTGTCATTATTTTTTTAAACACTAAGTAACAAACACATAACAACACAAATATCTGTATCTTTCTTCATAAGAGAGCATGGCTACTACAGCAGCAGTCAAGTAGCTTTCACTAAAGGAAGAAAAGAAACAACTCTTGCAACTGATTTTTCTCCAGGATGATGTAAATGCCGACTCCCATCCTTTAAAAATCTAAAACACACACGTAGAGTGTCAAACACAGGGAACTACAGATAGATTGAGAATTCAGAATTACTATTGCTAATTAATCCTAAGTTCTTGTTATTTATTTTTTTTTCATTTTTAATTGTTTTTGTGAGGTTTTAATTAATATTTATTTTTATGTGATTTTTATATTTTATTTTTTTATGGATTTTTAATTTTGCAAATGTTTTTGGGGTTTCTTTATATTTAAAATAAAATAGGTGAAAATATAGATGAGAGAGATCAAAAGATGCAAGGAAAGTATCACAAGTAAAAGTACAACCCAAGTGTTGTCTATTGATAGAGGTAAGGTAAGTAGTGTTTAACCAGCTGATTGGCTATTAAATTCCTGTGATGACTTGTCGATATCTATTGAGTTACCAGAGAACATTAGGAGTGAACAAAGTGCTCAGTAGTGAAGAAAGGGACAGGAGATTTAAGGAAAATATACATGGATATTTTGTAAACCTGTGCTTCTTGTGAATATAATTGAATTTTTAATGTATATGAATGATCTTCGTAACTTTAGGGGGGCACGTGCCCCCCTTGGAATACATGTAAGTCCGCCCCTGCTCTCATATCATGCAATATACACAAAAACAGATCAGATATGAAAGACAAACCAATGGCATGGGAGAATAAAGATAAAATTATTTTATTCATGGAATCACATGGCGATGGAAAATTTTTCTCTGCAGTTCCACAAACCAAGGGTTAAAGGAGATATACCTTTGGAGACATGATAATCTCCAACAAAAGAGACATCTTATCTTAAGTCCGATCATATGATTGTTGCATTCGTGAGTGTGTACGTTTATCTTCTCGTGAATTCGACAACCTCCTTTTTTTATTGTTCTCTACCTTAAGGGGATCCTAAGGGATCTCCTAGTCCTCCTCACAATATATTACATCTCAAAGAGTCCGTCTCTCCAACATGCATGCAGGTGGCAAGCCAAAATGTGTCTCCTTCAAGATTGATGTAGTGTGAAATAAAAAATTAGGGCTTTATTTTTCGTTAAATTAAATTGGGGTCAAGTAAATTTTTTTTAAATAAAGAGATCACATGTGATCTCGATTTAATTAATTAGTCAGTTATATTAGGTAGTTAGCCCGTTAGAGTCAATTATTGTTTCTATTTTTTGTAATCTTGCCCCTCTTATATAAATGAGATAGTCCTTTGTTTAAAAAAAAGTTCCGAGTAAATTATTTTGAGAATTATGTCATCCCTCTCTCTTTCTCTTCTCTCTCCATGCTTCTTCCCCAAATCCCTCGCAACCGGTGAGACATTCTCCTCTCCCTCCCTTTGATTTCTTCCACTAAACAAATTTCCACCGTAAAATATATTTTCCACTGTTGCAAATTCTCATTTGTATCAATTGGTATCAGAGCATGGCATCGAGATCGTCCTCACGACCTGAAATTCGTACCGATGTTCATGTAGGCATGTGATGAAAGACTGTGTTCGTCGGAATGTAAACAACGAGCCAACGGAGCCTACAACAAGGAGTTAGTGTCCATATTGCTTGAATTTCAATCGAATCTACCGTTGCAAATTCTCATTTGCATCAAAGAAGTAGGAGATCCAAAATGGGCCTCTTATACTTCAAAAAAAATAATCAATGCCATTCTACGCATGGTTTTTAAAACCACGTCTCAAGGTATTCTTCCAAGAAAATTTCCTTGAGGTTATAGCTTCAGTCAGCTTACCTAAATCGTAAGCCTCATAGTCTCAAGGCATACTTGAGGTGCCTAAGGCGGTGAGGCAGTACCAAGGCACCGCCTCGTTTTTGCTATGGACTTTTTGGGGAAAAAATAAATGAAACTATTTAAAGTATTTTTTACAGTAATATTTAAGTAATATATCTTAAATAACCATTATTAGTAACCTTGAAACCTTGGAATAACCAACACACCTATAGCACATTATTTCATCAACGCATAATCATCGCATTAAAAAAATCATGTATATGCATAGTGATGCTTTTAGTTAATATGAGCATTTCATACCAGCTAATGATATTCTATTGCTTTTATCGTACAATGAATATGGTATATTTCAAGATATTGTATGTTTTCTAAGAGTATATGAATCCACTAGTTCACGATATGAACATTACACATTTACAAATTTGTAGGTTTTTTAAATGAGAAAATTGAGTCACTTCGTAAAGTAACATATATGGTTAATATGGTATATTGTATGCATGTGTTTAACGTGGAAATACGCAAATTTAGAATTTATGATAATATAGTTTGTGAATATTTGAAGTTAAGGAGTTTATGACAATATAGTTATGTCTAATAATTGTTTTTAAGTGTATTTTCTTTATAAATTGTGGCTTACGCCTCGCCTCATTGATTGGAAACCGCATCGATCCGCCTTGCATTTTTAATACCTTGACTCTAAAGTTCTCATAATGTAACAAGGACAAACAAATCATAACTCAATCAAAAAATATGAAAAGGGAAATTATATACATGAAATTGGGTGCTCTTTACTAGATAACATTTTTCTCCTTTCATGGCATGTTTGCATACTTTACGTGTGCATTAGAATATCATAGTTATTTGAAAAGGGGATACAAAAGGTTTCAAAAGAAATATAATAGAGCCGTAAAACAAATATAATAGAGCCGTGGATACAATATAGCAAACAAACACTTGTTATCCCACGACACAATCAACAATGATAGAAACATAGAAAAGATATATATCCTAATTTGTTTCATTTGCCCAGAAATATCTCTAAACAAAAACAAAATCAATATCCAGTCTACATATTTAAATAAACTCACCTCCTTACTGCATCCAACTTCTCAATAATTGACGGTCTGAGAAAGCCATGCCAGACGTATCTTTGAACCTAGATTTTAATCCAGGTGCCTCTGGAAAACAATATAGATAATAAGTGACGTAGAAATAGATTATCCTAAACAATGACAGAATAAAAGGATATATTATTGTAGAGATATTTTTATGTTCCTATGTACTTTTCTGTTATTTTATTCCTTTGTGTTCATCTTATGTAATTTACCCACAGATCTCTCCACTATATAAGAGAGCCTATGGTTCCCAGGAATTAACAACTCTTTGATTTTTTCCAACATGGTATCAGAGCAGCGGTCCTAGACCGAAGCTCCGTACCCTAACCCTAACCCTAAACCCCCACCCGTCGTCCCCCCTTCCTCCCCTCCTCTCTCCGCTGCCGCCGTTGTGGTTAGCGGTCCCAGTTCCAGACCGCGACCGCCTCTCCAGCCACCCCCTACCCGTCGCACCGCTGTGGAGCGGCACGGTCGACACCATCGCTGCCATTTTCTGTCTCCATCCTTCTTCACTTGTATCAAGCATATTTTAGGGTTGATGGATTTGGGTGCATAGGTATACGCATGCATTCAAATCCACATATGTATGTGTAGACATTCGTTCATTGATATACAAAACCCTAGTTATCTACATCCGGCAATATGTCAAAAAACAAAGTCGATGTACCCACAACATGCGTTTTCAAAGGTCCAACGCCTATTGTCAAAATAGGCGGGACAAACTATGAGCTCTCGGCTATGCAATTCATGAGCCTTATGAAGTCTAACGGTAAGAAACACATTCTTATCGAGGAGGAGCTGGTGGAGAAAACTGGGGTTAACGCCTTGTGGGAGGCGGATGATGCATATATTAAAGTTTAGCTCTCTGGTGCATTGACGATAGAGATCGCTAATGATGTGTTACACCGGCCCATTGCTAAAGCGATGTGGGACATCCTCGCAACAACCTATTATCAAGCGAGGAACGAGATCAAGATTCTCCAACTCCAGCATGATATATTAACTATCAAGCAAAAAAGACGGCCTCTTCATTCACTGTATACATCTTTGCGCGGGTTGTTTGAGAAGCTCCACAAGTTCATGCCTCTCACGGAAACTCCAAAGCAACAGAAGACACATAAGAATGCTACTATGGTTGGTGTATTCCTAGCAACCCTTGACCATGAATATGATGCTGCCCAATCCCAGATTCTAGCGGATGCCACTATTCCTCCCATGGAGGAAGCTTTCCGCAGGCTTAGCAGGATTATTGTTCCATGCACAACTACTAGTCGTCTGGCGATGGTAGCCACCCGAGGAAGAGTATGCTCTTCTTCTTTTCGTGGACGCAGAGCTCGTGGTAGAAGAGGTCGCATTCGTCAGTCCTGCACATATTGTCACGGTCCAGGTCGTACTGAGGATACATGCTACTTCAATCATGGTTTTCCGACATCAGCCCGCGTAGCAGAGCGGGTTGAGTATCCAGCTGCTCCTACTTCAGATCAGAGGTTTGGTGACCTCGTAGCCAGACTGCAGGATATCATGCCTCCTGCTTCTTCACCATTTCCAGGAGGCCATTTAGATGTAGCAGCCTCTGTATCTGCCAGTACTTCTGCTACGGCCAGTACCGCATGTAATACTTATGCTTTTACATCCTGTCACGGATCTGAGATTACTATGTGGATTATGGATTCTGGGGCAACACATCATTTATGAAGGACAGAGATCAACTTACATCATATAGACAGGTTCTACCATGGAGAATTGTTGTGATAGTTGATGGAACTCATTCCTCGATCATCGGACAGGGAGAGATTTGTTTAATGCCTTCGATGCGTCTCAGAATGTGTTACATGCTCTCGATTTCTCTATGAATTTATTATCTATTAGTCATATCACGAAGGATTTGCATTGTAAAGCTATCTTTAACCCATCGTCTCTTGTTTTTCAGGACACTCTTACGGGCAAAGTGATTGGGTGTGGTCGTGAACAGGGTGGTCTTTATCGCCTGGTCTGAACTCCCTTTGCTGGTGTATCCTCTCATGCAACAAAATCATTTTCTCACTTTACCTGGCACATACGCTTTGATCACGTCCCTCTCCAGAAGATGTCATATTTTGCCGCAGATTTCACCGGGTTCTTCCTTTCACTGCGAGGCATGTCAGTTGGGAAAGCATCATCGGTCTGCTTTTCCTAATCGTCAGAGTCGGAGCAGTAGCTCCCCTTTTGAGTTATTTCATGTTGACATTTGGGGTCCGAGTCGTGTTCTTGATCACCGGGGATACTAGTTTTATCTTGTTGTTGTTGATGACTTTTCTCGTTTGTTATGAGTCTTTTTATTGAAAAATAAATCTGAAGTAGGGGATGTGATGAAAACTTTTATCAATGAAGTACATAATGTTTTCTCTACCTCTGTGAAATGTGTGCGAACGGATAATGCTTTGGAATTCTATACTCGTGCTCTATCACATTTCTTCTCATCCCATGGAATTATTCATTAAACATGTGCTTACACTTCTCAACAGAATGGTGTTGCAGAGAAAAAGCATCACCGCCTACTTTATGTCACTCGAACTCTTCTCATTCAAAGTCGTACCCCACATTCGTTTTGGTGTGATGCAGTTCTTAGGGCATGTTATTTCGTGAATCGCATGCCATCATCTGTCTTGGGTGAGAAAATTCCTTTCTCTATAGCTTTCCCTGAGAAGGAGTTGTTCTCACTCCTCATATGTTTGGCCCTGTTGCTTTTAGTTACCAGTTGACTCCATGTCTTGACAAGCTCTCTCCTAGGGTTGTCAAATGTGTGTTTGTTGGGTACTTCAGGACCCAGAAGGGATACCGATGTTATGATTCATTGGCGCAGGAAATACTATATCAGTGTTGATATCATATTTTTTGAGTCTGTGATGTATTTCTCTCCTACAGGTGACAGGTTGGCTTCATCAGACTCTGATGATGAGGTTTACATGCCACCCCCTCCTACGAGTCTGTCATCTCCTCCTCCTGTGCATGTTGTTCCACCACCACCACCACACCTCCTCCTCCACCCCCTCCTACCTACTCGCACATGCCCATTGTTCCACAATTACCAAAATTCCATACCCATCGGTCTGCTTCTGCTCATGGTCATCGTCTGTCATCCAACACGCCCCAGGTTTGTTCTGATAACATGATTTCTAGCGATGGGTCTGGAAATATATCTGTGTAGGAATCATTACAAAAGACTAGACTACGGATGTAGGAGGTTCCCAATGACCTGGATATACCCATTGCAGTTCGGAAGCAGAAGCGTACATGTGTTTCATTTCCTCTTGCCTCTCAGGTCTCCGTTCATTGTCTGACAGGGGAATTTCAGAGATTTATAGTGGCTCTATGTGCCGTGGACATTCCACGGAATTTTTAAGAGAACGTGGTACCTATAGTTTGGTGTATGCTCCTCCTGAAGCATCTGTTGTCAGTTGCAAATGGGTGTTTATTGTTAAACATCATGCAGATGGGGGCTTTGATCGTTACAATGCAAGATTAGTGGCACGAGGATTTACTCAGACATACGGCGTGAATTATATGGACACGTTCTCTCCATATGCTAGTCACTCAACTCTACATGTCCTACTTTTAGTTGTAGTGGTACGTGATTGGTCTTTGTTTCAGGTAGATGTTAAAAATACATTTTTGTATGGAGATCTATTGGAGGAGGTTTACATGCAGCAGCCTCCGGGGTTTGCTGTTGAGGGGGAGTGTCAGCTGGTTTGTATACTCCATAAGGTAATATATGGCCTTAAGAAAAGTCTAAGGGAATGATTTCAGAAGCTCTCAAATCTGATTGAAATGCAGGGGTTCATGAGGTCAAATGCATACCTTCACTCTTTGTGTAGAGGACACCTAGAGGTATTGTTGTCATCATGGTCTATATTGATGATATACTTGTTACAGGAGATGGTGTGCGGGGGATCAATATGGTAAAAGAATTTCTGGGTCGTCAGTTTGTTACCAAGGATCTTGGCACCCTAAGGTATTTCTTAGGGTTAGAATTTGTTAGGAATGCACATGGTCTTGTGATGACCCAAAGGAAGTATGTTATAGACATGCTTATTGAGACATGCATGATTGGGTGTCGACCCTCTACTACTCCTATGGATCCTAGCATGAAGTTATATATGATGATGATACATATGAGGTCGACAGGAGGAGATATAGAGAGATGGTGGAAAGCACCTCTATATTGCTATTACTAGACCCGATATCTCTTTGTAGTGAGTCAGGTGAGTCAGTTCATTGAGCAACCCCGACGGGTACATATGGATGCTATATACATGATTTTGAGATATCTAAAATCTTCTCTAAGTGCAGGATTACTATTCAGAAAATGAGCATTTCTTTTTGTTTCTGCATGTGTTGATGCAGGCTATACAGGATGTCCTAAGGATAGAAAGTCTACTTTGGGCTTCATTGTGTTTGTTGGCAGTTCTCTTGTTTCTTGAAAAAGCAAAAAACAAATGGTTGTGGCTTGATTAAGTATCGAATCTGAGTATAGAGCTATGGCACAAGCAAGCACAAAAATGATGTGGGATCGAGCAGTGTTAGCAGATTTGCATATAGATGTACCTCTACCCATGCAGTTACGATGTTAATTAGGTTGCCCTATTCATTGTGAATAATCCTGCATTCCATGAAAGAACGAAACATATTGAGGTAAACTGTCATTATACTAGAGATATGATTCAGAAGAGTTTGATTTCTACCTCCCATGTCAGTTCAAGAGAACAAACGACAGATATATTTACCAAGGCATTGCTCAGGGGACCATTTTAGAAGTGTTCTTCCAAGCTGAGCATGATTGACATCTATGCTCTATCTTGAGGGGAAGTGTAGAGATATTTGTATGTTCCTATGTATTTTTTCTGTTATTTTATTTCTTTGTGCTCATCTTATGTAATTTACCCATAGGTCTCTCCTCTATATAAGAGAGCCTAGGGTTCTCAGGAATCAACAACTCTTCGATTTTTCCCAACAATTCTGATTATAGTTGACCTAGTCCTTATTTCAGAAAACAACTCTTCTCCAAATGCAGCCTCATGGGTCATTTTGACAGCACCTACAGCGGTGATACCACAATGCAGACCAGAGGTGAAATTGGAGTTTTCTATTTTGGATTGGCAAAAAACATGGAAAAGGTACGGGGACAACTAATCCCCCTTACCTATGCCTAGATTTATAGAGTGGAAGGCAACAAATAGTTTGAGATGATGCTATCATAACTCCCCATACTGAAACATATGGGTGCAGGTTTCTACAATCTGGCTGGCTAACTAGTAAAGCAACATAAGGTGGATGTATTTACCTCTCGCAGTACTAGTTGTCTCATTGTGCCCTGTAATGCAATTGGTCATAAATGGACACAATATATTGCATGTACTAATTTCTAACAATATCATGAACACTCTCCTGTTGGTGACCTTCAAGAGGTTGCATTTCCGAAACTTTTAGCAGAACACTCTCTGGTTGGTGACGTTCATGAGGTTGAGTTTCCGAAACTCTTAGCAGAACACCCTCTTGTTGGTGACCCTCATGAGGTTGTGTACTTAGGTGCATAGTGAGCAGTCATCCCTAAAGAGAAGGCATATTCAATAAATAAGAGAAGTGAGGAAAATTGTCCTTTAAATACCACATCTCTTTGTTATTTCATAGGTTTGTCCATGTACATTATCCAACTCAGAAATGGGGAAAGAATAGAGCAAGGCCTTAAATGTCGGTTTCGGTCACCATTTCGGTATCGACCAAAACAGAATTTCGATGGAATTTCGGTGGAATTTCGACCGAAATTTCGGTCATTTCGGTCATTTTTTGTACTAGGACCCCCATATTTCGGTCATTTCGGTCATTTCGGTCGAATTTCGATTTCGACTGGATATCGATATTCGACAGAAATTTGACCGAATTTCGCTGAAATTTGAGGCCATGGAATAGAGAAGTGAGTGGTCCAGCACTGCATCGTATTGATACAGTGAGCAATATAAGTGAAATCTTGTGCTTTGATTTTCTGACTAACCGCCACATGAGGGGATTTGAACCCTGGTTTTTTGGATCGTAGGCACACTGCACAACCTAACGCAACCCCACAAGCAGTATGATGCATTAAATAAATATTTTCTTACATATCAGGTGACATTTACATGCCTCTCTTATTTAATGATGCATATATGGATTTGAATGCATGTATGCGGAATTCTTATTTTGTGTTTGCAGAATATATTGTGACCTTGAAATAAAGAGCCCTGCATGTTTCTTAACAGAAGGCTTGGTTCATTGGTTGGGGTAATAGTGGTGCGCGTTCAATTCCAGGAACTCCCTATGAGTTTCTTTTTGTGTGTGCAGATGTTTATGGGTTCTTAAATGGATACTCTGTTAAATAAATCATGAAGAGCTTAGCAAATTAATTGTGCTTGACGCACCCTTAGGGTTCGTTTGGTTGCAGGGTTGGGCAGGGTTGGGTTGGCCCAACCCGGGTTACCCCTCCAACCAAACGGCCCAATCCTCCTCAAAGTTTACTTTTCACAGGGGTACCCCAGCCCAACCCAACCCTGCCCAACCCAAACCTGTCCAACCCTGCAACCAAACGAACCCTTAGTATTGCTGGCTGGCATTGCTCTATTGTCAAGGCTCACTTTTGTGATCTAATATCCTTTTTCACAGAAAACAGTTGAAAACAAAGACATGGGGATGTTTATCTTCCCTAGACAATTGTTAACCATGCGAATGCAACAAAGTTCAAGTTGGTCTCTGCCTTGAGTTCTTTTACTATTTTGCATAGGCGTGTGTGCAAGGCATGCATCCTTGCCTAATTGCATCCAAATTTACAATTCACATGTTGTTTCCCTTTACAATGCAACACCTCCCCCTATCCCAATGCTACTTTGCATATCTCGCTTTGCGTCAAGATGTTACTGTACTGGAGCAGTTAGAGCAGAGCATTCTACTTCATCTGGGAGTTGTTCAAATATTAGCCGTGCATTCTTTTGTCGTTTCACTACTAAAACCAAGTTGATGTATAGGGCCTGAATTATAATCATTCAAGCTATGCGTTCAACCAAGTACTTGGGAGATATTGCATTTATGCTTATGGATTTCAGAATTGCCTTTCTGACATGGAAGATTTGATATTATGGCCTTAGCATTATATTAGTCGCAATTTGTATTCTTATTGTACACGGTTCTGAGAAACAGAGAAATTTCAGGCCCTTGAAATGGTATATTTATATGAAAGGGACTCAATTTCAGACAGCCATGACAAACCAATGGTAACAGTCAGGTACGACTGTATTGATAGGCGGCATTAGCGAACCGTTCCTCTGTCTTAAGTCTTTCATCTTGCAATCTTGATCCCACTTAGACACTGTTAATAGTTCTCTTGTCCTTTGCAGTACTTTCTTCTTGATCTGAACTTTAACTGTATTAGTGCAGAGACCCACATTCTCTTTGCATCCTTCCTCGTGAAGGGCAGATCAGCCTCTTCCTCAAGGTCGGTCCTCATTTACCCGGCCTCCTCGACCTAAAAACACAACTTTGCAGCCCTACATTGCCATCCTTTACTCGATGTCTCCCCTCATCTCTTTTTCGCAGATATTACACCCCACCCCATCTCGTCTTTCCTTCACAGGCCATTTCCTCGGGTGCTATGCTTTTCTTCTAATTATAGCCCTAGTTTCTTCGTTAGATGGAACAACCGTCCACCTTAGACTACTTTTTTCGTATCAACCCTTCCCCATCTCCCAACTCATCTCACTTTGCACATTCCCCGATATCACCCCCTTATAATATACATTGTGCAACCCTTCTTTAGTATCATTTACTACTCTAATAAGCTCACATTTTCAAAATTATCAATCCATCTTCTGTTCAATAAAAACATATATTCATTCGTCTTTTCCACTTGCTGCACACCCATTTTTACATTGAGCTCTTCTCCAAATGGATGTTCAACACTCATCAATTCTTATTATGAGATGGTAAGCCATGGATTTGATGGTAGATATGAGGTGCACGACTCATGTTCTGCTTCTTGCTTGGAGGTTTTATACAGATTTGTAGAAGATGGATGTGAATTGCTGGTAGTGACAGGTCTTATTGCAAATTTACAATCAAACCACTGTTGTAAAAGTCGGCCGACTAGGCCGACTAATCGGTCCGACTAGTCGAGTCGGGGGGTACCCGACTCAACTAGGCCAAATCGGCCAATAGTCGGTCAGACCCGATTAATCGCCCGATTAGTCGGCCTAGTCGGCCGACTAGACATCCGACTTTTGCATAGAGATTTCTCGGTTGACTTTTGCATAGGGATTTCGGATATATGTTTCGGCGCAAACTGTAAACTCGATTACCCGTTTAGAATTAGATGAGATTTAGGGCTTGTTGTTAGACAATAAGATGAGATACTTAAGGTTACATGCTAATAAGTATAACTCACAAATAAATTTAAAATATAAAAACAAAAAACACTAAAAATGTTAAATAAAAATTATAAGAAAATTATGTATACTTCTGTACTTTAAATTATAGTTTTTCATCTAGATATAAAATATCAACTAATAAATATACTATCCTGGATAATTTTACTTAAAACTTTGTGATTTAATTTCACGTTGGTTAACTTATATAAGATTAGAATTGTGTTTATTATGCCTAAATGTTCGTTAACTTAGATACTTCTTGTTGATTTGCATGATAGTTAGGTAACTTAGGTTATTTACCTTTTGTGGTTGTTGATTAGCTTTGTATTAATTTATTTCTAACTTCAACTCGTGCTATGTACCAAACATTTTGTTCTTAGCATTTTGTCCGTGCTATGAACCAAACATTTTGTTCTTAACTTGCTTCGTTTTTTCTTCTGTTGCTATAATTTTTTAAGCTCTCAGAAATATTAAAACTGCTAAATATATGAATATAAATGAGAGTATATGGTATAAAACTTGATTTATATATTTAAAATAATTAAAAAATTCAAAACCGACTAATGCCCGACTAAATGCGATTACTCTCCCGACTGCCGATTAATCCTTAGACAGTGACCCTGCCGACCGAGTACCGACTGTCGACTTCTACAACCTTGAATCAAACAAGCAAAACACACAAAAAATGGAGGCAATGATTTAGGTAGAAAACCCTACGGAGAAGGAAAATCACGGAGGCACACAATCTTTAATCTCTCTCACTAGAGATTAGGGCTCTCTTCATTAAAAACTAAACTCCAATGAGGGGGATGAGTATAATATATAGAGGACGGGTAAACGAACCCTCATCCAAAGATCTGTTTACCAATATAAGCCCAATAACTCGACACTCCCCCTCAAGTTGGGCATACATATCCATCATGCCCAACTTGAGTGACATAGGCAGCTCCTTTGTGAAGAGAACAACAACCTGACCAGTAGACTTCGGGTAAGGAAGACACAACGATCCAACATCAATCTTTTCACAGCTGAAGTATTTGTCAATCTCCAAATGCTTCATTTTATCATGCATTACATGATTGTTGGCCAGGTTTATTGTAGCCTTGTTGTAACAAAACAATTTCATTACATAATGACTTTGATGCCTAACTCATGGAGCAGAACTTTTAGCCATAGAATTTCTGTAATGCCATTTGCAAAAGCATGATATTCAGCTTTAGCACTTGATCTTCATACCACATTCTGCTTCTTACTTCTCCAAATAACCAATTTTTCGCATAGTTAAACTGCGTAACCGGAGGCGAATCTTCTGTCATCAACGGAGCCAACCCAATTGTCTTCTTTATTCACTTTATGATTGCCTCAATAGGATTAGTAGT
The DNA here is from genome assembly GCA_037367405.1 of Ottelia alismoides. Lineage (NCBI taxonomy): Eukaryota > Viridiplantae > Streptophyta > Magnoliopsida > Alismatales > Hydrocharitaceae > Ottelia > Ottelia alismoides. Next base: position 132,617 of record JAZKJV010004830.1, read on the forward strand.
AGGCTTGCATCATAACATACCACAATCCTTCAAGAAATTCATAGTGTATTTCTCTTGACTTAGACACATACCTCCTGGACATCGAGCAATCTCAATACTTAGGAACTACTTTAACTTCCCCAAGTCGTTTAATTCAAATTCAGTTGTGAATGTTTTTTTTATCTTAGGAAATTCCCCTTCATCATCTTCTATAAGGCTCATGCCATTCACATATACTAAAAGAATAATTATTTTTTCGCTATTTCTCCTTATAAACAGAGTGTGATATCCATTCACTTGGGTATATCCATTCCTAATCATGACCACACGAAGACGTTCAAACCATGCTCTTAGTGACTTCTTTACAGCTGTTGTCCATACAAAGATCTTTCTAGTTTACAGCACTTGTCTCCCTTCTCGAACCCAGGCAATATTTTCACACACCTCTTATTGAAGATCACTATTCAAGAAAGCATTTTTCACATCTACCTCTTAATTTTTTTAGGAAAAATGAGTTGCTAGGTAAAGAACAACTCTGATCGCATTTATCTTAGCAACAAGAGCAAAAGTCTCAAGGTAGTCAATCCCATATTTTTGATTGTATCATCTAGCCACAAGGTGAGCTTTGAATCTGTTAACATTCCCATCAACATCATATTTGATCGTGTAAACTCATTTAGAGCTTACAAGATGAGCGCCTTTAGGAGTATCAACAATATCACCCGTATTATTTTTTACCAAGGCATCCATTTCTTCCTTCATAGCATGGACCCATTTCGGATCCTTTTTGGCTTCATCAATATTTTTGAGAACATGATGAGCATTGAAAGAAGTAATAAAGCATTTAAATCTGGAACTCATTTTGACGTAAGCAACAAAGCCTTCCAATGGATACCGGGTATAGGCTCAAAGAGTTCTGATAGACACTATCATAGCAATGGGACGATCATTTAGTAAAGTATTATCATTATCAATATGAATAATAGGAGGGAGAGGAGTAGTTGTAGAGTTTCCATTTCCCAGATCACTAGATGAAAGGTTAACATCATGGTCTAATGAAAGATTGACATTATGGTTTGTTATCATCTCTTCTCCAGTCTACATCACTTTATGTGATTCTTTCCATCTGCTATAAATATGTCCAAATCTGCCTCTATTCCTAGTATCTTTCTTCTCTATCTTGCTCATTGCCCTCCCCTACATGGATAGTTTCATTTATGTTACCAAGAAAGTAAATTTCATTCTCATTTATCTTAACATCTATACTCACACTTTTAATGAAAGTGGCGTCCTTGCTCATATGAAGGCGATGTACCACCGGGGTATAACATTTGTATCTTTTGTGTTCCAGAATAGCCAAGAAAGATGCACTTCGTGGCTCTTGGATCCGACTTTCATCAACGTGGTCCATAGTTATAAAGTAAGCAACACATCCAAAAACACATGTGCCCAAATTGAGAGGAGAGGTATTCGGATGGATGACAGGAAGGAGTTATGTTCCCAATCACAACAGAAGGTGTCCTATTAATCAGATATGTAGTAGAGAAGATAACTCCTCCCTAGAAGGTCTTTGATACATTTCATTAGAGCAGAAGTGATCTAGCGACATTCAGTAAATGACGGTTGCAATCTCGTTCCGTTATGGCTTGTAACTACATGAGGTTTCATGAATGTTACCATTCTCATTAAGAAAGGCACGCGGGGATTTTTCCATATACTCCTTGGCATTATCAGTCTTGAGTGTTCTTACTCTCGTTGCATATTGAGTGCTAATCATATTTATAAAGTTCTTTATAATAGTAAGAACTTCACTTCTATGTTTTAAAATGTACACATAAGTACTCTGTGAAAAGATGTCAATGAAAGTGATATAATATATGTGGCCACCCATGTTCTTCACTCTTGACAGACCTCAAACATCAGAATGCACTAACTCGAATGCATAAGTAGATTTACCAGTAGTGCAGGAATTGTAGTACATGTTTGCTTTGTAAATTGACAAACCTCACATTTCAAATTATTCTCAAACAATCTAGAGAAAATCTCAGGCATCAACATATGTAAATAAAAAAATTTATAGACCAAGCTGTTCATGCCACTTCCGTACTATTGGGAGAAATAGAAAATATGATTGTTCCTGATAATCCTAGGCTCTCTTATATAGAAGAGAGACCTATGGATAAATTACATAAGATGGATACAAAGAAATAAAATAAAGAAAAGGTACATAGAGAATATAGAAATTTCTACACTCATCCTCAAGATGGAGCATAGATGTCGATCATGCTCAACTTGGATGAACACTTCTGAAATGATCCTCTGAGCAATGCCGTGGTAAAGATATTTGTCGTTTGCTCTCCTGAAATAACATGGAAGGTAGAAATCAAGCACTTCTGAAGAATCATATCTCCAGTATAATGGCAGTCGACCTCAATATGCTTCGTTCTTTCGTGTAATGCAGGGTTGTTTGCAATGAATAGGGCAACCTAATTATCACATTGTAACTACATGTGTAGATGTATATTTATATGCAAGTCTGCTAGCATTGCTCGAACCCACATCATTTTTGTACTAGCTTGTGCCATAGCCCTATACTCAGATTCAACACTTGATCTAGCCACCACCGTTTGTTTCTTGCTTTTCTACGAAATAAGAGAACTGCCAACAAAAATTGTAAAGCCCAAAGTAGATTTCCTATCCTTAGGACATCCTGCATAGTCTGCATCAACACGTGCAGAAACAGAAAGAGTAACTCCTTTCCTGAATAGTAATCTAGCACCTGGAGAAGATTTTAGATATCTCGATATCATGTATATAACATCCATATGTACCTGTCGAGGCTGCTCCATGAACTGTCTCACCCGACTCACTACAAAAGAGATATATGATCTAGTAATAGTAATATATAGGAGTTTCCCCACAATCTATCTATATCTCCTCTTATCAACCTCATCTGTATCATCATCATATAACCTCATACTAGGATCCATAGGAGTAGTAGAGGGTTGACACCCAATCATGCCTGTCTCAACAAGCATGTTTGTAGCATACTTCCTTTGGGTCATCACCAGACCCTGCGCATTACTAGCTAATTCTAACCCTAAGAAGTACCTTAGGGTATCCAGATCCTTAGTAAAAAACTGACGACCCAGAAATTATTTAGCCATCTTTATCCCCTGCACATCATCTCCTGTAATAAGTATATCATCAACATAAACCATGATAACAACAGTACCTCTAGGTGTTCTCTGCACAAACAGTGAATGATCTGCATTTGACCTCTTGAACCCCTACCTTTCAATCAGATCTGAGAGCTTCTGAAACCGTGCCCTTGGACTTTGCTTAAGGCCATATATTGCCTTATGGAGTCTATAAACCTGCTGACACTCCCTCTCAACAGCGAACCTCGGAGGTTGCCGCGTGTACACTTCCTCATCTAGATCTCCATGCAAAAATGCATTTTTAACATCTATCTGAAACAAAGGCCAATCACATACCACTGAGACTGAAAGAAGGATAAGTAGAGTCGAATGACGTGCAACTGGAGAGAACGTGTCCATATAATCCACACCGTAGGTCTGAGTAAATTCCCGTGCCACCAATCTTGCCTTGTAACGATCAAGACTCCCATCCGCATGACGTTTAATAGTAAACACCCACTTGCAACTGATAACAGATGCCCCAGGAGGGGCATGCACCAAACTCCAGGTACCACGTGATTGCAAAGCAACAATCTCTTCCTCCATAGCTAAACGCCAACGACTATCCTTCAAAGTCTTTTGATAATTTCGTGGAATCTCCACGATAGATAGAGCATCTACAAACCTCTGAAATTCCCCTATCAAACGATGAAAGGAGACCTGAGAAGCAAGAGGATATGAAGCACAAGTACGCTTTTGCTTCCGAACTACAATGGGCATATCCAGGTCATTAAGAGCCCCCTCCATTCTTGTGTTAGTCTCTTGCAATGATCCCTGCACAGATATATCTACATACCCATCGCTAGAAATCATGTTATCAGACCAAACCTGATGTGTGATGGATGACGGACGATGACCATGAGCAGAGGCATGTCAACGGTTATATAATTTTGGTAATGATGGAACAATGGGCACCTGCACAGGTATAGAAGGTGGAAGAGGAGGTGGTGGTGGTGGTGATGGTGTAGGCACATGTATAGGAGATGACAGACTCATAGGAGGTGGCATGTAAACCTCATTATCAGAATCTGATGAAGCCAACCCGTCACCAGTAGGAGAGAAATACATCACAGACTAAAAAAAGTGACATCAGCACTGATATAATACTTTCTGCACAACGGATGATAACATTGGTACCCATATGGGTCCTTGAGTTTCCAACAAATACAAATTTGACAGCCCTAGGAGAGAGCTTGTCAAGACCTGGAGCCAACTGGTGGACGAATGCAACATAGCCAAAGACATGAGGAGTAAGTGAGAACAACTCCTTCTCAGGAAAAGCTATGGACAAAACAATTTTCTTACCCAAAATAGACAAGGGCATACGATTTACCATATAACATGCTCTAAGAATAGCATCATCCCAAAGCAAATGTGGGACACGACTCTGAATGAGAAGCGTCCGAGTGACATCGAGTAAATGGCGATGCTTTTTTTAATACCATTCTGCTGAGAAGTGTAAGCATAGGTCATTTGATGAATAATACCACGGGATGAAAAGAAATGTGATAGAGCACGGGTACAAAATTCCAAAGCATTACCAGTTCTCACAAATTTTCACAGAAGAAGAGAAAACATTCAGCACTACATTGATAAAAGTTTTGATCATGTCCCATGCTTCAGATTTATTTTTCAATAAAAAGGCTCATGACAGATGAGAGAAATCGTCAACAACAACAAGATAAAACATATATCCCTGATGATCAGTTACACGACTCGGACCTCAAATGTCAACATGAATAAATCAAAAAGGGAGCTACTGCTCCGACTCTGACGACTAGGAAAGGCAGAGCGGTAATGCTTCCCCAACTGACACATCTCGCACTAGAAGGAAGACCCTGGTGAAATCTGCGGCAAAATACGACACATCTTCTGGAGAGAGCGGTGACCAAAATGTTGGTGCCAAGCGAAGGGAGAGACCGGTCCTGTTGAATGGGAGGAGACACCTGCATAGGAAGTCCACACCATGCGATACAGACCAGCCTGCTCACGACCTCATCCAATCACTCTTCCCGTAAGAATGTCCTGAAAAACAAGAGACGATGGATCAAAGATAGCCCGACAATGCAAATCCTTCGTAATCTGACTGATAGATAATAAATTCATAAAGAAATCAGGAGCGTGTATCACATTCTGAAGATGCATAGAAGGCGCCAAATTAATCTCCCCTTGTCCGGTGATCGGGGAATGAGTCCCATCAGCTATTACCACAGTTCTCCCTAGTGGAACTTGTCTATATTTGTAAGTAGTTCCCTGTCCCTGCATGGATGATGCATCGCCCCAGAGTCCATAATCCATTCAGTAATCTCAAAGTCATGACATGATGTAAAAGCATAAGTACTACCTGAGGTACTAGTAGTAGCAGAAGTACTGACAGAAGCAGATGCTTCTACATCTGAGTGGCCTCCTGGAGATGGTGAAGAAGCACGGGGCATAATATCCCATAGTCTAGTCGCGAGGTCATCAAATCTCTGGTCTGAAGTAGTAGGAGCAGTTGAAGGCTCGACATGTTCCGCTACATGAGTTGATGTCGGAAAACCATGCTTGGAGTAGCATGTATCCTCTGAATGGCTTGGACAATGAAAGTATGTGCATGGCTGACGAATGCAATCTCCTCTACCACAAGGTCCACGTCCACGAAAAGAAGACGAGCCTCCTCTACCTCAGGAGGCTGCCATTGCCGAAGAAGTCTGACTAGTGGCAATGGATGGAACAATAATCCTGCTAAGCCTGTGAAAAGCTTCCTCCATGGGAGGAATAGTAGCATCCGCTAGAATATGAGAGCGAGCAACATCATATTCGGGATCGAGGCAGCTAGGAATACACCAACTATGGTAGCATTCCTATATGTTTTTTGTTGTTCTGGAGTGGTCTTGAGAGGCATGAAGCTGTGTAGCTTCTCAAATATCCCACGTAAGGATGTATACAATGAATGAAGAGCCCACCCGTTCTGCTTAATAGTAAATACATCATGCTGAGGTTGACGGATCTTGGTCTCGTTCCTTGCTTGAGAATAGGTTGTTGCGAGGATGTCCCACATTGCCTTAGCAATGGGCTGAAGTTGTTACATCATTGGTGATCTCTATCGTCAATGTACCAGAAAACCAAACTTTGGCGTATGTATCATCCACCTCCCATGAGGTGTTAACCCTAGTTTTCTCCACCAGCTCCTATGTAAGAATGTGTTTCTTACTGTTAAACTTCATGAGGTTCATGAACTGCATAGTCCAGAGCTCATAGTTTGTCCCGTCCATCTTAACAATAAGCGTTGGACCTCTAAAAGTGCTTGTGACGGGTACGTCGACTTTGTTTTCTGACATATTGCCGGAAGAGGATTACTAGGGTTAGTGTTCGGAAATGCGGTCCATGCGGCCGCATATGCGGCCGCATATGCATATTCGGTCACTTGACCGAAGCGCATATGCCATATGCGGCAATATGCGGTCAAAACGCATATGCGGTCCGACTATGCGGCATATGCGGACACATATGCGGCCGCATTTCTGAACAAGGAATTTGCATATAGGAGGATTCATGTATCTTTTTTGTTTAATCCATAATATATTGATGACACATTAACTCGATTTTTTTCTGAGCAACTCTTATGTCATCATTTACATTGTTGCGTCTTTTCATTATTCTCGTATATGTCACATTTAGGAAAACAAAGGTATTTTTTTCATATCCATATCTTTCCATTGTTCCCAACACTTATTTCTTTTGAATTTTCTATCTAATGACATACATAAATTTTTTTGATAAAGTGTCAATTGATGCTTCACAGTTTGACAGTAAGCAAATGTGAAGTTAATTAAAGATTGTCTAGACCAAAGTTTTCTGGTTATTGAAATAATAGACGCAAACAAAAACTTTCAAGTCGATGTGGGTGCAAGAGGATGATATGACAATAAAACTAAAGTTCTACAAGTCCCGTAAATAATTTGGCAATGGAAAGATAAGATCGCTTAGAACTTTTGAGGCAAGAAGCTTCACATTCAATACCTATTAAACCAGTGATAAGAAATCTACGCTCTAATATAACCCCAAAAGAGAACCAATTCACTACAACCGAAAATGCACAATGCCTTGCATATGCTTCTTCTCAGGAATGATTAGACATCAACTGCCCAAAACCAGTTTAATCAGATTTGTATATCTTAAGATCTTCACTGTAGCAACATGCTCACTTTTCTCAAGAAAATCATCCAATGTTTTTCCAATCCAAGATTTGCATGGAATTTTATAACAAATTACATATATTAATTTAAATGGTTGAATTTTTTAATAGTTGACTTTGTGTAGACAAAATACACCATTTACTAAAGTACGAAGGTTCACAGTTGTGTTTACTAACGAGGCAACACTTCCAAAAAAAAGGTTACTTTCCAATTTCGACAAAGATATCTACCATTTTTTGTATCTTCAATCAATTTACAATATTTTTTACTTTCCACCGTTAACATCTTTATCTTTTGGAAATGGACGACTTTTGGAAATGCTTTGGTTGATATCACATTATACAAAAAAGTCTCCACTTTATATTTCTTCCATGTTATATTTTTCTTAACATAAATATTTGATGTTTGAAATTATTATTATATATTTTTAATTATTTTTTAATTAAATTAATAGAAATCGTATAATCCACATATACTTCTGCATATACTTCCGCCTACCCGCTTACTCACTCTAGACCGCATGACCGAACGAATACCGCATATTGACTTTCTGAATCTTGACGAGGGTTATGTAGACCAATGAATGAATGTCTACACAGACATGCATGGATTTGTATGCATGTGTAGATTTATGCACTCAAATCCATTAGCCCAACCGAATGCCAGCGACGGGGCGGAAGAGAGGCAGCCGGCGGCTACGAAGGCCGACGGCAGGAGATGTGGCGACGGCGGGGCCACTGCTCGACGAGGGCGACGTGGGACAAAGGGGTTGGCGGCGGTGGTGTCGTTGGGTAGCGACAGCAAGGGTTGTGGTCGGCGACCGAGGGGCGGGGCTGCTACTTGGATGGGGGACGACGCCAACCTTGGAGAGAGAGAGGGACGATGGGTGGGGTAGGGTTAGGGTACGAAGCACCTGTCTAGGATCGTGGCTCTGATACCATGTTGGGAGAAATAGAAAAGATGATTATTCCTGATAACCTTAGGCTCTCTTATATAGATGAGAGACCTATGGGTAAATTACATAAGATGGATACAAAAAAATAAAATAAAGAAAAGGTACACATGGAATATAGAAAAATCTCTATGCGTACTAAAGTGGAGTTGTCCTTCTCAGGACGAGCATTCATCACAGAGGTAAGGGATTGCCTACTCGAGCTGGAAGATGATATAAGCCATCCTCAACTAATCCAATTCCAATCTTGTATGTCTGTATTTTTTCTATATTACATGACTTGTGATTAAAAATCAACTTGTGTTGCATCTCTTTAGGAATCTTATTGATTGTCAAAAGAATTATTGAGAAATCGAGAATGTGAAGTGCATCAGTAAGGAGGAAACTATCGACGACATATATTGTTCCTTTTCCAGCATCAGTAGCAGGAGACCCGTCTGCAACGGTAACTTTCTCTGTTTCGAATGGTAGCTTGTAATCATGAAACATTTTCGGATCACCTGCCATGTGATTGGACACACCATTATCGATAATCTACTCAGATTTGATAAAACAAGCATTGCAGGTTTATCTCATATTAAGAGCTGACCATTGTTTGTCTACTGCAAAGAACCAGGCCCTTTCGTGAACGATTCTTTCAAGAATGACTGTAACTCCATAATGGTATCCTTGCCAAGTCAGGTTTTCTGGGTGCTCCAAGCATCATAATGTCATTCACCAGCAAATTTGCGCCCTTTAGACTTTGAATATCTCTCATAGACATTCCTTCATATACTTGAATTCAATACCAACAACAAAACACTCTTGCATATCATCAAACATCTCGTATGCACAACTACAGACACCTGACAGATCTTGCGACAAACACGGGGCAAAAGCACCCCAACGACACTCACAAGCTTTGTCAACAACACAATTGCTCTCTCACAACATGGAACTAACCTCAAGGGGTCCAAAAGCATACCCCAACAAGATCCACGAGTCTTTGACCACCAATAGAAAAAAATAGTCATGTGGTCTGAAACAAAAGCAATGGTTGAGGCTTCCAGACAGAAAAACAAGCAATCACACTCTAGAGGTCACGATCCTTGTTCTAAAACAGTCTTACCGTCTAGAGTTCTGTGATTTGGGCACAAACACGAGGCGGTCTGCCGCCTGAAGAACAGATCTGGGCACGGTCTGCTGTAGGGAACACGAACCAGATCTGCACACAGAGATTTAATATGTACAAACCTGATTTGAGCACAATGAGGACACGATATTAGCATAGGTCAGATGGTGATCTGATCCGCACGAACTGGGCCTGATCTGGAGCACGATTTGCATGATCTGATCCTAGATCTGCGATCTGAACGGGTGCGAAAAACTGCGACCTAATTTGGACGAGCACAAACTGATGAATTGCGGGAGGCTTACGTGTGACAATCTAAACGATTCATGGATCTGATACCATTTAGAATTAAACAAGAAAAACACAAAAATAGAGGCAAGGACACGAAAAACACAATTCCAATGAGGGGGATGAGTATACTATATAGAGGACCGGTAAACGGTCCCTCATCCAAAGATCTGTTTACCAATATAAGCACAATAACTCAAGAAGGTCCATCCTCTCCTTCATTGGCTCAGGGTTGTTACCGATTGAGTGAGGGTAGCCACGGAGGCAGTACTTGTTATCTTTTCAGTTTGCAATAATTAAAATATGGACGAGCAAGGAAGGGGGTTAGTGGCGTCAACAACTAATAATAAGCAAATGTGGTTATGATGCGGGTGGACGATGAAGCATGGGTTGAAGGGAGGCATGGGTGGAGGGGATGTGAGCTTGGAGCCAAAGGAGCATGGATATTGAGATTACAATTGTGACGGAGAGTGATGCGAGCATAGGATGACAGTGACTTCCAGTTTCCCTGCAGGGTGTGTAGCTCAGTCGGTCTTGACCCCGGACTTTGGTAGAAATTCCTGTATCATCCTTATAAGAATTATGCATCTGAATGCAACTTTATTTATGCAAAAAAAAATAGTTTATTGATCAGGACACTAGCACCACTTTTGTATCATCTGTTTAAGAATTCTGCATGTGAGTGCAACTTTTTTTCGATGCTGTCATCTATATCAATTAATTGATGTTGCACATTGGCGTCCAATTGCAAGTTGTTTTCCTTTTGATAACTAATAAAGAAAAAGTGATTTTTTTCCAACAAAGTTAAAGGTCTCAGATTGGCTGAAATGGAACTGTTCAACCCTCCACTCGATATTATCATATCGTGATCTATTTGGCTAAGCATAGTCAGATCTGGAAGCTTTAAACTTGGAATTGGGGATCATATCAAACTACTTCTGTTTACTTGATTTTATTTTTTTGATCTTCACACTTTTGCAGAAGGTTGTAACCAGGAAACCATGCACGTGGAACGGAACTCGGAAGCCCTGCTATTTATTCGCGAGGAAGTTCAATCCGGAGGCTCTGGGTGCTCTTATGAACTTACTATCCAAGTATTCAGCCATTTGAGCTGATCGGTCACTCGTCTCTCCTTACTCTGCTTCTGTTAACTTGCCGGCAAAAATGGCCCGTTGAAACCGGACTGAATCCTGTGGCGGTTCCGACGCGTCAATGCAACAAGATACTTAAATTGACCGGGGTAATGGGTTCAGTTGCTTGCAGGTAGGAGCGGCGTACGAAAGGATAGTTTGAGAGCTGGTTGCGATAGATTGATTCTGGAGAGGGCTTTTACATTATGTGTTTGTTGAAAACGTAACTCTTTTGCTGTTATTTGTTTTCTTTTTTCTGCTACGCAAAGAATGACTGTTGAGGATGGTGTAATGGAATCCAAATGGAAAAGAAAAGTGGGAAATTGGGCTGAAAAGGGAGAGGGGAAGGAAATCACAGCAACATTCACTTTATCTTTTAAGTATTTATGGAGCCATAGTTTATGCGTAACGAACTGGGAACGATTAATAGGGATACTGAAAGTCTTGCTTGTAGAAATTGGAATAAATTTAAGTTGGAATACGGGATAGTATAAACGAGAACTAATGGGTGTGTAATAATGCTTGCTTGATGCATTTTATTCAATGGGCAGTAGTTTTTTTTATTTTGCATGTGAATTTTACGTTTGGTAGTGGAGTGTTCTTGTATGAGAAAGGTTATTTTATGTTTGGTTTGATGGAGTGAAACATTGTGTCGGCATGCATCCCCTCTCTATCTATAATCTATGGGGAGTATTTATCAAAATTCTATAATTAACAAGCAAGTGACAATCAAGGAATCATGAGATCCATCAATCAATCATTGATTTAGTGGTTTGAATGTTATCAATTGAAAACTCCAATAGGATTATGATTACTCCAAATTGGGATAAGTTCCTATGTAGAAGGGAATATATCTAATAATACACCACTTCATTGATTTTATGGGAATTATTTTACATATGTAATGGAGCAGTATCTTTCAAACTTCTCAAGCAGTAAAGATTTTATAATAATTGCACCATTATCATCTCTGTGGATCTTATAGAATGCAACACCCGATCCTAGCATATCTTCTACACAATAATATATGAAATCGGTGTGTTTTGACTTTGCAAGAAAAGTAGAGTTCATGTCAAGGTGAATCATGCTTAACTGTCACAATAGAGGATATATTTGACTTGAACAAAATTATTTTCCTACATGAACTTCATCCGCAAGAGTTCTTTTCCTATTTTTATAGGAGCAATGAATTCCACATTTATAGTAACTTTGAATTCCATGAAACAACACTACATGCATATATCTTCAAATAGTCATATATAGATCATTTATCATAAATATTACCAGTCATATAAAAGACTGTGTAGCCTAGAAGAAAGGTATGCTTCGCTCTAAAGCAAAGATACGTGTTACTAGTTCCATGGAAATATCTTAAAATTCCGTTGAGTGCATTTCCATAGTCTTTTCTAAATTTGAAATTAACCTGTTAACAACTCCAATGGATTGCAATATTGGATCTAGTACTTATCATAACGTATAACAGACTGCATGTACTCGAGGTGTGCGGAATAGCCCAACTGGTTAGAGTGTGTGTATGTCATGCCAGAAATTGTGGGTTCAAAGCTTGTTTCCCCGCCCAATCTTCCTATCCATGGGAAAAGAGGCCACTATCCCTGATGCCAATGGAGGTGAAAGAGTTTGACCTAAGAGAAAGTGTGAGCTCAAGTAGATGGATTATATCCGAGTAGTTGTCACTGTGAGCTAAGTAAAAGATGTTCGCTTGTGCTCGCTTTATTGAAACGAAGTGAGTCGGGGTTGAGTTCTTATCTCTTTCCCTACTCACTCTCTCAGCTTGCCTAAAAAGAGCAAGGCGGTATTTGTGGGTTGGAATGCTATCCCATTTACACTTTTTTGGCCATTTTTTGGGAGGATATTATTCTAGCTACTACTTTAAGCACAACTAACTTTACTTCTTCCAGGTTGAGCCATGGCTGGGAAAGAGTCTCCATGTGGCTGGATCTTACTAATTCCCACTTGACGATAGGACGAAGATTGTCTCAGCCTCAAAAAGATAACCCGGTGGTTCGCCCCAAGGATAGATGTGATGGGGCTTTTAGACGGTGGATTCACTCGAGGGTTGATGGAAACAATTTCCTATCTGTGGAGGGCAAGATAGCGATAGAGAGGGATTGATTATTGGAAAATCATTAACATACCATGGGGACATACTACTGATCGATTTTACAAGTAGACGAAAAAAGGAGGAAAAAGCAGTTGCTAGCAAAAATCTTACGAGTACGAGTAGTATCCATGAACGAAGATGAGGATGAAGGAAGGGAGTCAATTAGGCTCACTTCCTTATCGCCAATTCCCAAGTACTTTGATTTCAATGATGAATGTGATACCTGATCTGGCCTAGACAGGTGGATATTATGAGAGGACTATCCAGACAATTGCGAACTTACTTTGGGCTTGTGATGTATAGTGGAAGGGATCCTAGAAAGATCGCCTTCTATTGGTGGAGTTCATATACAATAACATTTATCACTCTAGCTTCAACATGACACTTTTTGAGGCCCTTTCCAGAGAAAGATGCACCACATCCTTGTGTTGGATCTACTACACAGTACTATCTACTGCACATAGATCATTGAGCAAACTAGTAGAGCCGTAGAAATGGGTAGGTAAAGGCTAGTAACAGGAATAGTCGTCAAAAGAGTCATGCTGACCAATAGCATCATGACCTCGAGTTCAAGTTGGGATTTCGTATTCTTGAGAGTGTCCTGATTAAGATATTCAAAAACTAGAGTCCAAGTGCAAGTTGGAACCTCAGTTTGTTGGATTGTTTGAAACTATGGCACGTATTAGGAAGGTAGCATACAAAGTTGATCTTCCCCCCTCATCTTCAGGGTGTTCACGATGTAGTTCACATATCTAACCTTACAAGTAGATTAGAGATCCTAGAGATATTGTATTAGGACTACATGGTTGAGCCGAGCCTCTCCTCTCTTGAGGCACATGTACATATACTGAATTGCACAATCAAGAGGTTATGGAGGAAGGACATCCCGTGGTCAATGTTCGCTGGAGAAGCTAGAATGTTAAGAAGTCTACATGGGAGCCTGAGGTTGATATGAGGGAGAAATCGCCTCACTTGTTTACATCTATGAAATAGAAACCCCAGTTCCTTTCCCATTGAGATTTCTAAGGATTCTCTTTCATTGGGATTTTTATGGGTTCGTTCAATCAAGACTCACTTTCAATGGGAATTAGGATTGGGTTAGAATTCACATTTAAGTATCGGGGGGCAAGACTTCCTTTGAGATTTTTATAATATGAGATACTAAAGTATGCAATTTCGTTAAATCCTAATTCTCGACTTAATCTAGTATCTTAATTTGGCAAATGAGACATCTATAGTACTCTTCAAGACCTTACCAATCAGCCTAAGAACATCGAAATCAAACATTGTATAAGAAAGTTACACACAAAACAATTCGATTTACGACTTTTGGGTCTAGAATCGAGTCTGAACCTGTATTTTATAAAAAGTTAAGTGGTTGAGCCACCAAGCTCAGACCATCCAAGCTCATCCTGAAAGCCACTAGAGACCTTGTCGAAGCTCCGTCATCGATGACTTTTCCGACATCCGATCAAAGGTTCTGAGGTTGTCATTTTAAAGAAGACGATGAGATCATCCACAATCTTTGTGCATTTCATGCAAGACACCTAGAAAACCATATTTTTGCAGTGGAGGAGGAATCTGGGGAACAACCCTGAAGGTACATATTTTCGTATTTTCGCTTTGTTGTTGGTCCATGCTACTTTATGTATCGCATGCATATTGTATAAAGTTTTATTTCTATTATTTTTTCCACATGCAAATCGAGTTTCTGAACCATATCGTGTCATGTTTTGTACGATTATGAGTAAGCCATGTATCTCGCATGTACGTCAAGAGAGTTTGGAGTCGTCCGCACTTGTTTTTCTGGGAGTACACCGGGGTGTGTCTTTTTGAGTATCTAAGATACCTTCGACACCCAGACTTGTATCACTATACGATAGAGAGCCCTTTTATGGTGTCAGACGAACTCCTTAGTCCTAATTAGCGCTTGGTCCAAGTGGATACTTTTAAAAATGGTTGGGAGCGCTCGTCATTGGTGGAAGGTTTTTTTTGTAATTTGACTTTGGAGGATAGAGCTTTTCTTTGACATTTCTTTCTTTTATTTTCATTTCTTTCATTTGTTGGATAGCTCCACTGCTTTTAACAAAGTTTGACGTATGCTGATCAATAATTAATTTAAGTTTCATCTCACCCTGGCACATAGGTAAATATCAAAAGATTAGCACACGAACTTGTTCACATAGTGGCTAAAGTTTTGTTGATACTCAGGTTTCTTGAAGCCTTTATTAACTTTATGCCATCCTCAAATATCATTAGATCAGGTCTAAACTCAAATCTCTAGTCCCAGTTCCTCAAGTGATGACTCAACTCATCTTATCAATCATGCAATTGCGAAAGTGGTTGTGTTGATCATATTCTTTTGAAGGTAGAGATGAAGAGTGCAATATAGCACTCACATCTTTCAAACTAGGGAAGTGTGGATAATTGAGTTTAAAAACCCTAATGACTAAGGCATGTTAGCTCAGACTCTTTAGATTACAGAAATCAAGTGTCCTCAAAATCTTCAAGACTTGAGTGAATGTGAGTGTGTTAGGAATACACCAACTCCTTAGTTAGTGAATATTTTTGTGTGAATTTTGGCTTTTGCAGATTTTTATGGATTTTAATTTTTATTTTTTAATTCTTTTGAGAGACGATGACTGTCCCAACCTCATATGAATAGAAGTATCTACTCTCATCCATCATGGGTGTAAGTACGTGTCGTTAGACGGACCCGTGTTCCTTCAGGACGGAGCCATATATAGTGTCCTTTAAACCACCCACTCTGCTAAGGAGACTGAAGTTCCCTCACTGGAAGTAGCTACTAAGTCTAGTAGTCAAAGTCTCATTCTAAGAAAGGTTTTTTAATTTTTTAATTTTTTTATGGAGTTTTTGAAAAGGGGTTTATTTACAGCAAGTTAATCCCTCAATTTTTAAGAAAACATTTTCACAGGATTTTTACAAAACTCAGTTCACATGTTTACTTAAACCAAGCTGATTTTTTAAAAAAAGTTTAAAAATACGAGTTATGGATAAAGTAAGTTTACAGTAATATAGGGTATACCACCCCTATACTTAATTATTGCTATGTCCTCATAGCACAAGTGATATGAATAATAGGGTCCCCCTATACTTAGGTCTAAAATTGACCTAAGTGTAAGAAGACAGAGTGAGGGATGGATGAATAGTTGGGTCTCCCCTATACTTAGGCTAAAAATAACCTAAATAAATGCTCAGAATTAGGGGGGTCTGGGAGGAGTATCTATACATGGATATGAAGAAGGGGGAGGTGTATTTTTTTACACATGCAGATGTAGTAGGGGGGGTTGAGCTTTTACAGATGATTAAGAGAAAGATGAGGAGGGGGAGTGATTGTGTAAAATATACAAAGAGGAGGGGGTGGATATGTGCAAGTGGGGGGGGGGGGGGTAGATCATCTACTGATCTATTGTTCTTGTTCTTCTTCATTTTTTTAAAACATGCGAGCCCTCTAATGTGGACTGTTAAAAATGCATATGCAACATTTTTTACAATATGCAAATGGAAGCATACTGATAAAAATCCCTAAAATTCTTCGCCAAATCTTTTGCAGCCCCTTCGACGGGAGCTCCCAACTCCACAGCTCCATCGAGATCATGCGTCATCGATCTTCATGGGCCCTAGCACAGAAGAGAAATGTTAGAAAAATAACAAGGGAATTAAATAACAAAATATCCAAAAATAATGCATGAAAAGAAGACCTATGAATTTTGAAAATATCCAACATGGAAATAAATCAAAATTCAATAAAGAAATAAATAAATAAAGATGATCCGTATCCTCGACAATGACACCATTTGATGATCATGAAATCTGCCTCTTTAAAAGTCATAAATTGTAGTGTAGGAGACGGATTTTAGTCAGCAAAAACCACAAAGATTTGAATGTTGTGGAGTATTTATACTTGCCAAGTCTACCAAGTTTAAAAAAGGGACACGCGCTACTCTATTTTATCTATAGAATTTTGGTCAATTAAGAGCTTGAGTGAATAATTTCTCAATTCTAAGGCCTTCATGCAAATACACGCTAAAGGGCAAGCGGAATGATGCATGTAATTTTCAGTTGATTTTCAAGCAATTTTAGAGTGATACATGTGACAAATGAATGATTAAATGCAAGGGTGGTGCATGTAAAATAAAGGATTACAAATATACCCTAAAAGATCACTTAAATTGAGCAACAGATTAGGGAACGAAATCAGAGTCGAATTGAGCACAAAAATATGAGCAGTCATCTATTTAATGGAGGAGACATGAAGAGCAAAGAACCTCATCTAACATAAAAAATTATTATATTTAAAATGGTGTCATATGAGAGAATTAAACATGTCATAAGATAATGAAGAAACAAGGATCAAAACGACACTAAAATCATGCAAATTGGACTTACAATGCTCAAGTTATGAAGAAAATAATATATGGGCATAAATGTAAATAAAATGCAGGAAATAAAAGATAATTAATCACAAATAGATCCCTGGAGGGACCTATTTGCAATAAATAGAAACAAATGGGGGGCCCTATAATTTTTCATTGCGTGTAGGGACCTTTTTACAATTATCAAAAACCTGTGGAGCGTCCCAGTAAAATACCCAGGAGCGCACGTGAGGCACGTACTTGGGGACCAAAATGTAACTATCAAAACTTCTATGGTCTTCTCTACAATTTTCCTAGGCCCTCACGTGCGCGACACGTGAGGAGGCCAGGCTCAGGAGGCTCGCAGGCTTGGAGACACGTGGCATCTGATGGGGGCTAGACGCAAGGTTCGGTAGACCCGATCCTGGAGGATCGGCTGGAGGCTCGAGCTGGCCACGTGTCTTCATAAGGGACGTTCGATCGAATTAATCGGATGGTAACTTCTTCTTCGTGCTCCGCCGTGGCCCACCAGAGAAGATGGGGCTCCGAGAACCTTCTGGGATCTCCTCCATGCACCCAAGGCTAGCATGTAGGTCGGAGAAGAATGTTGATGGGCTCGCGAAGGTGTTAGAGGTGCGGCAAAGTTCCATGAGTGAATGGATTGGCTGATCGATGAGGAGCGACTGGTGGCGGAGCTTGAGGTCGGAGTTGGTGTGTGAGCTCCGACCATTGAAGAAGTTGGTATCTGCAAGTGTTAGCATATAGCTGAGGCAGCACGTGTGATATTGACAGAAATGGGAGACGAGCGGAGGTAAAGAAGGTGGCGGATCTGGGAGGTCCTCCGTCGTGACAACGGAGGTGCTGGGTCGGATCGCGAGGGGGTTCTGGAGGAAGGAAATGGGTGCACGAAAATCATTTGTGAATGGCGAAGATGTGAAAGGGGTTAGGCGGCTGCGATGGTGGTCATAGGCGGTGAGATAATTCGGAGAAGAATGAAATAAATTAAGTAAAAGGGTACCTGGTCGGAGCCAGACAATCGGTGGAGGAAGTGGCCTGGGGTGAGCTCCATTGGAGCTCGGGTTGTCGCCCGACGAGGTCAGCCGGGCCTCGAAGCTCGAGCTACCGTCGGAGGTGGCGGAGCTTTACATGGTGGGGTTCCATGGATCACACCGGAGGCTGGGGTCATCAACGCCTCGACATCGTGCCTCTCCGCTATCACCGGAGGGCAAAAGGTTGGGCCGAAGCC
The DNA here is from genome assembly GCA_037367405.1 of Ottelia alismoides. Lineage (NCBI taxonomy): Eukaryota > Viridiplantae > Streptophyta > Magnoliopsida > Alismatales > Hydrocharitaceae > Ottelia > Ottelia alismoides. The sequence goes on from JAZKJV010004830.1 coordinate 151,199, forward strand.
CCTTGGAGTGGTGGATAAAGGTGATCGGAGAGGAGTGGAGGCTTTATAGGCGGAGATAGGTGGCTTTACATGAGGTGAGGGGTGGTGCTTTGAATGGAGTTTTAATGGTGGAGCAATAATGGAGAAGGAATGTGAAAATGGCGTGAGGAAGGCGGAGGATAGGGCTACATGGAGGAGCCGTTATGGACCACAGAGGTGACCAGAGGTCCCTTCCAAAATAGGAAGGGGGTGGACCAATCGCGAGGTGAAACGGTTGGGATGGAGGTAGGGGACGAAGCCCTAGCCGCTGGATCTCGCGATCCAACAGCCATGATTAAGGTGGAGTTGAGCGGGTTGGATCATATCTGGGATCTGATCGAACGGATGAGGGATAGGCGATGATGAATGGTCGGATGGAGAGAGAGAGAGAGTCTTATCCAGTGATGGACGGTGATTGGGTGACGTGGCGTGAGGAGGAGCGTAAGATGGCGATGGGATCGGGTGGCTAGGATTAAATGAGAGACGTGGAGTGAAGATAGCTGTAGGATGAGAGGTGGGATCGAACGACTGTGGATAAGGTGCAAATGAGCAGTGTTGATGACGTCCAGAGGCTGAGCGGGTGGATGCGGATGGGGCAAATGACGAACAGCAGAGATGGATGCGGAATTGTAGAGATCGAACGTCTCTAGGAGGTGTCGGGTGGCAAGAGAGGAGACGGGCCACGTGGGCGGCCTAGAAGGCACCACATGGCCCAATCAGAAAAATCAAAAAGATAAAAATAAAGAAAAATCTAAAAGAATAAATTAAAAGCAGAATCAGGAAAAAGTTAAAACTTAAAAGTTGTAGATCTCGATGAGATCTACAAGTTTCATGTTGGACAAAAAGCCAAAAGAAGTCATTTGTACAAAAAGTATTTTTTGTGGTATTTTTAAAGGGTTAAAAATACTGATTCTTGGTTTTGATTTGTTTTTATATTTTTTAGTTCTTTTAAGGGTTAGGAAATTATAGATACTTAATTATCCTAATTTTTAGGGATTTTAATAATAAAATAATTATAAGGTAATTAAATATAGTAATTATAGCCTTATAGGTTAATTATACACAATATATTACAAGATAAAATGAATGAATTATTAGTGAATTTTATTGGATTATTTAAGAAAAGAGCTTAATTATTGAATTTTAGCATGATGAATACTAGATTCATCTTATAGAAATGATATCATTGTGTTGTGGGCGAGATGAGGATCATATACACGTGTTTGGATTGAATATTTAACCAGTTTTATGTGAGGAGTGTTCTGGAGGCGTCTAGTTATTGCGACATGTTTGGGGCGATTTGTGGATATCCGAGTACGGCATGTCAAAAAAATTTACCACTTTGATGTGTACGGGATATAGATCACTTGCACATGAAGATCTAAACAACATTATGTGAGGCGTGTTCTGGGATGATTCTGAGAGATCCGAATATCGCATGTCGATAAAAAATATACCACTGTGATGTGAGAAAGATGATGATCATATGCATGTGCTTGGATCGAAGATCTGAGCCGTTTCACATGAGGTGTGTTTTGAGGGTATCTAGTTATAGGGTGATTTCGAGAGATCTGGGTATCATATATTGATAAAAAAATTATACCAGTGTGATGTGGATGAGATTAAGATCACACATACGTGCTCAAATCAATGGTCTTGCAGTTTTGTGGCTGACATATTTTGGTGGTTTTTCATATTGTATCGCAAAGTTTGAGACTGATTTCCGAGCTATTCGACCTTCATATTGCAATGAAATTTTTATGCATAATACTGATATAATTAAATCAAATCATCTTTTAAAAGGGAGGAAATTAAATGAAATTATGATAGATAGTTGTAGGTCATATGGGAAATGATTATTATTATTATTATTATTATTATTATTATTAGATTACTACTAATCAGATGAAATGAAACAGAATTTGAATACATAATTCGGAATTATTTAGAATAATATAATGTTGAAGGGTTACAATGTTATTGTATGATCTAAGATCAAGAGATATCAAGATAGGTGTTCTTTATGAATACGATGCATTTGATGATGTACTACCTTCGTGGATGTATGTTCCTGCTTGGGCTTGTATTCTCCTGAGGTCTCGTGGAATCATCTCCATATCCTTCTTTTCTTCTTTACTCCTTGGATTGTTGTTAGTGCATAACTTGAAGTGTGCTCTTAGAGTGGTACTCACCAGCTTAGCCTTAAGCCACTTTCTTTTAGCATACCTTGCATAGTATCTTTATAATATTATAGCTCGTTTATTCGTGTACACGGTATCTTGTATAGGGACACATCTCCCTTGTACATCTGTAAGGTAGATATGCATTAGAGGAAGAGCCTTCCTCTTATTAATTTCTAGTAGGAGAACCATTTTAGTATCTTCTTCCTCAAGATTAGAAGCCTCATTATGAACTTTATTTGAAATGACGTGGTAGATATTGGAAATGTGTAAGCTTTTACAATAGCTAGGTTGTAGTTGTTCTGAGATGGATCCTTAATGTCCTTTGAATATCTTTGGGAGCATGGTTTTGAACAAATACTACATCCTACATTTTCACGAGCTTCTTCTCTACAAGGTTATATAACATGTGGCCAAAGTCATCTTGTCAATATCACATAGAGGCACACTGTATAATATTTGATTTCGAGTCGTGTCTCTCATTTGTTGGGACGTGTAAAAAGGCTCTACGATCATATACAAGTAAGCACTCAAAGGAGACGTCTTTTCCATACTATACTACAATGATATCTCATCCAATGTAGCATGTGGAGACAAGCTAATCACATGAGCAGTAATATTTAATTCTTCACTGCAAAAGGAAAAGTTACATTTGCCTCAAAAGTAGATGCCTAACCATCTCCATGATAATCTGATTCTTCTTCGCATCAACGTCATTTAATCTAGGAGTCTTTAGGGCCTGTTTGGTTGCAGGGTTGGCCCAACCCTGGTTACTATTCACAAGGGTACTTCCTCCTCACAGATTACTATTCACCCACCCCAACCCAGCCCAGCCCAACCCAGTCCAACCCAGCAACCAAACAGGCCCTTAGTGAAGTTATCTGATGTCTTATCTCATGGGACCTATAATTCACATCAAAGAATCCCACACATTCTCTACCATTATCATTGCCCATGCATTACATCTACATCCTTGTCTGTCCCTCTACGAATGCATGGGAATTCCTTGAACGTGTGACTTATTATAATAGTAATTGACCAATTTACCTTTTTTTTCTTAAGTGTAAAATAAATATGTGAAGTTTTATTTATCATAAATTAATAAGACTACAATAATATCATGTTGTAAATATATTCCATTAAAAATAATCTTTGTTCCGACAAAGATAAAAAATAATATTTACACCTATGACCATGAATATTTTGTATGTATGTACGCAACTCTCGGTGATCCATAATTACACGAGAAATCCCGAATAGTCACTCCATCGCATACCCATAACCCTCTATTAGTTTAGTCCATTAACACAACCAGACCATTGATTTAATCTAAGCTATATTCTATTCAACGTCTATTAATAAATAAAACCCTAAACAAAGAAGAGTAAATTACAAAAAAGTCCTTAACTTTACACTCAAATTCAATGTGGTCCTGAAACTTTTAAAAGCCACATCGTAGCACCTAATCCTCATCAACAGTTATAATGTGGTATCACCGTTATCTTTTTAGTTAAATTAGCCGTCAAGTCTATCTTGTGGAGTCGTAACCTTCATCCTTCTCCCCCTCTCCCACAAGATGACCATTAGGAGCCCTCCGCCACTCCGCCCATGGAGTTCTGTAGACCCCCTCCCCAGGCCATCGCCACCCCATCTGATCTTCCCCCCAACGCAGTAGCCCTCCTTCTACTTCTACTGTGACATCCAACCACGTGCCTCAACGTCGCTGCTCGTATGGCCGGCACCACCACACGCAACAACAACACATTGGGTAGCTCGAAATCGAGCGTGATGTTTTCATCCCCTTCCGCAAGTATACACCGGAGGCGATGAGCGCATCCGTTTGTCTCATGCTCGATTTGATGTTCTTTGGTCTTTGACGGTTTTGGATTAAATGAATTGGGGGCGGTGCCCGCAAGAGAAGAATAGGGGAGCCTTTCTACAAGAAGGGTTCCTTTGGTTCAGGTTTGCCATTGAGGAGATCACCGTCCATTACCAATTCAGTTGAGAGAAATGTTATACCCACGGAGATCTTCATCACCTCCCCAAGTTGTTGTTGCTCGTCCCTTGTCTATCTCTCCATCCTAAATCGAATCATGCGGTCATGATTGTTTTTCTTTGTTTTTACTGCTTAATACTGCCAATTATCTAACATAAAATTATAAATTATGACTGCTGATAGATTTTTGTTACTCCAAAAATATTTATAGGTCCAAGATTATGTTGAATTACCTTACTTGATCAACGATTGCATCATAAAGCCACCAAACAGAAAGCAAGTTAATAACAATATGACCCCAAAAAATCCGAAGGAAGCCATCTGAACTTTGGGAATATTATTTTTTTGTTGAATCTCATGTCATTCTAAAAAATTAGTGATATCTTGTGCAAATATCAAAGCGAGCACAAGGACAAATGGATGAGCTCATCACCTCCGGTGTTTAATTGTGGAAGGGGATGCAAACACCATGCTGGCGTTGTTGTTGCTTGTGGTGGCAGCAACCATACGAGCATTGATGTGGAGGCACGTGGCAGAATGTCTCGAGCGGTTCACACGAATTTGCATGATGCAAACCTACAAAAACGTGAATTCGTGTGAATCGCTTGATCAAAATTGACCGGCCAAACCTCTAACATAGTCTGCTCTACAGCGGCGATCCATTCTCCTCTCTCTCATCTTCCTTCAGTCCCTCCCCTCCTCCTCCAGCCGTAGTGACCACTTCCTCTTCCTCCCGCATCAGTAGTAGCAGCAAGCCTCCCGTACTCCGCCTATGCCCCCTCCAACTGCAGGAACCAGATCCTCTGTTGTGGCATGGGTTGCAACAGAGTGTGCTGCACACTCGGGAGCCGCTCGATCTTGATCGAGTTTGTACCCCTCGCATCTTCGCGATCTTCACCCTTCTCCAGAATCCTCCTCTTCTGCACCTCTAAATCCCTATGAAACTCCTCTCTCATCCTCTCCGGCTCCACCATATGTTGTCCCATCTTCCTCTCTATCCTCTCGTAAATCTCCCCGGACCTATAAATCAACTCCGTGAGCATCCTACATGATGCCAAACACAATCCACCTGCACTTTTGCTCCATGGAGGTGGTGAGAGCCTCTCCGACTCCCTGTCCTCATCCTCCCCCACCAATTCAACCCCAGTAGCACATCCACTTCCCGTGGCCGGAGTTGATGATGGTTCCATCAGTTCCTCCATCCTACTGAAGTAAATCCACTCACTCATCGAGAAGATTACTTGCTACAGCTTCTCGGTCTCCTTGTACTTTATCTTCAGCGTGTCAAGGTGGTTGACGACAGACCACTCATCCATCCTCAGATTCTTCCTCTACCTCCTGCAACAGCAACAGCAACAGCAAGCCCCACTCCACCCCTCCTCTTCTTCCTGTGGCAGCAACAACAAGACCCCCCTCCTCCGCCTCCTCCTCCTCCCGCGCCAATAATAGCAAGCCTCCCCCTCCTCTGCCTCCTCTTCCTTCACTGGAGCGTTTGTCGTCGCTCGACCGAATGAGGTCGGCGCTGTGACCCATTAGCTGGACCTTCATATTGGCTCTTCTGCTCTAGTGGCTTAAAGACGAAGATAGTAGCCGAACCCATTGCCAGAGGCCGGAGCTCCGCCACCCGTATCTTGCGACAAGGGGCTACGCGATCCACATAAGGAGGACGTCATTGCAGAACGAGTTTCTGCCATTTTAATCACGGAGTGACTGAAAGAGAAACATTTGTAAATTTGATTTAGAGGGATAAAATGGTCTCAATCTGACCAATTCTAGGTAATGGAAGTTAACAGAGGGGTTATGACATGCCTTGATTAGCAATTATTCGGGATTTCTCGTATAATTATGTATTATGGAAGGTTATGTAAATAAATACGAAATTATTCAGAATTATGAGTGCAAATCTAAAAAAATATATATATCTTTGTATAATAAATTAATATTTATTTATTGAGGTTCAAAAAGGAGACTTCCGTAAATGTCATTCTTGTAATTACATTGAAACATACAATATCTTTTATGAAAGAAGATAATAAAAAAACTTCACAATAAATCCTAGAAAAATATATCTATAAAAGCATTATGCAAGTTAATCACACAGGGTAATAATCTAATCTGAGGAGAAGAGAAATTACGCCATAAATGTTGAAGCATCTCTCATTCACTGTTGGCAACACCTCCTAATGAATTGCACCACATGCTTTATTTTTCTATTCTTCCTTCCTAAAAAGTATATGCCATATTTTCCACTATTAGATTTTTTTGATATCGTTTTCTTAAAAAAAACTAAAAAATTAGATTGGATGTCGAACCAATTTCTTATCAATTTTGATTTGACTAGGTAGACTACTAGTATGAAGTCCAAAGTTTTAAAAACCGGACCGAACCAGTCAGTCTTCGGTTTGATCCAACCGGGTCGAACCGTCGGTCCAAACCGGTCGGACCGGTGATGACATCAGCATGATGTCATCATTCTTATCGACTCGGAAAAAATCAGGTCGGGCTTAATTTATTGGTAAGACCGGTCGAACCGGTTTTTTGAACCAATAAAACTGGATACATATATGTAAGTATGTATTTATATATCAATGAAATAATCGTTAGAAATTTCAAATCTTTAAATAGAATAACATGATTGCCTATTTCGAGTAAAACTCTATAAAATTAGTCGTATTTTTTTAGAATTATAAATGAATATAATATTGTAATCATTTATTTATTGTTGTTTCAAGAAAATTACTCTAAAAATATTGACATAACGTATATTCCAAAAAAGAGAGTGACATACCTTATATCACATAAGTTAAGAAGGACATACATGATAAAAATCCCATTATTTTATTATTTAAACCTTTGTTTTTTGAAAATTACTAAACCATCAAAACTGGATCAATCCGGGTCAACCCGGTCCGACCACTGGTCGGACTCGATTTTTTATTTTTTTTTTAATTTTTTTTAAAATTAATTACAAAGAACCCGCCGAACCGATCGGGTCGGGGCCGGTTCCCGATCCAACTGGTCCGACCGGTCGGTCCCGTCTGGTTTTTTAAACCCTGGTATGAGCCAGTTGAATTGATGATCATGTTAGCATGACATCATCGTCCACATGGACTATAATTCTACGAAAAAAATCGATTGTTCATGTTTTAGAGGTCTGACCAATTAGATTGGATTTATGAAAAAAATTAGATATAATAATTTTACATATATTTCAATTTTCTATCTATATATTAAAAGAAATGCAGTTGTAAACTTATTATGTCTTTATAATAAACAACATGTGTGTAACATCCGGATCTGCACAAATTCAAACCCGACCCGATTAGGGTCCGTATAACTCAATAAAATTATTAATCAACGTTAAATAACATAAATCAATCAATCAATCGTGAATCAAAAGTCGTTCGAGCGAAATCGATCGCATCGTAATGCGTGCTCGAAAAAGCTGCGATGCAAATTTGGAGACCGCGAAATAAACCAGGACCCCTAAATGTCTGATTCGATGAAATAAAATCAACGGAATCGACCGTTCGTCGATCGGAGGTCGTTTGTTAGTTTAAAATCGCAAAATTTAATGACCCATCAAGACCGTGTCTTAGAAATTTCGGGAATTCATTTTCGATCCAAAGTATATGAATATTATATTCATTTTGATCGTCATTCGGAGACAATCGAAATGAGCTATTGTACATCGGAATCTAACGCTCGAGGTGCTAATACGATCGACTTCAGTTTTCTAGAGAAGTGAGAGTTAAAAAATAAAAAAAATATTTTTATACATTATTCCAGCACATCAGCCAAGCCCTCTTCTTCTTCCACTTGGCATTCAAATTTCCCCCATTTGTCAAACCCATAAAGCCCTTACTCCCTTATTTATAACATCAAAGCCCCCTCCCCTCTTTCTCCCAATTTCTCTCAAATTCTCAGCCATAGAGTCTCCCTTTCCTCTCTATTTCTTGTTGGAATCTGGAGCTACAGCCCCTTTCTCCAGCCAAAGAGAGCTCCAGCTATTCTCTCACAAGGTTGCTGCAGTTTTCAAGATCCAGCAGCTGGAGCCCTCCCAACCTCTTCCCTGGAGATGCTCTCTGCAGCCAACGGTTGCAGCCTGCTGCTATGATTCAGCAAGTTATTGCTGCTTCTAAGCTCCTTGCAACTATTGTTGATGGAAGCCCTACCAGCACCCAGATGTTGCTCCAATTACAAGCCAAAGCTACATCCATTTTCAAATTTAGACCTCCTGTTGGAGCACCTATAGCAACCCACTTGCATGTCTTGCTGCATGCAAGGTCAAAAAAAAGGGGGTACATCTAAGCCCCCTTCTCTTGATGCCTTCCATGCATGTTTTAATCTCTTAAAATTGTCCGAAAATTAGAAGAGAATGTGAAGTTTAATTAGAATAAAATTCAGTAATCCTTGTGTTTACTTTGAACCTATAGTTCATTGTTTATAGTAGTTAATGTACAATCTTTCCCTCCTCTTGCTACATCCATATTTTTGTACAATCATATCTTTCCATTGATGCCTTGCATGTAATCTAAAGATTCAAATGCACAATCTGAAACACCCTTCTTGATGTCCTTATATAATATTGGTGATTTAGATAATAATCCCTAAACCTCCTATCTAAGTCCATCTAAATTAGAACATCATCCTACCAAAATCCACAACTAGATATCTATTTTTGTAGTTTGTTATTACATACTTGAATGTAATGTTTGGATAAGTTTGAAGATTTTCCTGCTTGAAGAAGTTGTATTTACACTTCTACTGATCTCACGGCCCAACTTAATTGTTTGAAACATTTCCTTTAATTTATGGAGAAATCTGTATCGTGGCATTGTGTTGGCAGAAACAAGTTGCATAGAAGTATCCTAATTCCCTTGTAAGCCATTCATCCATGGAGATTTTGTTTGTCGGTTATTCTTGCAGCAACCAATCAATGCTAATGATGTGATAAGGTCGATCATGTTCGACATAACCAGTCCACATGGAATGAATGCTTTACCCGATCATGATCCGGTCTAGATCTTTATTATCTCCAAAGAAATCAAAGTTCTTAACCACTAATAATCAGTCGGTAGATAGCGTACACTTTGGTAGAAGTGGTGCAACTCATGTTAGCAGATCTTTGGGAATCTGAAGGGTGTAGTGCACATTGAGGAAGTTTGATTTTTGGAGGAAATGGGAAGGCATGTGATTCCAGCCATACTTTTTGGACTAGGGTCGTGAACATTTACATCTTAAGGCATAAAGGGAATACGGTCGTGCAACAAAGGGATAACATTAGCTAATTTAGGCATATGATGCTTTTTGTTCTGCTCTTTGAAAAGAAAAAGAAAGCACTCATCTCCCTTTAAATCCCAAATAGAGAACAGATCACTGCCACTGCAGTGCCAATAGTAACGGATCCAAGTTTAAGCTTCTAGTTTTGTAGAGGTTGGTCTTACTAATGTGATTGTTCTCATGTATAGCTTAATAGATCTTGTATATATATATATATATATGTGTGTGTGTGTGTGTGTGTGTGTGTATATCATACCCCATTTTTGACATTATTATGTTCCAAAGGTCTTTGAGTCTCAAATTCAATCCTCATCATTGTCTATGTATGACATGATTAATTTCGACACATTTATGATGGCAAGGAAGGATTTTTGTTCTTTATCCAATGGTATACCTAAAAAACTTATCCGATTTCATGTGGACATTTTTTATCTCAACTATCGATTTGATCATCTTCATGAATTAATCTTTAGGTAAACTATGCTAACTACATATCACTATTGATGAAAAGACCTAGATCTCTAAAGTTAACTACTTAAGGGATTAAAAAAGGAATGGGTAATCAAGTAAGTGAATATGATGTTGAATCAAAGATGATTGATAATTGAGAGTGTCAGTCATGGTGACCCTTACACCTGACTGTGCGAGGGTGTGGTGACCCTCAGCTGAGCGGGAGATAGGAAGCTCAGTTAGAGCAGCGGCCGCTTAGTGTGCGGGTCTAGGATCCCAGTCTTTCGCTCAGGTTTATTCACGAGCGCGCGCAGTTTTACAACTCTCTGGGATCCACAGGTTTTCTTATAAAGACCAGTTCCGTTGACCCTTGTTCTTTAGGGTACCTAGGCTGGAGGACCCTCGGTTTTAGTTTTCGAGCTCGTTTGCCCGTACTGGTCGAACCGATTATTCTTTTAGGTGACTTTTCCTGAGAGTCTCTCTCACCCATCTCTGAGGCGTAGTCTTGAAGTAGACATTTCTCTCTATTGGACCGTACTTCCAATTAGAGTGCGAGACGGAAGAGCCTTTTGTAGTCTACCTCACCGCTTGAGTTTTGTTTACTTTTCGCCAGCAGACTTGGCGATGCTACAACCGAATCATCCATGTATACATCTGAATCCTCTGTGGCTAAATCTGAATTAGTTACTGTTCTGCCAGTAATTCCCTACGAAGAGAAAAGACCAGTTTATGAAAATCATCCTTATCAGACTACGAGCTACTACCACAATTGTTTGAAATAGCTAGTGGACGTGTTGGGAACTTAGTTAGGATGCATTTTACTCCATCGCATGTCTACGGAGGCACCCCAACCCTAAGGCTTCCTTACTACCTTAGAGTCGTAGTGTGAGGTCTTACCCAAACCAAGACCACAGACTATCCACTAAGCTTGAGAAATTCAACAAGAAAAGAATCAAAACACCAGACTCATCGTAAGCATTTTATAAATACAATGATTATATCAGAGACTCATCATTAACATTCCAAAGACCCATCAAATATATATTATAATTAATAAAAATGTATTGACATAAATACGGATCATATAATTTTTGTATAAAAATGATTAATATGGGTAATTAATGTAGGAGTAGAATGGAGTTTTACATACTAAACAACTTGAAAACCTGTTTTATTGCAAGTAATTCTAAATTCTAATTGTCAAATCCAATTAACTTTCTTTCTTTTGGAGCCATTAAAATTCATGTTATTTATAATTAATTAGATTTACTCAATATTTGTTGATGTTCTTTTCTCCCTAATACATGGATTGTAGACAAAACACATGCATCATTGTATCGGGAGAGTTGAACATCAACTTCCGTAGTTACAATTGTCAGGTACGCATGTTATAATTTTATTTCTGGATATTATTATTGCTTTTCTTTCTCTTCTGTTAAAATTGGGATACATGTACATTATGCACTTTCTTTTGCTACATGTTAAATGCTATAGAAATTTATGCAATTATTGGTGACATATTGTAGTTTTGTGGCTTGTTAGTTAAATGTGAATATTATTCGTAATCGTAAATGTGAATTTTTTTCTCCAAATTTTCAGTACTCTAATGCGATCCCTAGCGAACATGATACTACGAATGATGTGTAAACAGGTATTCCAGATCTGTGGGAGCGGGTATCTCAGGTTGGTATTATAGTTGTGATTGCATTAATAATCAGATAGTGACAGTCCTCCGACTTGTCGTGAGTCCGAAAGGGAAATATGACATTCAAATTCAATAACCACAGATGTCACCATTTGCCACTAACTTCCGTATGGTATCCCAAGAAGAGAAAAAGAATAATAGAAATATCGACGAACATGAATTATTGCAATTACTAATATTGGTTCTTATACAGAACCATGGTGTCTAGTGCCAACCTTTATATCTTTCAAATTGATTCTGGAGTGATGAATGAACTTCGAGTTTCTAGCTTCAGTAGGTAGAGGTGCAGATGCCCTATATCATCCTTATCACATTTATGGGCCAGGTGGCCAATTGTTCATCATTAGACTGATAGTAAAAGGGTTATCAATGTTGACTGGTGGACATGAGATGATAGCAGACTGTCTGCTACTACAGATCAACAAGTTTGACCTAATTTTAGGTATGGATTTGGTTGTCAGCTCATCATGTCTTGGTTAATTACTCCAGGAAAACGGTTGTCTTCGGTATTCCAGACTTACCGAGTTTAACTCTAAGGGTACATTACATGATTCCAAAATGGAGTAGATCCCAGTATTGAGAGATCAGAGACTCATAAATCGAGGTTGCGACACACTTCTAATATTGTCCGAGAGACATCTAAGGGAGAGCTGACGGCTCAAGACATCAGGAGAGTGTCAGATTACCCTAATGTGTTCTCTAATAATTTGTCAGGTTTGCCGCCTAAGAGAGATTGAGTTAGAGATTACAACGTTACTAAATACATAACTAATATTGATGGCTCTATATCGCATGGCACCAGCCGAGTTGAGAGAACTGAAGATGCAATCATAGGAGTTACTTGACGTAAGTTTCGTAAGGTCGAACACTTCACCTTGAGGTGCTTCAGTTCACTTTGTCGGAAAGAAGGATGAATCGATGAAAATTATGCATTGATTATAGACAGGTGAACAAATTACGATGAAGAATCACTATCCTATGTTATGCATCGATGATATGTTTGATCAGCTACATGAATCTTCGGTAATCTCAAAGATCGACTTTCAATCAGACCACCATAAGCTAAGGATTTGAGAATCAAATATTCTGGATACAACATTTAGTACTCGATATGAATATTATGAGTTTGATGTGTTGATCGTTTGAGCTCACAACTATACATGCAACATTCATAAACATGATGAACATGATTTACCGCCCATACTTGGACAAGTTTATGGTTGTGTCCATCAATGATTCACTGATATATTCTCGAAATAAGTGGAATCATGGAAACATCTAACGATAGTCATTGACAAATTTTAGGAGCATAAGTTGTATGCCAAGCTGAGTAAGTGTAAGTTCTTGTTATCCCATGTCTCACTTCTTGGGCATGTCATTTCTGAAGTAGGTATTGCAGTGATCCTGCAAGGATCAAGGCAGTAAAGTCTTGGGAACAACATAAGACAAACACTCAGATTCAAAGCTTCCCTGGACTAGCGTGTCATTACAGACGTTTCGGCAGTAGTTCTTCCCGACTCTTTCTTTTCCTGACATGATTGACACAGAAGAGAGCTCCTTTCATTTGGATTGACTTGGGCGAGTAGGCCTTCGGGGCATTGAAGGAAAGATTGACGATTGTGCATATCTTTGCACTTTCTTCAGGCACCCAGGATTATGTCGTATATGCAGATACTTCAAGTGAAAGTTTAGGAACAATTCTAATGCAACAAGGTCATGTGATTGCTTATGCATCACATCAATTGAGGATGCATGAGTGGAAATGCCCCACTCATGATTGGAGTTGACGGCAGTTGTCCTCGCTTTGAAGATCTAGCATCACTGTCTCTATAAGATGAAATTAGAGATTTCATAGATCACAAGAGTTTGAAGCACGTCTTTGGTTAAAAAGATTTCATAGATCACTTACAGCTTTGGCTAATTGGCATCCACATGAGAGTGCATCCATATCTATTTCCATGCCTCCATGATCAGCAATATTTGGGATCAAAGGACAGATTCTTAAATTCGAAACATATACATGGGTGTTGTTAAGGACAAAGGCGATGATTTTGTGAGGACTAAGCCCATTTTGTGGAAGGTTAACCAGGTCATTATACCCAACTATGAGTAGTTGTGCTAAAATATCCTTGATGAGGCACACCATTCACGATTGTCTATTCATCCTGGCAGTACAAAGATGTATCGTAATTTACGCCAACATTCTAGCAGGACGGGATAAAGCGTGATATGACACATTATGTTAACAGATGCTTGACCCGTCAAATGGTCAAGGCTGAGCTCATGAGACCATCAGGATTATTATAGTCTTCCCCCATTCCCGAGTAGAAATGGGAGAGTAATTCTATGGATTTTATCACTAGACTGCCGAGTACCCCAAGTGACCACGATGCTATTGGGTTGTTATTAACAGATTGACAAAGTCAGCTCGTTTCTTACTTGTAAGCATGACCTACACTCCACATAGGAAGGTTAGATTATATGTGATGAACATTATCAAGCTTCATGGTATACTGTGTGAGGTAGTGTCTGACAGAGACTTGATGTTTATATCTCCATATTGGCACCAATTTATGTCAGCAGTTCAGACAGAGATGAAGACGAGTTTCGCATGGCATCCACAGACTGACGGACAGAGCGGACACACTATTTAGACACTTGAGTATTTGTTACGTGCATGTGCTCTAGATAGGAAAGGGTCCTGGAACGACCACCTTCAATTGGTAGAACTCCCGCACAACAATAATCATTATTCCAGTAGGGTATGACTACCATTTGAAGCCCTATATGGGTGGAGATGTCTCGCACCTCTCAAATAGCATGATATAGGTGAACACACTCTTTACTCTGTAGATCTCTTTGGGAAGGAACTACGAGGACTGTTGATCGATCTTGTAAGGGGAAGGCTTCAGATGACTCAGAGCGGCTAGAAGATCTATGCAGAACGTCAGAAAAGAGATTTGGAATTTCAGGTAATCCGATCCTCTTCTATTAATCCATTCAAATTGTAACTTATCAATATTCAACTTAATCCTTCATATTGATGGAAATTCCTGAAAACATAAGAAGATTGAGTGTTTCTACGAGTATCTCCCATGAAGGAGTACAAAGATTTGGTGTTCATAGCAAGTTGACACCACGATATGTTCGACCATTCGAAATTTTTACTCGTATGTATAAGGTGGTCTATCGAGTAACACTTTCTCCACACCTATCAGTTTAAGGAATTGCGAGTACAACCTTCGCCACGACATTGGCTACGAGGACCTTGAAGTGGATCCTGACTTAACATACGAGGAGAGGTCTTCACAGATACTCGAAAATGTTGTGAAGAAGATTCACATCAAAGAAATTTCCCTAGTGAAAGTGTCATTTCACCGACATGGTGTCAAAGAGGTGACATGGAATACCGAAGCAGTACGCATGCAAGATACTTGTAGCTCCTTTCAGGTAATGGACAAAACAAACCATTTGATTATGAATGTTGAAAGAACATGGCTTGTTTTACCTTTGAGGTTTTTATGGTTTCAAAACATTTTGAGGTTTTTATGGCTAGTTAAGATCCAAACAAGACACAGAGTAACCTTGACTTGAGTCTCGAGGACAAGACTCCCTTTGCGATTTTTATATTTGTAACATCCGGATTTGCACAAATTCAGAACCCGACCCGATTAGTGTCTGTATAACTCAATAAAATTATTAATCAACGTTAAATAAAATAAATCAATCAATCAATCGTGAATCAAAAGTCATTCGAGCGAAACCAATCAAAAATTGATCGCGTCGTAATGCGTGCCCGAAAAAACCGCAATGCAAATTTGGAAATCACGAAATAAACTGAGACCACCTAAAAGTCTGATTCGATGAAATAAAATCAACGGAATCGACCATTCGTCGATCGGAGGTCGTTTGTTATTATAAAATAGCAAAATTTAACGACCCATCAAGACCGTATCTCGGAAATTTCGAGAATTCATTTTCGATCCGAAGTATATGAATATTATACTCATTATGATCATCATTCAGAGACGATCAAAACGAGCTATTGTACATCAGAATACGATGCTTCAAGGTGCAAATACGATCGACTTCAGTTTTCTAGAGAAGTGAGAGTTAAAAAATAAAAAAATATTTTTACAAATTATTCCAACACAACAGTCATGCCCCCTTCTTCTTTCACTTGGCATTTAAATTTCCCCCATTTGTCAAACCCATAAAGCCCTTACTCCCTTATTTATAACACCAAAGCCCCCTCCCATCTTTCTTCCCATTTCTCTCAAATTCTCAGTCGTAGAGTCTCCCTTTCCTCTCTATTTCTTGCTGGAATCTGGAAACAACCCCTTTCTCCAACCAAAGAGAGCTCCAGCTATTCTCTCACAAGGTTGTTGTAGTTTACAAGACTCGGCAGCTGGAGCCCTCCCAACATCTTCCCTGGAGATGCTCTCTGCAGTCAATGCCTGCAGCCTGCTACTCTGATTCAACAAGTTATTGTTGCTTCTAAGCTCCTTGCAACTATTGTTGATGGAAGCCCTGCCAGCAGTCAAATGTTGCTCCAATTACAAGCCAAAGCTACAACCATTTTCAAGATTTAGACCTCCTGCTGGAGCTCCTGTAACAACCCATTTGCATGCCTTGTTGCATGCAAGGTCAAAAAATGGGGGTACATCTAAGCCCCTCCTCTTGCTGCCTTCCATACATGTTTTAATCTCTTAAAATTGCCCGGAAATTAGAAGAGAATGTAAAGTTTAATTAGAATAAAATTCAGTAATCCTCATGTTTACTTTGAACCTATAGTTCATTGTTTATAGTAGTCAATGTACAATCGTTCCCTCCTCTTGCTACATCCATGTTTTTGTACAAATCATATCTTTCCTTTGCTGCCTTGCATGTAATCAAAAGATTCAAATGCACAATCTAAAACACCCTTCTTGATGTCCTTATATAATGTTGGTGATTTAGATAATAATCTGAAAACCTCCTACCTAAATCCGTCTAAATTAGGATATCATCCTACCTAAATCCACAACTAGATATCTATTTTTGTAGTTTGTTATTACATACTTGAATGTAATGTTTGGATAAGTTTGAAAATTTCCCTGCTTGAAGAAGTTGTATTTACGCTTCTATTGATCTCACGACTCAACTTAATTGTTTGAAACATTTTCTTTATTTTCTGGAGAAATTTGTATCGTGGCATTGAGTTGGCAGGAACAAGTTGCATAGAAGTAGCCTAATTCCCTTGTAAGCCATTCGTCCATGGAGATTTTGTTTGTCGGTTATTCTTGCCGCAACCAATCAATGCTAATGAGGTGATAAGGTCGATCATGTTCGACATAACCAGTCCACCTGGAATGAATGCTTTACCAGATCATGATCCGGTCTAGATCTTTATTATCTCCAAAGAAATCAAAGTTCTTAACTACTAATAATCAGTCGGTAGGTAGCGTAGAGTTAAGTAGAAGTGGTGCGATCAGGTTTGCAGATCTTTGGGAATCTGAAGGGTGCAGTGCACGTTGAGGAAGTTTAATTTTTGGAGGAAATAGGAAGGCATATGATTCCAGCCATACTTTTTGGACTAGGGTCGTGAATATTTACATCTTAAGGCATAAAGGGAATACGGTCGTGCAACAAAGGGATAACATTAGCTAATTTAGGCATATGATGCTTTTTTTAGTACTTTGAAAAGAAAAAGGAAGCACTCGTCTCCCTTTAAATCCCAAATAGAGAACAGATCACTGCCACTGCAGTGCCAATAGTAACGGATCCACGTTTAAGCTTCTAGTTTTGTAAAGGTTGGTCTTACTAATGTGATTGTTCTCATGTATAGCTCAATGGATATTGTACATATATCTATATCATACCACATTCTTGATGTTATTATGTTCCAAAGGTCTTTGAGTCTCAAATTCAATCCTCATCACTGTCTATGTATGACATGATTAATTTCAAAACATTTATGATGGTAAGGAAGGATTTTAGTTCTTGATCCAATGGTATACCTAAAAAACTTATCTGCTTTTATGTGGACATTTTTTTATCTAATCTATCGATTTGATCATCTTCATGAATTAATCTTTAGGTATACTATACTCACTATAGATCACTTTTGATGAAAAGACCTAGATCTGTAAAGTTAACTACAGAAGGGATTAAGAAAAAAATAGGTAATCAAGTAAGTGAATATGATGATGAATCAAAGATGATTGATAATTGAGAGTGTCAGTCATGGTGACCCTTACACCTGACTGTGTGAGGGTGCGGTGACCCCGAACTGGGCGGGTGACCCAGTAAGGGCAGCGGCCGCTTAGTGCGCGGGTCTAGGATCCCAGTCTTTCTCTCGGTTTTTTTTCTCGAGCGCTCACAGTTTTACGCCTCTCTGGGATCCACATATTTTCTTTTAAAGATCAGTTCCGCTGACCCTTATTCTTTAGGGTACCTAGGCTGGAGGACCCACGATTTTAGTTTTTCAAGCTCGTTTGCCCTTATCGGTCGGGTAGTTTTTTCTTTTAGATTGACTTTTCTAGAGAGTCTCTCTCACCTGTCTCAGAGAGGCAGTCTTGGAGTAGACCTTTCCCTATCTTGGACCGCACTTCCAATTAGACAACGAGACGAAAGAGCCTTTTGTAGTCTACCTCATTGCTTGAGTTTTGTTTACTTTTACCAGCAGACTTGGCGATGCTACATCCGAATCATCCATGTATACATCTGAATCTTTTGTTGCTACATCTGAATCAGTTATTGTTCCGCCAGTAATCCTGACAAAGAGAAAAGACCAGTTTATGAAAATCATCCTTATCAGGCTACGAGCTACTACCACAGTTATTTGAAATAGCTAGTGGTCGTGTTGGGAACTTAGTTAGGATGCATTTTACTCCACCGCATGCCTACGGAGGCACCCAAACCCTAAGGCTTCCTTACTACCTTAGAGTCATAGTGTGAGGTCTTAGCCAGACCAAGATCACAGACTATTCACTAAGCTTGAGAAATTCAACAAGAAAAGAATCAAAACACCTGACTCATCATAAGCATTTTATAAAGACAATGATTATATAAGAGACTCGTCATTCACATTCCAAGACCCATCAGATATATATTATAATTAATAAGAAGACAACGACTTAAATACGGATCATATAATATTTGTATAAAAATGATTAATATGGGTAATTAATGTAGGAGGAGTAGAATGGAGTTTTACATACCAAACAACTTGAAAACCTGTTTTATTGCAAGTAGTTCTAAATTCTAATTGTCAAGCCCAATTTACATTCTTTCTTTTGGAGCCATTAAAATTCATGTTATTTCTAATTAATTAAATTTACTCAACATTTGTTGATGTTCTTTTCTCCCTATTACATGGATTGCAGGAGAAACGCATGCATCGTGGTATTGGGAGAGTTGAACATCAACTTCCGCAGTTACAATTGTCAGGTACACATGTTATAGTTTTTATTATGGATATTATTATTGCTTTTCTTTCTCTTCTGTTAAAATTGGGATACATGTACATCATGTAGTTTCTTTTGTTACATGTTAAATGCTATGGAAATTTAAGCAATAATTGGTCACATATTGTAGTTATGTGGCTTGTTAGTTAAATATGAATGTCATTCGTGAATGCGAAAAATTTTTTCCCAGATTTTAAGTACTCTAATGTGATCCCTCGTGAACATGATACTACGAATGATGTGTAAACGGGTATTCCAGATCCGCGAGAGCGGGCGTCTCAGTTTGATTTCAGAGCAGTGATACCCTGCTACATACATTCGTAGTATTATAGTTACGATTGCATTAATAATCAGATAGTGACAGTCCTCCGACTTGTCGTAAGTCCGAAAGAGAAATATGACATTCAAATTCAATAACCACAGATGTCACCATTTACAACTAATTTCCATATGGTATCCCAAGAAGAATAAAAGCATAATAGAAATATCCGCGAACATGAATTATTGCAATTAATAATATTGGTTCTTATACATAACCATGGCGTCTAGTGCTGACCTTTATATATTTAAAATTGATTCTGGAGTGATGAATGGACTTTGAGTTTCTAGCTTCAGTAGGTAGAGGTGCAGATGCCCTAGATCATCCCTGTCACATTTATGGGCCAAGAGACAGTTGTTCATCATTAAACTGATAGTAAGAGGGTTACCAATGTTGTTTGGTGGACATGAGACGATACCAGACTGTCTGCTACTACATATCAACAAGTTTGACCTAATTTTAGGCATGGATTTGGTTGTCAGCTCATCATGTCCTGGTTAATTACTCCAGGAAAACGGTTGTCTTCGGTATTCCAGACTTACCGAGTTTACCTATAAGGGTACATTACATGATTCCAAAATGGAGTAGATCCCAGTATTGAGAGATCAGAGACTCATAAATCGAGGATGCGACACACTTCTAATATTGTCCGGGAGACATCTAAGGGAGAGCCAATGGCTCAAGAATTCAGGATAGTGTCAGATTACCCTAATGTGTTATCTAATAATTTGTCAGGTTTACTGCCTAAGTGAGATTGAGTTAGAGATTACAACGTTACTAGATACATAACTAATATTGATGGCTCCATATCGCATGGCACCAGCCGAGTTGAGAGAACTGAAGATGCAATTGCAGGAATTACTTGACGTAGGTTTCGTAAGGTTGAACATTTCACCTTGAGGTTCTTCAGTTCACTTTGTCAAAAAGAAGGATGAATCGATGAAAATTATGCATTGATTACAGACAGGTGAACAAATAACGGTGAAGAATCACTATCCTCTGCTATGTATCGATGATGTGTTTGATTAGCTACATGAATCGTCAGTAATCTCGAAGATCGACTTTCAATCAGACCACCATCAACTAAGGATTTGAGACGCAAATATTCTGGATACAACATTTAGTATCGATATGAATATTATGAGTTTGATGTGTTGATCGTTTGAGCTCACAACTACACATGCAACATTCATAAACATGATGAACATGATTTACCGCCCATACTTGGACAAGTTTATGGTTGTGCCCATCAATGATGTACTGATATATTCTCGACATAAATGGAATCATGGAAAGATCTAAAGATAGTCATTGACATACTTTAAGAGCATAAGTTGTATGTCAAGCTGAGTAAGTGTAAGTTCTTGTTATCCCAGGTCTCACTTCTTGGGCATGTCATTTCTGAAGTAGATATTTCAACGATCCTGCAAGGATCGAGGCAGTCAAATCTTGGGAACAACACAAGACAAACACTCAGATTCGAAGCTTCCCTGGACTAGCATGTCATTACAGACATTTCGACAGTAGTTCTTCCCGAGTCATTCTTTTCCTAACACGATTGACACAGAAGAGAGCTCCTTTCATTTGGAATGACTCAGGTGAGTAGGCCTTCGGGACATTGAAGGAAATATTGACGAATGTACGTATCTTTGCACTTTCTTCAGGCACCCAGGATTATGCCGTATATGCAGATACCTCAAGTGAAAGTTTAGGAGCAATTATAATGCAACAAGGTTACGTGATTGCATATGCATCACATCAGTTGAGGTTGCATGAGTGGAAATACCCCACCCATGATTGGAGTTGACAGCAGTTGTCCTCGCTTTGAAGATCTAGCATCACTGTCTCTACAAGATGAAATTCGAGATTTCATAGATCACGGGAGTTTGAAGCACATCTTTGGTTAAAAAGAGTTGAACATGAGACAATGCCGGTGGTTTGAACTACTGAAGGATTTGACTGTACGATCTCTTACCATCCCGATAAGGGAAATGTGGTGGCAGATGCGCTTAGAACTCATGCACATACGACAAACTGGATATATATGTGGGATATGCTTACAGCTTTGGCTAATTGGCATCCTCATGAGAGTGCATCCGTATCTATTTCCATGCCTCTGCGATCAGCAATATTTGGGATGAGAGGACAGATTCTTAAATTCGAAACATATACATGGGTGTCATTAAGGACAAAGGCGATGATTTTGTGAGGACTAAGTCCATTTTGTGGAAGGTTAACCAGGTCGTTATACCCAACAAAGAGCAGTTACACAAAAATATCCTTGGTGAGGCACACCATTCACTATTGTCTATTCATCCTGGCAGCACAAAAATGTATCGAAATTTACGCCAACATTCTGGTAGGACGGGATAAAGCATGATATGACACATTATGTTAACAGATGCTTGACCCGTCAAATGGTCAAGACTGAGCTCATGAGACCATTAGGATTATAATAGTCTTCCCCCATTCCCAAGTAGAAATGGGAGAGTAATTCTATGGATTTTGTCACTGGACTGTCGCGTACCCCAAGTGACCACGATGCTATTGGGTTGTTATTAAAAGATTGACCAAGTCAGCTCGTTTCCTACTTGTAAGCATGACCTACACTCCATATAGAAAAGTCAGATTATATGTTATGAACATTATCAAGCTTCATGGTATACTGTGTGAGGTAGTGCCTGAGAGAGACTCGATGTTTACATCTCCATATTGGCACCAGTTTATGTCTGCAATTCAGGCAGAGATGAAGACGAGTTTTGCATGCCATCCACAGACCGACGGACAGAGCAGACACACTATTTAGACACTTGAGTATTTGTTATGTGCATGTGCTCTAGATAGGATAGGGTCATGGAAGGACCACCTTCCATTGGTAGAACTCCCGCACAACAATAGTCATTATTCCAGTAGTGGTATGACTATCATTCGAAGCCCTATATGGACGGAGATGTCTCGTGCCTCTCAAATAGCATGAGATAGGTGAACACACTCTTTACTCTATAGATCTCTTTGGGAAGGGACTACGAGGACTATTGATCGATCTTGTAAGGGGAAGGCTTCGGATGACTCAGAGCTGCTAGAAGAGCTATGCAGAATGTCAGAAAAGAGATTTGAAATTTCAGGTAATCCGATCCTCTTCTATTAATCCATTCAAATTGTAACTTATCAATATTCAACTTAATCCTTCATATTGATGGAAATTCCTGAAAACATAAGAAGAAGATTGAGTATTTTTACGAGTATCTCCCATGAAAGGAGTACAAAGATTTGGTGTTCATAGCAAGTTGACACCACGATATGTTGGACCATTTGAAATTTTTACTCGTATGTGTAAGGTGGTCTATCGAGTAACCCTTTCTCCACACCTATCAATCTATGGAATTGCGAGTACGACCTTCGCCACGACATTGGAAACGAGGACCATGAAGTGGAGCCTGACTTAACATACGATGAGAGGTCTTCACAGATACTCAAAAATGTTATGAAGAAGATTTACATCAAAGAAATGTCCCTAGTGAAAGTGCCATTGCACCGACATGGTGTCAAAGAGGTGACATGGAAAACCGAAGCAGTACGCAGGCAAGATACCTGCAGCTCCTTTCATGTAATGGTCAGTACAAGCCATTTGATTATGAATGTTGAAAGAACATGGCTTGTTTTCCCTTTGAGGTTTTTATGGGTTCAAAATCCTTTGAGGTTTTTATGGCCAGTTGAGATCCTAATATGACATAAAGTAACATTGACTTGAGTCTTGAGGACGAGACTCCCTTTGAGATTTTTATATTTGTAACATCCGGATCTGCACAAATTCAGAACCCGACCTGATTAGGGTACGTATAACTCAATAAAATCATTAATCAACATTAAATAACATAAATCAATCTATCAATTGTGAATCAAAAGTCGTTCGAGCGAAATCAATTAAAAAATGATCGCATCGTAATGCATGCTCGAAAAAACTGCGATGCAAATTTGGAAATAGTGAAATAAACCGAGATCACCTAAATGTCTGATTCAATGAAATAAAATCAACGGAATCGACCATTCGTCGATCGGAGGCCATTTGTTATTTTAAAATCGTAAAATTTAATGACCCATCAAGACCGTATCTCGGGAATTTTGGAAATTCATTTTCGATCCAAAGTATATAGATATTATACTCATTTTGATCGTCATTCAGAGACAATCAAAATGAGCTATTGTACATCAGAATCCGACGCTCGAAGTGCAAATACGGTCGACTTCGATTTTCTAGAGAAGCGAGAGTTAAAAAATATTTTTACAAATTATTCTAGCACAGTAGTCAGAACCCCTTCTTCTTCCACTTGGCATTCAAATTTCCCCCATTTGTCAAATCCTTAAAGCCTTTACTCCTTTATTTATAACGCCAAAGCCCCCTCCCCTCTTTCTCCCCATTTCTCTCAAATTCTCAGCCGTAGTGTCTCCCTTTCCTCTCTATTTCTTGCTGGAATCTGGAGCTACATCCCCTTTCTCCAACCAAAGAAAGCTCCAACTATTCTCTCACAAGGTTGCTGCAGTTTACAAGACCCAGCAGCTGGAGCCCTCCCAACCTCTTCCCTGGAGATGCTCTCTACAGCCAACGGCTGCAGTCTGCTGCTCTGATTCAGCAAGTTATTGTTGCTTCTAAGCTCCTTGCAACTATTGTTGATGGAATCCCTACCAGCAGTCAGATGTTGCTCCAATTACAAGCCAAAGCTATAACCAATTTCAAGATTTAGACCTCTTGTTGGAGCTCCTGTAGCAACCCTTTTGCAAGCCTTGCTGCATGCAAGGTCAAAAAAAAGGGGGTACATCTAAGCCCCCTCCTCTTGCTGCCTTCCATGCCTGTTTTAATCTCTTAAAATTTCCTGTAAATTAGAAGAGAATTTGAAGTTTAATTAGAATAAAATTCAGTAATCCTCATGTTTACTTTGAACCTATAGTTCATTGTTTATAGTAGTCAATGTCCAATCTTTCCCTCCTCTTGCTACATCCATGTTTTTGTATAATCATATCTTTCCTTTGCTGCCTTACATGTAATCTAAAGATTCAAATGCACAATCTAAAACACCCTTCTTGATGTCCTTATATAATGTTGGTGATTTATATAATAATCCCTAAACCTCCTGTCTAAATCCATCTAAACTAGAGCATCATCCTACCTAAATCCACAACTAGATATCTATTTTTGTAGTTTGTTATTACATACTTGAATGTAATGTTTGGATAAGTTTGAAGATTTCCCTGCTTGAAGAAGTTGTATTTACACTTCTATTGATCTCACGACCCAACTTAATTGTTTGAAACATTTCCTTTATTTTATAGAGAAATCTATATCGTGGCATTGTGTTGGCAGAAACAAGTTGCATAGAAGTAGCCTAATTCCCTTGTAAGCCATTCGTCCATGGAGATTTTATTTGTCAGTTATTCTTGCAGCAACCAATCAATGCTAATGATGTGATAAGGTCGATCATTTTCGACATAACCAGACCACATGGAATGAATGCTTTACCAGATCATGATCCGTTCTAGATCTTTATTATCTCCAAAGAAATCAAAGTTCTTAACTACTAATAATCAGTCGGTAGATAGCATAGACTTTGGTGGAAGTGGTGCGATCTTGTTTGCATATCTTTGGGAATCTGAAGGGTGCAGTGGACGTTGAGGAAGTTTGATTTTTGGAGGAAATGGGAAGGCATATGATTCCAGCCATACTTTTTGGACTTGGGTCGTGAACATTCACATCTTAAGTTATAAAGGGAATACGGTCGTGCAACCAAGGGATAATATTAGCTAATTTGGGCATATGATGCTTTTTGTTGTGCACTTTCAAAAGAAAAAGGAAGCACTCATCTCCCTTTAAATCCCAAATAGAGAATAGATCACTGCCACTGCAGTGCCAACAGTAACGGATCCACATTTAAGCTTCTAGTTTTGTAGAGGTTGGTCTTACTAATGTGTTGTTCTCATGTATAGCTTAATGGATCTTGTACATATATCTATATCATACCCCATTCTTAATGTTATTATGTTCCAAAGGCCTTTGAATCTCAAATTCAATCCTCATCACAGTCTATGTATGACATGATCAATTTCAACACATTTATGATGGCAAGGAAGGATTTTTGTTCTTTATCCAATGGTATACCTAAAAACCTTATCCGCTTTCATGTGGACATTTTTTTATCTCAACTGTCGATTTGATCATCTTCATGAATTAATCTTTAGGTATACTGTACTAATTATATATCACTTTTGATGAAAAGACCTAGATATGTAAAGTTAAATACATAAGGGATTAAGAAAGGAATGGGTAATCAAGTAAGTGAATATGATGCTGAATCAAAGATGATTGATAATTGAGAGTGCCAGTCATGGTGACCCTTACACCTGACTTTGCGAAGGTGCGGTGACCCTCAGCTGGACGGGAGATAGGAAGCTCAGTTAGAGCAACGATCGTTTAGTGCGCGGGTCTAGGATCCCAATCTTTCTCTCGATTTTTTTCGTGAGCGCTCACAATTTTACACCTCTCTGGGATCCACAGGTTTTCTTTTAAATACCAAATCTGCTGACCCTTGTTCTTTAGGGTACCTAGGCTGGAGGACCATCGGTTTTAGTTTTTCGAGCTCGTTTTCCTGCACCGATCGGGCTGGTTTTCTTTTAGAGTGACTTTTCCGGAGAGTCTCTCTCACCGTCTCTGGGGCGTAGTCTTGGATTAGACCTCTCTCTATTGGATCACACTTCGTATTAGAGGGCGGGACAGAAGAGCCTTTTGTTGTCTACCTCACCGCTTGAATTTTGTTTACTTTTCGTCAGCAGACTTGGCAATGCTACATCCGAATCATCCATGTATATATCTAAATTAATTTCTGATCCGTTAGTAATTCCTGACGAAGAGAAAAGACCAGTTTATGAAAATCATCCTTATCAGACTACGAGCTACTACCACAGTTGTTTGAAATAGCTAGTGGACGTGTTGGGAACTTAGTTATGATGCATTTTACTCCACCGCATGCCTACGGAGGTGCCCCAATCCTAACACTTCCTTACTACCTTAGAGTCATAGTGTGAGGTCTTACCCAGACCAAGATCACAGACTATCCACTAAGCTTGAGAAATTCAACAAGAAAAGAATCAAAACACCTGACTCATCACAAGCATTTTATAAAGACAATGATTATATCAGAGACTCATCATTCACATTCTCAAGACCCATCAGATATATATTATAATTAATAAAGAGGCAATGACTTAAATACTGATCATATAATATTTGTATAAAAATGATTAATATGAGTAATTAATGTAGGAGGAGTAGAATGGAATTTTACATACCAAACAACTTGAAAACCTGTTTTATTGCAAGTAGTTCTAAATTCTAATTGTCACGCTCAATTTACTTTCTTTCTTTTGGAGCCATTAAAATTCATGTTATTTCTAATTAATTAGATTTACTCAACATTTGTTGATGTTCTTTTCTCTCTATTACATGTATTGCAGGCAAAACACCTACATCGTGGTATTGGGAGAGTTGAACATCAACTTCCGCAGTTGCAATTGTCAGGTACGTATGTTATAATTTTTATTCTGGATATTATAATTACTTTTCTTTCTCTTCTGTTAAAATTGGGATACATGTACATTATGCAGTTTCTTTTGTTACATGTTAAATGTTATGGAAATTTGTGCAATAATTGGTGACATATTGTAGTTCTGTGGCTTGTTAGTTAAATGTGAATGTCATTCGTAAATGTGAAAATTTTTTTCCCAAATTTTCAGTACTCTAATACGGTCCCTAGCGAACATGATACTACGAATGATGTGTAAGCGAGTATTCCAGATCTGCGGGAGCATGCGTCTCAGTTTGGTATCAGAGTAGTGATACCCTGCTACATAAATTCATAGTATTATAGTTTCGATTGCATTAATAATCAGATACTGACAGTCCTTTGACTTGTCCGAGAGTCCGAAAGGGAAATATGAAATTCAAATTCAATAACCCACAGATGTCACCATTTGCAATTGATTTCCATATGTTATCCTAAGAAGAGAAAAATCATAATAGAAATATCCACAAACATGAATTATTGCAATTAATAATAATGGTTCTTATACAGAACCATGGTGTCTAGTGCCGACCTTTATATCTTTTAAATTGAATCTGGAGTGATGAATGAACTTCGAGTTTCTAGCTTCAGTAGGTAGAGGTGCAGATGCCCTAGATCATCCTTGTCACATTTATGGGCCAGGTGGTCAGTTGTTCATCATTAGACTGATAGTAAAAGGGTTACCAATGTTGATTGGTGGACATGAGACGATACCAGCCTGTCTGCTACTACAGATCAACAAGTTTGACCAAATTTTAGGCATGGATTTGGTTGTCAGCTCATCATGCCCTGGTCAATTACTCTAGGAAAACAGTTGTCTTCGGTATTCCAGACTTACCGAGTTTACATTTACGGGTACATTACATGATTCTAAAATAGAGCATATCCCAGTATTGAGAGATCAGAGACACATAAATCGAGGATGCGACACACTTCTAATATTGTCTGAGAGACATCTAAGGGAGAGCCGATGGCTCAAGACATTAGGATAGTGTCAGACTACCCTAATGTGTTCTCTAATAATTTGTCAGGTTTACCGCCTAAGAGAGATTGAGTTAGAGATTACAACGTTACTAGATACATAACTAATATTGATGGCTCTGTATCTCATGGCACCAACCGAGTTGAGAGAACTGAAGATGCAATCACATAAGTTACTTGACATAGGTTTCGTAAGGCCGAACACTTCACCTTAAGGTGCTTCAGTTCACTTTGTCAGAAAGAAGGATGAATCGATGAAAATTATGCATTGATTACAGACAACTGAACAAGTAACGGTCAAGAATCACTATCCTCTGCTATGTATCGATGATGTGTTTGATCAGCTACATGAATCTTCGGTAATCTCAAAGATCAACTTTCAATCAGACCACCATCATCTAAGGATTTGAGAATCGAATATTATGGATACAACATTTAGTACTTGATATGAATATTATGAGTTTGATGTGTTGATCGTTTGAGCTCACAACTACACATGAAACATTCATAAACAGGATGAACATAATTTACTGTCCATACTTGGACAAGTTTATGGTTGTGTCCATAGATGATGTACTGATATATTCTCGAAATAAATGGAATCATGGAAAGATCTAAAGATAGTCATTGACATATTTTAAGAGCATAAGTTGTATGCCAAGCCGAGTAAGTGTAAGTTCTTGTTATCCCAGGTCTCACTTCTTGGGCATGTCAATTTTGAAGTAGGTATTGCAGCGATCCTACAAGGATCAAGGCAATCAAGTCTTGGGAACAACACAAGACAAACACTCAGATTCGAAGCTTCCCTGGACTAGCATGTCATTACAGACATTTCGACAATAGTTCTTCCCGAGTCATTCTTTTCCCGACACGATTGACACAGAAGAGAGTTCTTTTCATTTGGAATGACTCGGGCGAGTAGGCCTTCGCGACATTGTAGGAAAGATTGACGACTGTGCATATCTTTGCACTTTCTTCAGGCACCCAGGATTATGCAGTATATGCAAATACTTCAAGTGAAAGTTTAGGAGCAATTCTAATGCAACAGATCACGTGATTGCTTATGCATCACATCAGTTGAGGCTGCATGAGCGGAAATATCCCACCCATGATTGGAGTTGACGACAGTTGTCCTCGCTTCGAAGATCTAGCATCACTATCTCTATTAGATGAAATTCAAGATTTCATAGATCACAGGAGTTTGAAGCACATCTTTTGTTAAAAAGAGTTGAACATGAGACAATGCCGACAGTTTGAACTACTGAAGGATTTGACCGTACGATCTCTTTCCATCCTGATAAGGGGAATGTGGCGGCAGATGCGCTTAGAACTCATGCACATACGATAAACTGTATATATATGTGGGATATGCTTACAGCTTTGGCTAATTGGCATCATCATGAGAGTGCATCCATATCTATTTCCATGCCTCTGTGATCAACAATATTTGGGATCAGAGGACAGATTCTTAAATTGGAAACATATACATGGGTGTCACTAAGGACAAAGGCTATGATTTTGTGAGGACTAAGTCGATTTTGTGGAAGGTTAACCAGGTCATTATACCCAACAATGAGCTGTTGTGCAAAAATATCCTTGATGAGGCACACCGTTCATGATTTTCTATTCATCCTGGCAGCACATAGATGTATCGTAATTTATGCCAACATTATGGCAGGACGGGATAAAGCGTGATATGACACATTATGTTAACCAATGCTTGACTCGTCAAATAGTCAAGGTTGAGCTCATGAGACCATCAGGATTATTATAGTCTTCCCCCATTCCCGAGTAGAAATGGGAGAGTAATTCTATGGATTTTATCACTGGACTGTCGAGTACCCCAAGTGACCACGATGCTATTGGGTTGTTATTAATAGATTGACCAAGTCAGCTCGTTTCTTACTTGTAAGAATGACCTACAATCCATATAGGAAAGCTAGATTATATGTGATGAACATTGTCAAGCTTCATGGTATATTGCGTGAGGTAGTATCTGACAGAGACTCGATGTTTACATCTCCATATTGGCACCAGTTTATGGCAGCAATTCAGACAGAGATGAAAAGAAGTTTCGCATGTCATCCACAGACCGACGGACAGAGAGGACACACTATTTAGACACTTGAGTATTTGTTACGTGCATGTGCTCTAGATAGGAAAGGGTCCTGGAAGGACCACCTTCCATTGGTAGAACTCCCGCATAACAATAGTCATTATTCTAGTAGTGGTATGACTATCATTCGAAGCCCTCTATGGGCGGAGATGTCCCGCACCTCTCAAATAGCATGACATAGGTGAACACACTCTTTACTCTATAGAACTCTTTGGGAAGGGATTACGAGGACTGTTGATCGATCTTGTAAGGGGAAGGCTTCAGAAGACTCAGAGTTGGTAGAAGAGCTATGAAGAACGTCAGAAAAGAGATTTGGAATTTCAGGTAATCCGATCCTCTTCTATTAATCCATTCAAATTGTAACTTATCAATATTCAACTTAATCCTTCATATTGATGGAAATTCCTGATAATATATAAGAAGAAGATTGAGTGTTTCTACGAGTATCTCCTATAAAAGGAGTACAAAGATTTGGTGTTCATAGTAAGTTGACACCACGATATGTTGTACCATTTGAAATTTTTACTCGTATGTGTAAGGTGGTCTATCAAGTAACCCTTTCTCCACACCTATCAATCTAAGGAATTGCGAGTACGACCTTCGCCATGACATTGGCTACGAGGACCTTGAAGTGGAGCCCAACTCAACATACGAGGAGAGGTATTCACAGATACTCAAAAATGTTGTGAAGAAGATTCACATCATAAAAATTTCCCTTATGAAGGTGCCATTGCACCGACATGGTGTCAAAGAGGTGACATGGGAAACCGAAGCAGTATGCAGGCAAGATACCTGCAGCTCCTTTCATGTACTGGTCAAAACAAACCATTTGATTATGAATGTTGAAAGAATATGGCTTGTTTTCCCTTTGATGTTTTTATAGGTTCAAAACCCTTTGAGGTTTTTATGGCTAGTTGAGATCCAAACAAGACACAAAGTAACCTTGACTCGAGTCTTGAGGACGAGACTCCCTTTGAGATTTTTATATTTGTAACATCCGGATCTGCACAAATTCAGAACCCGACCCGATTAGGGTCCGTGTAACTCAATAAAATTATTAATCAACGTTAAATAGCATAGATCAATCAATCAATCGTGAATCAAAAGTCGTTCGAGCGAAATCAATCAAAAATCGATCGCATCGTAATGCGTGCCCGAAAAAATCGCGACGCAAATTTGAAAGTCGCGAAATAAACCGAGACCACCTAAATATCTGATTCGATGAAATAAAATCAATAGAATCAATCGTTCGTTGACCAGAGGTCATTTGTTATTTTAAAATCGTAAAAATTAATGACCCATCAAGAACGTATCTCAAAAATTTCGGGAATTCATTTTCGATTCGAAGTATATGAATATTATACTTATTTTGATCGTTATTCAGAGACGATTGAAACGAGCTATTGTGCATCGGAATCCGACGCTCGAGGTGCAAATACGGTCGACTTCGGTTTTCTAGAGAAGTGAGAGTTAAAAAATAATTTTTTTTACAAATTATTCCAGCACAGCAGCGAGGCCCCCTTCTTCTTCCACTTGGCATTCAAATTTCTCTCATTTGTCAAACCCATAAAGCCCTTATTCCCTTATTTATAACACCAAAGCCCTCTCCCCTCTTTCTCCCAATTTCTCTCAAATTCTCAGCCGTAGAGTCTCCCTTTCCTCTCTATTTCTTGCTGGAATCTAGAGCTACAACCCCTTTCTCCAACCAAAGAGAACTCCTGCTATTCTCTCACAAGGTTGCTGCAGTTTACAAGACCCAGCAGCTGGAGCCCTCCCAACCTCTTCCTTGGAGATGCTCTCTGCAGCCAACGGCTACAGCCCGCTGCTCTGATTCAGCAAGTTATTGCTGCTTCTAAGCTCCTTGCAACTATTGTTGCTGGAAGCCCTGACAGCAGCCAGATGTTGCTCCAATTACAAGCAAAGCTACAACATTTTCAAGATTTAGACCTCCTGCTGGAGCTCCTGGAGCAACCCATTTGCATGCCTTGCTGCATGCAAGGTCAAGAAAAAGGGGGTATATCTAATCCCCCTCCTCTTGGTGCCTTCCATGCATGTTTTAATCTCGTAAAATTGCCGGAAAATTAGAAGATAATGCGAAGTTTAATTAGAATAAAATTCAATAATCCTCATGTTTACTTTGAACCTATAGTTCATTGTTTATAGTAGTGAGTGTACAATCTTTCCCTCCTCTTGCTACATCCATGTTTTTGTACAATCAAATGTTTCCTTTACTGCCTTGCATGTAATCTAAAGATTCAAATGCACAATCTTAAACACCCTTCTTAACGTCTTTATATAATGTTTGTGATTTAGATAATAATCCCTAAACCTCCTATCTAAATCCATCTAAACTAGAACATCATCCTACCTAAATCCACAACTAGATATCTATTTTTGTAGTTTGTTATTACATACTTGATTGTAATGTTTGGATAAGTTTGAAGATTTATCTGCTTGAAGAAGTTGTATTTACGCTTCTATTGATCTCACGACCAACTTAATTATTTGAAACATTTCCTTTATTTTCTGAAGAAATATGTATCGTGGCATTGAGTTGGCTGGAACAAGTTGCATAGAAGTAGCCTAATTCCCTTTTTAGCCATTCATCCATGGAGATTCTGTTTGTCGATTATTCTTGCAGCATCCAATCAATGCTAATGAGGTGATAAGGTCGATCGTGTTTGACATAAGCAGTCCACATGGAATGAATGCTTTACCAGATCATGATCCGGTCTAGATCTTTTTATCTCCAAAGAAATCAAAGTTCTTAAAACTAATAATCAGTCGGTAGGTAGTGTAGACTTTGGTAGAAGTGGTTTGACTCAGGTTTGCAGATCTTTGGGAATATGAAGGGTGCAATGCACATTGAGGATGTTTGATTTTTGGAGGAAATGGGAAGGCATATGATTCCAGCCATACTTTTTGGATCAGGGTAGTGAACATTTGCATCTTAAGGCATAAAGGGAATACGATCGTGCAACAAAGGGATAACATTAGCTAATTTAGGCATATGATGCTTTTTGTTCTGCACTTTGAAAAGAGAAAAGGAAGCACTCATCTCCCTTTAAATCCCAAATAGAAAACAGATCACTGCCACTACAGTGCCAATAGTAACGGCTCCACGTTTAAGCTTCTAGTTTTGTAAAGGTTGGTCTTACTAATGTGATTGTTCTCATGTATAACTTAATAGATCTTGTACATATATCTATATCATACCCCATTCTTGACGTTATTATGTTCCAAAGGTCTTTGAGTCTCAAATTCAATCCTCATCACTGTCTATGTATGATATGATTAATTTCAACACATTTATGATGGCAAGGAAGGATTTTAGTTCTTCATCCAATGGTATAAGAAAATGTCAGTTATGGCCCGTTAGGTCAGTGTCAGTTAATGAGTCTTCTATTATATTAATAGCTGTGAGTACGCGTTAGAGATTCCCCTTCCCGGTGAGTGATGTAGTTGTGGAAGTAAATAGTCCGACCTTGATTCGGTATTCAAATAGCAGTCAAAGAGGCAGCTAAGACTCGACGGAGCTCAACTGCTACAGTCTGACAGGTGTAATCATTCCAAAGCAGTTAAGAGCAGCAGCCTAATGGTCAGAAGTGGCACCTCCCCACCTTTGACTTTATCAAGGATCAAGCCTTTGACCTTTTTGTTCGTTCGCCAAATCTTCTTCAGTTCCATCCAAGCGCGGAAAAATCTGCATTTTCGTGGAAGAAGAATATTATAATAGCCAGCCTCCAGGGATCCAAAAAGAGAATGAAATCCCGTGGTTGTTCGCTGTCCCTTGATGTCAAGAGGTCTTTCCAGAAGCCCAAGCAAGATTGGTCTTTTCTTTTTGCTCAACTAAGAAGGTTCAGCGGGGCTTCAGCTACTCCATCCGGAACATCTTCTTTCTCTAGTACACGGGTACCTCGTCCCTTTCCCATTTCACTTGGGTGCGCATCAGATGTTCGAAAAGCTGCCGGCAAGGAACCCGCCATTGACCGCCCGTGCCCATTTCTGGGGTGGGTTCTTTACATCATCCCATATCCCCTCGGTACCAGTCTCGTGAATGATAGACCTCGCAGTGAGGTAGGATATTCTAAAGTGGTAGTGTGCGCACTTATTTATATAGGCTCTTGATGTCTTGGCCTTTCTTCCTGGGTCCATTTATAGGTCAGGCTCATCAGGGCCTTTATGAAATCCTAACAACGTCATGGCATGCGCATTCTATACTCCCGCGGGTCGGAAGGCGGCGGGGGAAGGAGGGGCTTGGGGGGGGTTAGGGGGTAAAAGGAGGGTCTCTGCTATTGGAAATCTCATTAATCAAAGGCTGCTTCGACCAGTATTGCCACTTTTTCTCTGTGCTCAGAGGTCAGAGTTCGGAATCCCCCTTTCCTTAATCTTTCTTGCCTTGTAAGACCTAATCCCAGCCTCAACTGAGGACCACTTTCG
This sequence comes from Ottelia alismoides, assembly GCA_037367405.1. Lineage (NCBI taxonomy): Eukaryota > Viridiplantae > Streptophyta > Magnoliopsida > Alismatales > Hydrocharitaceae > Ottelia > Ottelia alismoides. Next base: position 185,745 of record JAZKJV010004830.1, read on the forward strand.
GAGTCTAACTAGGCTAGTTCGGGCTGGAAAAAAGTCAGAAGAGGGGATCCACCACCTTCGATAGTTGGTGACGATCACGACCCCAACAGAAAATCCATTGTATCCCCCTACAGGAAGAGCCACTAGAGTGGAAAAATAGCAGTTAACTAGGTCTACTACTACTTCCTTCCTAGCACCGGAAGGCATCTGACGGGGGCGAGAAAGACTTATACCTAAAAAACTTATCCGCTTTGATGTGGACAATTTTTTATCTCAATGTCGATTTGATCATCTTCATGAATTAATCTTTAGGTATACTATACTAACTATAGATCACTGTTGATGAAAAGACCTAGATTTGTAAGTTAACTGCAAAAGAGAGTAAGAAAGGAATGAGTAATCAAGTAAGTGAATATGATGCTGAATCAAAGATGATTGATAATTGATAGTGCCAGTCATGGTGACCCTTAGACCTGACTGTGCGAGGATGCGGTGACCCTCAGCTGGGAGGGAGATATGAAGCCCAGTTAGGGCATCGGCCGCTTAGTACGCAGGTCTAGGATCCTAGTCTTTCTCTCGATTTTTTTTCGCGAGCATTTGCAGTTTTACGCCTCTCTGGGATCCACAGGTTTTCTTTTAAAGACTAGTTCCACTGAGCTTTGTTCTTGAGGGTACCTAGGCTGGAGGACCCTCGATTTTAGTTTTTCGAGCTCGTTTGCCCGTACCGGACGGGCTGGTTTTTCTTTTAGAGTGTCTTTTCCGAAGAGTCTCTCTCGCCCCTCTCTGAGGTGTAGTTTTGAAGTAGACCTTTCCCTCTATTGGACCGCACTTCTAATTAGAGGACGAGACGGAAGAGCCTTTTGTAGTCTACCTCACCGCTTGAGTTTTGTTTACTTTTCGCTGGCAGACTTGGCGATGCTACATCCGAATCATCCATGTATACATCTGAATCCTCTGTGGATACATCTGAATCAGTTACTGTTCCGCCACTGATTCCTGACGAAGAGAAAAGACCAGTTTATGAAAATCATCCTTATCCGACTACGAGCTACCACCACAGTTGTTTGAAATAGATAGGGGACGTGTTGGAAACTTAGTTAGGATGCATTTTACTCCACCGCATGCCTACGGAGGCACCCCAACCCTAAGGCCTCCTTACTACCACCTTAGAGTCATAGTGTAAGGTCTTACCCAGACCAAGACCACCGACTATCCACTAAGCTTGAGAAATTCAACAAGAAAAGAATTAAACACCTGACTCATCATAAGTATTTAATAAAGACAATGTTTATATCAGAGACCCATCATTCACATTCTCAAGACCCATCAGATATATATTATAATTAATAAAAAGACAGTGACTTAAATATGGATCATATATATTTGTATAAAAATGATTAATATGGGTAATTAATGTAGGAGGAGTAGAATGGAGTTTTACATACCAAACAACTTGAAAACCTATTTTATTGCAAGTAGTTCTAATTCTAATTATCAAGCCTAATTTACTTGCTTTCTTTTGGAGCTACTAAAATTCATGTTATTTCTAATTAATTAGATTTACTCAATATTTGTTGATATTCTTTTCTCCCTATTACATGGAATGCAGGCAAAACACCTACATCATGGTATTGGGAGAGTTGAACATCAACTTCTGCAGTTACAATTGTCAGGTACGCATGTTATAGGTTTTATTCTGGATATTATTATTGTTTTTCTTTCTCTTCTGTTAAAATTGGGATACATGTACATTATGCAATTTCTTTTGTTTCTATGAAAATTTATGCAACAATTGGTGACATATTATAGTTCTGTGGCTTGTTAGTTAAATGTGAATGCCATTCGTAAATGCAAAAAATTTTCCCCAAATTTTCAGTACTCTAGTGCGATCCCTAGGGAACATGATACTACGAATGATGTGTAAACTGATATTCCAGATCTGCGGGAGCGGGCGTCTCAATGTGCTACATGTTTGTGGAATAATAAATGCTTTTAGTTTATCACGAACTTTGTATTTGATTATTCTAATTTCCAAGCGAATGGCATGTTAAAACTGTACGAGATAATTGCAAAAAATGTGATTTAGTTCATTTTTACTTCCTATATTTAAAAATCGAATTTGAGATAAAAGGTAAAACTACGTTGTAAAATGAAAACGTATCTTCATTGTACCATCTATTAAACATTTTCATCAATCCCTTAAGTGCATTTTGTTCTAATTAAATAAGAAGATCGTAATTGTAACAAAGAAGATGTACACGTTCTTGTATTTTATAACCTATAATGCTCGAGCATGTCATGTAAATTGAGAGTGAAAACTCACCTGCTATATAACATCTAAATGGGACAAACTTACCATTGTCAACATGCATTAGCTAAATGCGATATTTGTATATATAGAACTCGATGTTGCAAATCTAAGATTCGAAAAAAATACAATCCTGTGAAACTACGAGAGTCATACGAATTACTATAGACGTTTAGATGATAATATAATACCTAAATGATTACACGAAATAGATACTTTTGATCTTCTTTAAGGTGAAAAGGTTAATAAATAAGACTATAATACGAGGGTTTTATCACTTTTTTCCTTCTTAACTTTTACAATATCAGTTATGTCCCTCCTTTTTTTTCTAGTATCTTGTGTATCTGATTTCTTACATATCTCTTTATGTATGTCCTTATGTTAATTTGACCGGCAATAAGTTAATTAAATCGTGACAGTGTTAGTTCGCGCATCGAAGCTTCAAATACCTTCTCACCGGTCTTCTTGAAGCGAGGATCCAGAGAAGCACTGGCGTGTTCTCAACCATCAGGTGAACCATCAACTTCAGGTATTTCGCTTCTTCCTCGTCTAGATCTATCTCCTTTTCTTACCCAAATCCATTCTCTTCTATTGTTCCACCAGACCCCCCTTCCTATTCAATCTTCTCCATTTCTCGATCTAAAAACCCTAACTCGCTTCGACAATACGACTCATCTTCTGATAATCTCGATTCCTTGCTATCTCCCAGCATCCCATCACCTTTGGTGCTCATCCATAGCCGAAACCTTCTGCTTCTCTCCTCCATCCAACCACTGAGCTTCCATTCATGTTCTCCTCATGTCATTAACCCTTGGGACGAGGGATTTGGACCTCGAGTGTCTTCATTCCCTTGCAGGTCACCTGGAGAAGGCTATAAGGCTTGGTTCTGGGGAAAAGGGGGTCACGTGAGGAGGGAGTTAGAGGAGGTGGGGGCAAAAGTGAAAAAAGAAAGTTTATAGAGGAGGAAAAGGAAAAGGAAAAGACATCTACCCTAGCTATTCAATCTAGTTACCCCGTGACTCAAAAGGTAACGTCCATTTGAGATGCGGATGGACGCCAACTAATCCGAGGGACACAAGTGATAAAACTACCATAATTTAGGGGCATAACTGATATTTGAATAAGGGGAGAGAACTGATATTTGAAAAAGGGGAGGAGCATACATGATATTTGCAGAAGTTAATCATGACACAAGTGATAATCTAAACTCGTTAGACAACGGTTGGTGCATGCTGGTTAGGACGAACCAGAGGGTGTTTGGGCATTTTCGGGAGTTGTCGAGATGGATTTTACACATGCCAGGCTGACAGTGTTTTAACAGAGACAAAGGTGTGATGTCGTCGGTTGTTCGGATTGTCAAGGATAGTATGGGGCCATTTGGAGCAAACACAAATGAGTTAATTAGGACAAAAATAGAGAACCGCGACTTTCCATGGGAAAGGAGCGATTTCTAACTTTCTGAATTCATTCTCAAAATTAAAAACCCGATTTGATATTGTTCAGTGCAATTTGGTTGGGCCTGATTTGATCGATTTTATTGGGATTCACTTTTTTAGTAAAATCAATTGTTTGAATTAGTTGAACCGATCGGACTTTGATTGGTTCACGGTTAAACTGGTCCTACCGACCAGTTTGGTTCGGTTTTTAAATATTGATTGTATCTCTTCAAATATTTTAACCATTAACATTCCAATAAGATTTTTAAAACTCTAATCTTTTTTAAAAGCTAACATTTTTTTATCAAATTGCCCGAAATACTAGATGTTGGAGAATATATGCAATAAATGCCAAACAAAAGGAAATCCAACTATAAATGATTGGTTCAACGTTTGAAAATCTCTCCAACCCTCTCATTAATCTTCTGGAATCCATTTCCTTAAATTAAGAAAAAAACATCGATTTTACCCGCTTTAGAGGAGGAGCTTCTTTTCCAGTCTGGTGAGGAGCAGTGAGAAGTTGCGAACTGAGAAGAGCGACGCCATGAGCGATCAGCGCGAGCAATCTCCCGATTGGCTTCAAAGCTTCCAGGTTTCCTTCCTCATCCTCTCCCCCTCTCGCTTCTTTGATTAGATTAAGCTGCTTATCCAGATAGATTGCATTTCGTGGAAAAAATGATGCTTTTTGGTTACTTATATCGTGTTCGTTGGTCGGTGTGTCGCGAATGGTGATGTGGGTACTTCTGGAATCTGCTCTTTGTGGCTTGTGCGTGTTTGCTCAAAGTGGGTTGATGCGATTTCTTCATGTGGTTGTTTCAAATCTGTGGTTGTTTGGTGCCTGGTTTTTGAAGCTTAGGGTTTCTTGAATTGCCCACATGTAGAGTGGATGCATAAATAAAGTACTGTAAAATTATTATTTTGTTCCGATTTTAACTGCATGAAGAAATATGATTTATAGACAAGGAGTGGCTTTTTGGAAGTGTATCCTCTGTGCTTTGCCTCTTGTTTTGGTGCAGTATTGACACTTTGACAGTCGACTGAAATTTGGTGGCGTTGGGTTCTTGCTCAAGGATCTGCAATATTTAGTTTCATTTTTATTGGTACCGTGGCTGTGTGGAAACCGACGTGCTGTTTTCAAACGGAATTGACTTCCAGCACGAATTTTCATTGGGTCGAACTTCTCGCCTGTATGCTGTAATGGAAGAGCCTTTAATTATTGGAAAAGTCTTCCAAGCTTTGGTTTCTTATCTATTTACTATTGGGCAGGCACCGGCAGCAACCCTATTTTCATTATCTTCAGATTCAGATTCTTCACCTAGCAGCAGTCCTATCAGAGAAAGAAGTCCTGAGGAAGCGGTTGCTCGAGGAGTCATAGACGAGGACCCAGTTTTAGTAGATAGTGAAGAGGAAGAGGATCTGAAGAAGGATAAAAAACCAAGGACGTCAAAAAGGGGGAACCAAATAAAAGAAGAAAAAGATGGTAGGTTCGTCTATTTGGTATTACATGTTACTTGTTTAAACTTATCATCTGAAGTTGGTTTTGCTTCTTAGAGCATCCAATTACTTATCTCATGCAATACAACATAGATTTATAGCTGCCAATGCAATTACTATTTTTATTTGGCATATTTTATTTTAATGTTTGAAAGAGAACGGAGATGTGCAAGAAAAAGGTGTTGCAAAAGATGACTCCAAGAAGCCGATCCATCCTAGTGTAAGATTTCCTCGTATGTTCGACCTTGTTATTGTTTCAAGTTGCAGTTCTCTTCCTCAGGGTCTGGCTTCCTTTTGTAGGCATTAACAAAGTTGCCTTTAAGTTTTCCCCGATAAAGTGCAGCGTGATAAGGTAATTGATTTCAAACATTATGTAGTTTGGCTATAGTTTTTTTCTGCAGGTAACTGTGAAATAGTTATTTTCAATCAAAATTTCAATTTATCCCTCAATATTCACTTCTTTCCCTAGATTGCCATGGATTGAAGTTGAGCATCTTCTTTCTTCCTAGAATATCTGATATATCTAAGGGATTTTTACACCCATAACCTTGAGTAATTCTGCAATTATAATCATAACCCTACATAATCATGAATTACATCCAGAACCCTCAATAGTCTTAACTCTTACACCCATAACCCTCGAGTTAACTTCCATCAAAATATTCCGTTAACTTTGACGGTATCCGTCAAACATTTTACATTTTTACCCTTTAAGTTGTATTATTTACAAATGGTACACTCCCCCTACCTCATCCTCCTCCTCGTCGACAACTACCCCGTCCCCCTCCCCGCTTCCTCCCCATTGACCACCTCCTCCACCCCGTCGACCACCACCTCCTCCCCGCTGACCTCCCGTCACCGTCGAGGCAGCCCCCGTCGAGCGCCCCCTCCCCAGACCAGGCCTCCCCCGCCCACCTCGTCCAGCCCAGGCCTACCCCTCCCCTCCTCCAACCCTCCCCCCGCCCAGGCCGGGCCTTACCCCGTCGAGCCCCCTCCATTCGAGCCTCCCCACCCTCGCCACCCCCCTCCGGGCCGCCCAACACAATCCCACCGCTTAACACAGAGCCAAAGCCCTCCGGACGCCTGACAAAGAGCCCCCCACCTGGAATGTCCTACTCATAAGATTAAGAAAATACCAACCATGATGTTGACTGTGAATTACAATCCAAAACCACCTAACGAATAAGAACGGTATTTGCTCGTTGATATTTCATCAAAGTTTGACAATGGATTCCGTTGTGCCCGTGGGGTCAAATTCAAAAACTGCATACCGATTATTCTTTTCTTGGGTAGCCAGATTTAGCAGGCATGTATATTTGGTGGAACCCATGACGAAGCCGCCCCGTCACCGGGACCCAAGTCCCTCCCACCCCACATCACCGCTTCTCCCTCCGGCCTGCGTCCTGCCTGCAGCTACTAACTTTTTATTTTTTTAATTTTTCTAGAGCAATTGGAAGATCATGGGTTAAATTAACCCAATGGTATGGTTGGGTTAACAAAAAAACTATTGGAGGGTTATGGGTGTGAGACGGAGTGACTATTTGAGGTTTGTTGTGTAATTCACGATTATACAGGGTCATGATTGTTATTGCAGAATTACTCAGGGTTATGGGTGTAAAAATCCCTATATCTAAAGAGTTGGTGAATTCCCTGGGGCTATTGAAAATATGACATATATCCCTTATTTATGTCAAAATAGTGGAGTGTGTGGTTACTGATTATTCAATTGGTGGGCTTGAAACATGAATCCTGTGTATATTTGTATACCATTTTACTTGCCTAGCCTCATTTGATTCTTTTTCTTAAATGGGACCAGTTTTATTGTTTTCAAAGCTGTATATTAAGGGGAAAAATACTGTGGACTTCACATCCTTGAAAGAAAACTTACCATCCTATCTCTCCATTTATGTATTTTATTTTGAAATCATGAAATCAGGCACTTGTTGAATGTGATGGAGACACAATAGATCTGAGTGGAGATGTTGGTGCTGTGGGGCGAGTTGTAATATCGAATACTTCGTCTGGGGAGGATGAAATGTTGTTAGATCTCAAGGGTGAGTTGTAAGATGAGTAAAATAGCAACCATATTTTACTTTTTTTAATGTTCTCCTGGTTCTACTTTATTGTAGTTTGTTCTTGTTGTGATATCATTTTCATTTTTATGTTTGTGAGGCTTATACCTGTCTTCTTATTTAGAACAAGGGTTCTCATATTATGACTATAATCAATTGCAAGTTTTTCATTTTTTCGTTTGGGGTAAATTTTTTTTGTGAAAAAAGGGTGTGCACTATGAACATACCCAGAATATATATTAACAAGGAACACCTTCCAACTTACAATGTCCAAGGCTCAAATAAAACCTTGACATAATATACAACATTCTCGACATAAAGTTTCTCCTAACAAAATATCAAGCCAAATAGCCCAAATAAAGAAAAGTGGTTGATCTATCCTCCTTTAATATGAATATGGCATTATCAAGGGAAGTAGAGAGCTCCACAGTCTTGAAAAGTCAAGTCATTTTTAGTGGCCGCCTCCTCGCAACCCTCTTAGCTCAATCACAAGTAAAGAGCATATGTTTGATATCCCCATTATCATCATCACCTAACAGGCACACCACATGCATCCCATGATAGAATTTCACCTTATGGGGTTCTCATTCATAATCTTATTGCGCCTTAGCAACCAAAAAATATCCTTCACATGCAGGTGTGCAATAGAGGTCCATATTAGTCCACAACCTCATCGTAAAACTTCAGGATCGAAAACCATGATAATAGTCGAAGTCTTGTAAGCCCTTTTGATTGAGAAGGCACCATCCTCCAAAACCCAATGATTCCCGAGGATCCTTTGACAGAGGCAAGATCCTTTGCCAGCTTTAAAAAAATGCAATTTTTCATTCTACTGGAATGAAGAGTAGGACAATTAACCCCATCATGTCATGCCTCCATCATGCTCATTTCATGATCATCTACTACTAAAAAGTATCAAAAAACGATCCTACGTAGTGCCCCTGAGTACGCCACTCATTAGTTCCACTTGAAAGAATATCCACTACCCAGCACCAACCACACCCCGACAGAGACCTCATGTGATAATATAGAGTAGATACCTTTCCCAAAGCACGTAGGAGAGGAGCTTAAATTGGACAAAACATAGAGCTATAAAGAAATCCCATAGATATTTCTCAACTATCTAAAAGGCAACTCACTGCCACTTCTCATAAGTTTAGGCACCCACGTAGCCTTTACAACATGTTCCCTCTTCAAGTCTCAAAAGGCATAACCATTCTCATCCATATGTGCATTGTAGACTCTCAATCTACCAATACAACTCCATGAGTCTCCTTTCCCAAAGCAGCCTAAAAGAATCTCCTCTTCGTAGCCTCCAACTGATGCCATACCCCAACCAGTAGCATCCTAGTGGAGATGAGGAAAAAGGGAATCGCTGAAAGAACCTACCACCACCATGAGCGAGACAAGATGCCTTCTAGCTAGGAAATTTGCTATACAAAGGCCACCACTCTACATGATTTAACCATGGAAGGCCGTATCCCGTTATATCGGCGACTGATATGTCCGATATCGAGTATCGACATTCCAAAAAGGCTAGCCAAATCCCGATGTCGGCGATATGGCGTCGATATATCGCCGATATATCGGTATCGACATGGTACCGATATCGATATGTCCTTCCATGGATTTAACCTCCCATCAGTAAGTGAATCCCTGAATAAGGTAATGACAAGTTTCTATAAGGGGCATCGAGGTCCTACCTGTATTCATTTAATTCTACATCTTAGGAGGTCAAAGGTGATGACACCTAATTTTGCCTGTCAGCTGCCTTTGAGTGGGGTGGAGGATGTGGATCACCTCTTCTTCACGTGTGGCACATCTGTTGAGGTTTGGAACCTTATGGGGGGGGGTGTAGTGATGTTAGTTCTGGCAACATGCCAGACTTCTGGGGATACATTGGGGCGGACTGGAGATGTCATGCTGTGATTTGAGCAATTTGGTTGGCCAGGAATGACGTCATTTTTAATCAGGAATGTTTTCATGTCGATAATGTTGTGACACATGCCAATGTGTTGAGTGAGAGTTGTTTATGTAATGTGCATTCATGTTTTTTTGTGGTGACATGTAAATTTCTTATTGATGATCAATGGTGAAGTTTTTGGGCTCACACCTATAAGGTGCAAGCCCTTTTTTCTTTCAAAAAAAATCTAATTTTGCCTGCTTGGCATAGAGACCAGACAATTCCCCAAATATATACAGACTTTGGACATCCCTTTCGCCTCCAATATTGAAGCATAACTTGAAATCAATGAGAAGCTCAGTGATTGGTAAGGGTTCCGAATTATTATGATAGTAAACTTGTTTTCTCCTTTTAGAAAAAAAATCTCTTGAACATTATAGAAAACAATAACGAGTATGGGAGAGTGCCACCGAACAGTGAGAGAGTGCCACCAAACAGAGAGTGGTAAGTTCCGATCAGAGGGTGGGAGGCTCCGTAGCAAGGGGGTTTGGGTTCCGAAGCAGGGGGTTTCTCGTCGTCCTCGGGATGAATCGCGGTGGTTTTCTCAGTGACACTCGTCACGCGGAGAAGCGAAGGCTTGATGACCCTGGACAGGAATGGAAGACGGTTTCTCATTCCAAGCCAGGCAGACGCTGTTTCCGCTGCGGGGTCCGTGGACATTTGGCGTCTGCTTGCTGTGTTCCCCCGCGCTGCTTCAGGTGCGGGAATCTCGGCCACCGCTCCCTATCTTGCAGGTCGAGGGCCATGGATCCGCATCGCCGTTCTCTATCGTCTCGCGCGGGGGCCTCACACCGAGCTCGCCTCTCTTCCGCTCGCTTGGACTCCCGTTCCTTCGCACAGGTGGTTTCTGGGGCTCGTGAGGATGTCAAGGGCAAGTGCGCTCAACCACCTCCTCCGTTCGCCCAGGCCTCGGGCCGCATGCCTTTTCTGGCGGCGAGGCTTGAGGAAGGTGGATCTTCCGGGCTTAGCGGTTCGGGAAGGTGTCACTCGAAGGCGGTGGACGTTAAGCTTTCTGTGGCGATTGGAGTGCTTCAGCGGCGGGGTATTGATCATGACGTGGTTCGTTCTGATACTCTATCTATTCTGGGCGAGACCTTCTCCGGGGACTTTTTCTTCCTGGACGACTTCCGTTGCTGCGTTAGAGGCCTCTCCCCGGAGCAACGGGAGCTCCTCTTTCATCGTGCTGATGCTTCTTTGGTCAAGTGGAGGCGGCCGAGGGTTGCGGATGGGGCGACCTTGGCCACTGAGCGATGCGTGGTGGAGGTACGCGGCGTTCCCTTTCTTTCCCGTTCCGCTCAGTGTCTCTCGAAGATTATCGGCATTGGGGTCAGGTCGTGTCGGTTCTGGACGACGGCCTGACGCCAGGCTCTGACTGGACTCGCACGAGGATATTGGTGGAATGTTCCTCTACCCTGTGCATCTCCATGAGGGGCAAGGTTCTTTTCGAGAAGCTCTCTCTCGGCAGATGGTCTTTCAAGCTGGAGTTTTTCTTTTTCTTCCCTTCGCCGGACGATCCTCCTCAGCCTTCTCCTTCCCTCCGGCAACGGCGTCTCGTTCGTTGATACCCTCGGCGTTTCCATCTTCCTTTGGCCACGTGTCATACTGCAGTGATATTATCCAAGCGCCGAAGCTGCATGGCGCGCGTTACGAAACGTCGGCTGGGCTTCACTTTTCTTGGGAAGCGGGAAGGTCACCCCCGCACGAGAATGGGAGCCTGTTCGAGATCGATTCTACTCAGGGTAATTATTCTGTCTGTCCCGATCCCCGGACCACGGGTGGTCTCTTGCTATTCGATGGCGGTTCCTATTCCGACATCCGGGTCGGACCTTGAAGGCAATTCTTGCATTTCTCGGGCGGTGTTTGACCCGATTACTTCCGACGTTCCCTAATATGCTATTCGGACTATCCGTGCCCTAGCCCGATTACTTCTATGCCCTTTTACCAGGCGCTTTCGTCCGACCATCAGCACTCAACCGCTTCGGCGACTCTTCTCATCTCGATGGATTCGGTCTCCTCGGGGGCAGCCTCCTCTCACATGACTGGTATGTTTTCTCACAGTGGTGCTTTGCCTTCCCTCCCTAATCGATGCTCTATGGCTGCTGGTGACGCTATGGCCTCTTCTTCGAATGCTACATCGGTGTCACCGACTTGCTTTGCCTCATCCTGGAGCTCTTGGAATGATTTTTGTGCGTCTCCGGCGAGATATGGACTCGTTTATTCTCGACGCCTGGACTTGCTCCCTCACGATCCCCTATCGCCGAACGCGATGTTATTGCAGAAGCGGCAGGGCTTCGCCGGGATGGCCTGCATCGTCCCCAGCTGCAGTGACTTTCGACTGTTTTCTTTTGTTGTTTTTGGGGCCAATTTTTGTAATTTAAATGAAGCTACTATCTTGGAACGTTCGTGGTTTGGGAGACCCGATTCGTCGTCAGGCTTTGGGTTCGCGCTTACGCGAATGGGATTGTGATGTTGTTTTTATCCAGGAAACTAAGCTTGCGGGAGTCGACGACGCCATGTGGAAATCGATGGGGGCTGGTCCTATTGATGCTTTTTGCTCCTTGGATGCGGTGGGCGCCTCTGGTGGCGCTATTATTGCTTGGCGCTCTTCAAGATTCTCGTTTGTATGTGCTCGCTTGGGACGCCACTCTATCACTGTTACACTTGTTCAGGTGGACTCGAATATTTCTATGGCTTTTTCATGCGTATATGCGCCTTTATGTCACCTCGATCGGCGATTCTTATGGGAGGACTTGAATGCTGACGCTGCAGCCTTAGGGAGCATCCCTTGGATTGTGGGGGGGGATTTTAATGTCACTCTTCTCGCTTGCGACCGCCCTCGTGGTAGAGGGGGTAGGGACCCCGGCTCGACTGATTTTTTGGACTTCATCCATGGCTTGGCTCTCGAAGATTTGGTGGCAAATGATATTTCTTTCACTTGGCGCAACTCATCTTCTCGTTCACGTCTTGACAGATTTTTTGGTAACAATGGCTGGATGGAAGCTTTCCCGCTATGCTCCGTTTCTTCTAGGCCGCGATCTTTTTCTGATCACTCTCCCATTATTTGGGAGGCTAACGAATCTTCCCGTCCTCGTGGTATCTTCCGATATGAGAGGAGCTGGCTGCTGGAATCCGACTTTAAGGACTTGGTCCGCAATCATTGGTCTCAGCTCTCTTTCCCCGGTCATGCGGCTCGCCACTTTGATCTCAAGCTTTCATCGCTTCGACGTGCCCTCGCCGCTTTCAAATTTTCTACCCGCCAGGCTAGGCTCCTGGCTCGGAACAACGCGGAGGAAATTATTCTTCGGCTCGATCGTTTGGAGAACGATAGAGAGTTCTCTCCTCATGAATTATCTGAGCGATCCTCGGCTTCAATTATAATTTTGGAGGATGACAGGAAGAAGGCGATCGAATGGAGGCAGCGCTCTCGTATTCGCTGGATTAAGAATGGGGACGCTAACACTGCTTTCTTCCACCGGGTCGCTAGTGCTCGCAAGCGCGCTAATAGTATATCCTCCATTGATATTGGGGGCGTCTCAGTTCATGGCTCTCGTGAAATAAGCTCTGCTTTGGTTGATCACTTCAAGACCTTCTTTGATCGACAACCCTCCTCTCCGTGGCGCTGGTCGGCCATCGGGGTCCCTTCTCTCGCCCCTGCGGATGCAAATATCTTAACTCGGCCTTTCACGCTTGAGGAGCTTAAGAGGGCGGCTTGGGACCTTAACGTCGATGCTTCCCCTGGCCCCGACGGCTTTCCCATCTCCTTTTATAGGGACTTCTGGGATGTGATCTCTAATGATGTTCTTGATGTCGCTCTCGAATTTTGCAATGGCAATCGGGGGTTCGACAGGATTAACCGGGCCAGCCTGGTTCTTATCCCTAAGTCTCATGGGGCTTCTCGAATCGAGGATTTTCGTCCAATTGCTATTTCTAATGGCATCTACTTGATCATTGCAAAGGCTTTGGCTATCCGGCTTGCTCCCCTCCTGGACTCTCTAATATCTCCCGCTCAGGGCGCATTTATCCAGGGGAGAAAGATCTCCGACTGTTACGCGCTGGCGTCTGCAATCATTGACGGTTGGCATAGAAATGGCACGAAGGGGCTTCTTTGGAAAATTGATTTTGCTAAGGCCTACGATTCTTTGGATTGGCGCTTCCTTTGGAGGGTTTTGAAGGCTCGGGGCTTCCCTCCGTTATGGATCTCCTGGGTTAGACGATGCGTTACTACCGTCTCTTTCTCCCTCTCTATTAATGGCCGGCCATCCGGGGGACTCTTCCAGCCTCGGAGGGGGGTTCGTCAGGGCTGCCCCCTCGCCCCTCTCCTTTTCGTTCTGGCGGCTGATGTTATGCCTCGCATGATCCAGGGAGTGGCAGATGCTGGTTTTACTCGCGGCTGTTTTTTGGATAATCTTCATATCCCTCTCATTCAATTCGCGGATGACACCCTCTGTTTTATTGAGGGAGGCCGATCTCAGGTTTTGGGGATGGCCACTACGATTAACCTCTTTTGCGAGATCTTGGGACTCCACATCAATGGCGCCAAATCAAATGTGGTGCCTTTTGGCTTTTCGGCTCCTGAGGCCGGGGATTGCTCCTCTCTATTGGGGGCTTCCCTCGGGGAGCTTCCGCTTGAGTACCTGGGTTTGCCGCTCTCTCTCGGCCGGCCGCGCTTGCGGGACTATCAGAGGGTGATTGAGAAGGTGGAAGCCAGATTGGCTGGTTGGCGTGCGTCAACGCTCTCCAAAGGCGGTCGTCTAGTGCTTATCAAATCGGTTCTCTCGGCTATCCCCATCTATTTCTTCTCGGCTCGCGGATTGCCCAAAGGAATCCGGCTTCGCTTGGAGAAATCTATGCGACGTTTTCTTTGGGGCAAGAATGGTTCTGACAGAAGAGGCATGCACTTAGTTGGGTGGGACGACATCTCTCGGCCGAAATGTGAGGGAGGTCTTGGCGTTAGGCGTTTGGAGGTGGTTCGTGATGCTTGGCTCCTCAAGTGGGCGTTGAGGCTTCTTGGCCGAGACGAGAGTTTCTTGCTGGAGTGCCTCCGCGTTGCATCTGGTCATGCCTTTGCTTCCGTTTTTGGCGGCCATTCCCAGGGCCTCCCCAACTCTTTCTGGCGTGATGTCTTTTATGTTTTCAACTCTAACCGCGCGCTGGTTGCTCCGGCTATCGGCGATGGGAGATCCTTTCGCTTCTGGACTGTGGATTGGTCCGGGAAGGGCATTTTCATGAATCTTTTTCCTCGACTTTATGCGATGGCCGGGGATAAACTCGCATCCGTGGCCTCTTGCTGGGCCGATGGATTCTGGTGCCCTATTTTATTGGGCACGCTTTCCGACCAGCGGCTCACTGAATTCACTGATTTGATGACTCTACTTCGGGACGTCTCCACGCCTTCTTCGGGCCGTGATCATTTTGTTTGGTTGGACGGGACTTTCTCCTCTCGTAAGGCTTATCTCTCTGTTCTCCCCCCTGTATTGAATGCGTATGCAGCTCTTCTTCGCCACTGCAAACTCATTTGGGACCTCAAGATTCCGGAGAGGATTGGCGTTTTCCTTTGGATTCTCAGACGCGGAAGATTGCTTACGCGTGACCGCTGCGCCTCCATTTTCCAGAATATCTCTTCTTTCTGTGGTTTGTGCGGCCTCGACATTGAAACCTCCGGTCACCTCTTCTTGCATTGTCCTTCGTGCAGGCCATCTGGGATGGCGTGGAGTGGGTGAATCGTTCCTCCATGCCTGACTTTTGGGAGAGCCTTGCTGCTGCCTCGACTCGCCCTAGATCGGAAAGAATTGTCCCCATTGCGCGTATTTGGAGCATTTGGCTGGGAAGGAACAACTTGATTTTTGCGGGGCAGCGCTTCTATAAGGAAAACATTTGTATCGCGGCAAATAATTTCTGTACGGACTGGTTATCCATGTAACGCTCTTCTTTTTGGGAGGCGGATGGTATCTCTTGTACCATCAACCTTGACCTTTGTTGTACCCCCCGCTGTAAGTATATTTCCACCTTCATTCTTAATAAATTGGGGCGAACACCTATGAGTGTATCCCCCTCCTTTGAGTGTCAAAAAAAAAAAATACTTGCATTGAAAAATCACTTGTCTATTTTTGTATATTTGTGAATGTGCTGTGATGTATACGTGAAATATGCATTTCACTCAATATTGATTATGTAATCGGCGAAGTCTTCTCCCACTATAAGTAGGATCAGCTACATGGATTCTTGCTCAAATCTATATTGAAAGAATCGACTATTTTTTACGATGTTGTCGACTAACGTAACCCCTAGATGAGGGGATTTGAACCCTGATCTTTTGGGTGATAGGCACACTACACTACCACCAGGATATTTAAGTGGGTACAATATTGATCATATAATTGTTTCAAAAAAAATCTGGTCACAGTTTGCACGCTTGTAAACATTCAGAGAAATACTTATCACATCCTTTTCCATCTTTTAGCATCTGTACTTTTAGTTGGCTTCCGCTTTTATGTCAAAATTGATTTTCTTTGAACTATATGTCAACTGTTTCTGATTTTATGGGTTAACTCCACTCAACTTTTATGTAACTTCTAGAGGTGAGAAGAAATCTGCCAGCTTGTCTTAAGAGTTCTTGGGTGTTTTAACCCTTGTTCCTTTCTTATTTTATGTATACTGCTAGGAAATCAATTAAGTGCTGTGATCATGCTGATGTTATGTATTCTTTTATAAAAATGACCATTTCTTTTTGACACATCTAAGTTTCTATTCTTGATATTTCAGGAACCATATACAAATCAACAATTGTTCCCTCTACAACATTCTGCATTGTATGTTACTTTCTTCATTGTAATATAATTGCAGTTTTTTAATTTAAATAGCTGTACACTGAATCAGTTCACGCATGCAGGTAAGCTTTGGACAAACAGAGGCAAAGGTTAGTCTACCTGCTGAACTCTTCACATGCGTTGTATTTAGGTTTGCTTCTTGCTCACATCCTTTACCTATGGGTTTATTATATCAAAATGATGCTGTCTTTCACGTGCTCTGTTGGGAGTTTATTTTATTTAAAGACCTCTCTCTTGATCTTATTTTGTTGATCTCCTTTATGTAATTTGCCCTGATCTTATGTATAAGAGACCATAGCACCTTTGGTTTAATCACATCGATATATCCTATATTTCGAATTGGAGCACCGATCCTAGACTATGTTTCGAATTTCTTATTCAAAGCTTATTCCCAACACTTTCTCAGTCTCGCATGTCACCCCTGTCTCTGCTCAGCAGTCCATCGTGTCACCAGGCTCGCTGCAGGCAGAGCTCCAGCCTGCCACCAGACTCGTCGCAGCTGGTGCCCCAACTCGCAAATGGGTGTGTGACAGTTGATGCAGCGTGATCGCAAATTATAGGGCCGCATTTATTTAATTAGTTAATCGTCAATTTTATTTACGTTTTAAGTTGTCGTAAATGTCTAATTGAATAATTGAGATCGCCTGTGATCTCAACATTATTTCGTAGATTTTAATTGCAATTTTGGTCAATTAATCAGATGAGAGTCTAATTAGAGTAATTATGGGTCAATTGAAAGTTGTCAGAGTCAAATTAGGATAAAGTTGGTTGTCAATTTAAATTAGTTTACTATTTTTTGTAAACCTTTCTCTCCTATATAAAGAGAGGGTAGTCCCATATTTTTATTCAATCAAGTATTATGAAAAATTGAGTTTATCTCGTTTTATCCCTCTCTCTCCCTTCTCCCTCCACGCGATCTCCGCGGTTCTCCTCCTTCAACCCCTCGTTACCGACGAGTTCTTCTTCTCAACCCCTCTCTTTTCTCCACCGATATTCCACCGCCAAATTATTTTGATTTTATCGTCGATGCCGGAACCCGTTTGCATCATTTGGTATCAAAGCATGGCTTTCAGATCGTCCCCACGATCTGACGATCCGTCCCGATACTCGCGCCGACATACATCAAGGGACCATCGCTCGTCCGACAGAAAACGACGAGCCAACGACTACGACAAGGAGACCGAGCACATGGTACGTGATTTGCAGAACAACTTCCGATCCATGTCATCAATGTTTCGGGACTTCATGGCCAACCTTGAGGCCTACTGCGACGCCCAATCAAAGCCGTCAACCACCGAAGCCGCTACCGCGAGTTTTGACGAAGAAAACGTCGCCGAAGAAGGTGAATCAGCCGCTGTCCAGCACTTTCCAGAACCAAATCCGTCGCCGGAATCGGCCCCGCTGCCCCCTCCAACCATCCCGGCGCCACCCCAGCCTTCCCAGGTACCTCTCCTGCCCTCCCCGGCCCGCGCTGCCGTCAACCCCACCCCGACAACCCCTCGACAAGCCCCTACTCCCCCATTGCACCACCACCGACCACAGCCCACCACCCTCATCTCGCAATCCTCCAGCCCCTTCCCCGCCAACCTCGCGGAAAGCCCCACCAGGCCGCGGCCCCACCCCTGCCGCAAAACCCCTCCACCCACAGCTGCACCCCCCACCGCTCCCAACCCCTCCCCAAAACCCGGCAACCACCGCCTCGACCCATCGCCGAACCCCCCCGCCAGCCGCTGACCACCCTCCTTCTCGCCACCTTCCCCCCGGGTCCCCCTTCCTCCTCACCCAGCGCCTCACTAACCTATATCGCCATCTTCTCTTCTCTCCCCGTAAGCCCAAACCCCGCCGCCTCCTGCCTCTCTTCTCCCATCGCAAACCCGCTGCCCTCTTCCCCCATCTCGCCTCGCCCTCCCCACCGCACCGCCCCTCCCCGCAACCCTCTCCTCTCCTGCGTGCCGCCTCGCCCAGCACCCCCGCGCCGCCAGCGCCGCCTGCGCCCCGCCACCTGCCTCCCTCTTCAAAGCGGCTCCACGATCGCGCCCTCCTTCCGCGGCCGCGCATCCTGCGCGAGAACGATGGGGACGTCTGGAACCCCGCCGGCGTTACCTCCGTCAAACCCCACCCCGCCGCCTTTTGATGTCGAAGAAAGGAACCCTAATTGGGGGTCCGAGTCTTACGGGATGGCAATCCCACAAATTGTGGGATGGGAGTTTGAAGGGGAAAATTTATGAGGAAAAATTCCATAAAGCCCCTATTTGCAGAAAGGTCCAAAATGATAAGAAGGGAAGGAACAATGAAGGGGTACGAAAATTGCACCCACACCTCTGGCGGCGGAATTATTTTAAAAAGAGGACAGTAATTAGGAAGTCAGGGGATGTTCCTTATCCAAATAGGACTATCCCTATTTAAGGACCCCATGGCTTCATTCCTTAGCCACATCCCCTCTTCTCCTCTCCTTGTGCCATTGCTTCATTATGGATTATTCAAGGACCATATTCTCCATGCCGCATCAATTTTTTGAGCATCACAGGAAGGAGTCAACAATCAAGACGACGCCGCCGTTCGCGCCGCACATGTTCTTCAACCACGACGGCCGCATCATCCCCGCCTGCATTTGGATTCCGCCGTTCGCTCCACATCATTTCTTCCAGAAGACGACGGAATGCGCCGAATCATCCAAGCCCGCAGATCCCGCAATTCGTCAGGAGCCGAATTTTAAAGCGGTGGAGAGTTGATGCAGCGTGATCGCAAATTATAGGGCCGCATTTATTTAATTAGTTAATCGTCAATTTTATTTACGTTTTAAGTTGTCGTAAATGTCTAATTGAATAATTGAGATCGCAAAAAAAATGGCCTGCTTATTACTACCAGTGATAACAATATCATCCACATACACTAAGATGATCACAATACCTTGCTGGTCTCTCTTTACAAAGAGAGTATGATCTGCTGTAGATCTGACGAATCCCTTCTGTTCAATCAACTCGGAGAGCTTCTGAAACCAAGCCCGTGGACTCTGCTTCAAGCCATATATGGCCTTATGAAGACGGCACACCATACTGGACTCCCCCTCAGCAGCAAACCCTGGTGGCTGCTGCATATAGACCTCTTCCTGCAAGTCACCATATAAGAAAGCGTTCTTGACATCTAACTGAAACAGGGGCCAGTCACGGACAATAGCAACTGCAAGAAGAATCCGTAAGGTAGAATGACGGGCTACTGGAGAAAACGTCTCCTGATAGTCCACCCCATATGTTTGGATGAAGCCACGAGCAACCAACCTGGCTTTGTATCTATCAACTGTACCATCTGCCCTATGCTTAACAGTAAAAACCCATTTGCTTCCGACTATTGACACACCTGGTGGAGGATGCACAACACTCCACGTACCACGTGACTGCAATGCCGCCATCTCCTCTTCCATAGCCAAACGCCATGGACTGCTCTGAAGTGCCTCCTGATATGACCTTGGGATTTCCATTGCTGATAACCCAAGGACGAACTTGCGAAACTCCGGGGACAACCGCTCCAAACAGGCCTGTGATGCAAAATCCATCCCATATTTTGGGATTCATTGTCCGCGCACGCTTTTGCCTTCTATGGGCAATAGGAAGATCAAGATCATCAACTGGAGTAGTGGTAGTATCATCTGTGCCCTGTACATCTGTCTGCGCATGCAAATCACCCGTGCCATTAGTAGTACTCAAATGTTCATTACATACCTCGGGCGTGCTGGATGATGGAGGAGGCGCATGAGCAGGGGGTCGACGCTGATAGACCTGAGGATAAAAAATAGAAGGTGGTGGTGGAGGTGATGATGGTATAGGCTGTGGTGGTGGTGGCGGCAGAGTAGAGCATGGAATAGATGGTGGAGGTGGCACATAGATATCATCTCCTTCGTCTGAATGAGTGAGGCTGTCATCTGTAGGAGAGAAATACATAATGGATTCAAAGAAGGTGACATCAGCACTAACATGGTACCGTCGTCTAACTGGATCAAAACACCGATACCCTTTTTGGATTTTGGTATAACCCACAAAAACGCATTTGACAGCCCTGGGAGAGAGCTTGTCAAGACCAGGAGAGAAGAGATGAACAAATGCAACGGAGCCAAAGACGCGAGGTGTTAGGGAGAAAAGATTCTTCTTGGGAAACGCAGTCAAGAACGGGATCTTTTCTCCTAACACTGACGAAGGCATACGGTTGACCAGATAGCAAGCAGTTAGAACCGCATCCCCCCAATAGGAGTGAGGGGCACGACTCTGAATCAAAAGGGTCCTGGTAATGTCCAACAAATGACGGTGTTTCCGCTCAGCTACCCCATTTTGTTGGGAGGTGTAAGCACATGACTTCTGATGCACAATTCCATGAGACATAAGAAATTTTGAGATATGAGAACTACTTAATTCAAGAGCATTATCAGACCGTATGAACTTCACTCTAGCAGAATAAATATTTTTTATTTCAATAATGAAAGACTGGATAACATATGCAGCATCAGACTTATTTTTAAGTAGGAAAACCCAACATAACCTAGAAAATTCATCCACAACAACAAGATAAAACCTGTGTCCTTGAAAATCAGGGACACGACTGGGACCCCAAATATCAAAATGTAGCAGCTCAAACAGACCATGATGACTTGGACCTATACGACTCGGAAATGACGACCTGTGATGTTTGCCAAGTTGGCATGCCTCACACTGAAAATTAGACTTGGGAGAAATCTGTGGAAGAAGATGGACCATCTTTTGCAATGGAAGATGGCCAAATCGAAGATGCCAAGTATAGGGTGACACCGATCCAGCCTTCATAGAAGAGACACCAGCATAAGGAGATTGCACCAGTCTATAAAGACCCCCTTGCTCACAGCCAGTACCAATCACTCTGCCCGTTAGTATGTCCTGAAACACAAGAGCAGATGGGTCAAATATGGCACGACAATGTAAATCTTTAGTGATTTGACTAATGGATAGTAGATTCATGGAAAAATCAGGAGCATAAAGAACGTTCTGAAGTCGTATCCCAGGGGTCAATTGCACCTCCCCCTGACCAGTAATGGGAGAGTGTGTTCTGTCAGCAATTACCACGGAGCATCCTGTCTGAGTCGCAGCAAAATCATCCAATTGCTTTTTGTCACCACATAAATGGTGAGATGCTCCTGAGTCCAAAATCCATTCTGATAGATCTGCTCTGTAACAACTAGTAAGTGCATACGTTGTACCTGAAGAGGATGCTGATGCTGAGCCGGCTATCTCTGAAGATCCTGAAGTACCAGCTGGTCCCTGGCTAGGCATGATCTCCCGGAGTCTCGATACTAACTCCTCAAATCTCTGATCTGGTAGATGGGAAGGACCCCCATCCTGCTGTGCCTGCTCCGCCACACGTGCTGTAGTAGGAGGAAACCCATGCTTAGAATAGCATGTTTCCTCAGTATGACCAGGCCTGCGACAATAAGTGCACGACTGTCGAGGAGGTCTGTACACTCCTCCTCTTCCACGACCGCCTCTTCTTCGAAACTGTGAAGATCCTCCTCTGCCACGAGATGCTGCCATGGCCGATGACATCTGAGATCCACCCTGAGATATGGAGAGTCTGCTCAACTTGCGATAGGCCTCTTCCATTGGAGGGATAGTAGCATCGGTAAGAATCTGTGCTCTGGCAGCGTCATATTCCTGATCAAGGGCGGCGAGAAACACCCCTGTCATCACTGAGTCCCTGTAGGCCTTCAACTGCTCCGGTGTGGTTGTCAATGGGATGTACCCGTGAAGCTTCTCAAACATACCCCTTAGAGAGGTGTACAGGGTATGAAGAGGACGACCGTTCTGTTTCACGGTAAAGATGTCGTGCTGAAGTTGTAAGATCTTGGACTCGTTCTTCGCCGGAGAATATGTGGCAGCGAGTATGTCCCACATAGCCTTCGCAGTGGGTTGACTCAGAATGTCGTTGGCTATCTCCATGGATACGGTACCTGATAGCCATACACGTGCATATGCATCATCAGCCTCCCATGAGGCGTTAACCCCAGTCTTGTCAACAGGTTCCTCTTGTGTGAGGATATGCTTCTTGCTATTGCACTGCATAAGACTCATGAACTGCATGGCCCACAGTTCATAGTTCGTACCATCCATCTTTACAACGGGTGCTGGACCTTTGAAGGCACCCAGAGATGGAAAATCTACCTTGTTGTCTGACATGACGACAACAATAACCTGTAACTGGGGTTACACAATTAGACGACATCGTCTACTTGTACATAGACTCAAAGCGGTCACACACATAAAGCATGTGCATTCAAGATAGTACGGCGAGGGCATACACACATGACTTGCACATGACTTGCGTGCATACGCACATAACTTGCGTGCACTACAGGAACGTGCGCAGATGCTTTGGCGCTTGTGGCGTTTGGCTTTGGCGCAGATGCGCAGAACACGCTACAGGCACTTGGCTTTGGCGCAGATGCTGCAGATGCGCAGATGAGATCGCGTCGCTCGCTACAGGCGATATGGCTCCTGGCTCCTGGGCGATGAGGTCGCGTCGCTCGCTACAGGCGATAGGGCTCCGGGCTCCAGGCGATAGGGCTCGTGGCTCCTGGAACGATGAGCGCGTGGCTCCTGGGCGATGAGGGCAATGATAGAGCTCCGGGGCTCCGGGCGATGGCGATGAGCGCCAGGCGATAGCGATGGACAAGAGGAACAGGCTCCTTCACAGGCGATAGCGCAGGAACGATGGCGCAGGCGATAGCGCGATAGGACCGGTGTCTTCTTGATCGAGACACTACACACGCCGATTGAGAGACGTGCGAGCGGCGGCGCAGCCGCACGTGCGGCAGCGTCGGAGGCGGCGCCGATCAAGAGGGAAGGAGAGAGAGAAAGGGCGGCGGGTGGGGTAGGGTTAGGGTTAGGTTTCAAAACTCTGGTCTAGGACCGTCGCTCTGATACCATGTTGAGAGCCGTTTACGGAGTTGCTGAAGTATGCTGCTAACACTGTGCCGACTGAGGCTGACAAAGCATTCAATGATTGGCGCCGCCTCCGACGCCGCCTCACGTGCGGCTGCGCCGACGCTCGCACGTCTCTCAATCGACGTGTGTAGCGTCTCGATCAAGAAGACACCGGTCCTATCGCGCTATCGCCTGCGCCATCGTTCCTGCGCTATCGCCTGTGAAGGAGCCTGTTCCTCTTGTCCATCGCTATCGCCTGGCGCTCATCGCCATCGCCCGGAGCCCCGGAGCTCTATCATTGCCCTCATCGCCCAGGAGCCACGCGCTCATCGTTCCAGGAGCCACGAGCCCTATCGCCTGGAGCCCGGAGCCCTATCGCCTGTAGCGAGCGACGCGACCTTATCGCCCAGGAGCCAAGAGCCATATCGCCTGTAGCGAGCGACGCGATCTCATCTGCGCATCTGCAGCATCTGCACCAAAGCCAAGTGCCTGTAGCGTGTTCCGCGCATCTGCGCCAAAGCCAAACGCCACAAGCGCCAAAGCATCTGCGCACGTTCCTGTAGTGCACGCAAGTTATGTGCGTATGCACGCAAGTCATGTGCAAGTCATGTGCGTATGCCCTAGCCGTACTATCTTGAATGCACATGCTTTATGTGCGTGACCGCTTTGAGTCTATGTACAAGTAGACGCTGTCGTCTAATTGTGTAACCCCAGTTACAGGTTATTGTTGTCGTCATGTCAGACAACAAGGTAGATTTTCCATCTCTGGGTGCCTTCAAAGGTCCAGCACCCGTTGTAAAGATGGATGGTACGAACTATGAACTGTGGGCCATGCAGTTCATGAGTCTTATGCAGTGCAATGGCAAGAAGTATATCCTCACACAAGAGGAACCTGTTGACAAGACTGGGGTTAACGCCTCATGGGAGGCTGATG
This sequence comes from Ottelia alismoides, assembly GCA_037367405.1. Classification (NCBI taxonomy): domain Eukaryota; kingdom Viridiplantae; phylum Streptophyta; class Magnoliopsida; order Alismatales; family Hydrocharitaceae; genus Ottelia; species Ottelia alismoides. The sequence continues at coordinate 209,699 of JAZKJV010004830.1, forward strand.
ATGCATATGCACGTGTATGGCTATCAGGTACCATATCCATGGAGATAGCCAACGACATTCTGAGTCAACCCACTGCGAAGGCTATGTGGGACATACTCGCTGCCACATATTCTCCGACGAAGAACGAGTCCAAGATCTTACAACTTCAGCACGACATCTTTACGGTGAAACAGAACGACCGTCCTCTTCATACCCTGTACACCTCTCTAAGGGGTATGTTTGAGAAGCTTCACGGGTACATCCCATTGACAGCCACACCGGAGCAGTTGAAGGCCTACATGGACTCAGTGATGACAGGGGTGTTTCTCGCCGCCCTTGATCAGGAATATGACGCTGCCAGAGCACAGATTCTTACCGATGCTACTATCCCTCCAATGGAAGAGGCCTATCGCAGGTTGAGCAGACTCTCCATATCTCAGGGTGGATCTCAGATGTCATCGGCCATGGCAGCATCTCGTGGCAGAGGAGGATCTTCACAGTTTCGAGGAAGAGGCGGTCGTGGAAGAGGAGGAGTGTACATACCTCCTCGACAGCCGTGCACTTATTGTCGCAGGCCTGGTCATACTGAGGAAACATGCTAATTTAAGCATGGGTTTCCTCCTACTACAGCACGTGTGGCGGAGCAGGCACAGCAGGATGGGGGTCCTTCCCATCTACCAGATCAGAGATTTGAGGAGTTAGTATCGAGACTCCGGGAGATCATGCCTAGCCAGGGACCAGCTAGTACTTCAGGATCTTCAGAGATAGCCGGCTCAACATCAGCATCCTCTTCAGGTACAATGTATGCACTTACTAGTTGTTACAGAGCAGATCTATCAGAATGGATTTTGGACTCAGGAGCATCTCACCATTTATGTGGTGACAAAAAGCAATTGGATGATTTTGCTGCGACTCAGACATGACGCTCCGTGGTAATTGCTGACAGAACACACTCTCCCATTACTGGTCAGGGGGAGGTGCAATTGACCCCCGGGATACGACTTCAGAACGTTCTTTATGCTCCTGATTTTTCCATGAATCTACTATCCATTAGTCAAATCACTAAAGATTTACATTGTCGTGCCATATTTGACCCATCTGCTCTTGTGTTTCAGGACATACTAACGGGCAGAGTGATTGGTACTGGCTGTGAGCAAGGGGGTCTTTATAGACTGGTGCAATCTCCTTATGCTGGTGTCTCTTCTATGAAGGCTGGATCGGTGTCACCCTATACTTGGCATCTTCGATTTGGCCATCTTCCATTGCAAAAGATGGTCCATCTTCTTCCACAGATTTCTCCCAAGTCTAATTTTCAGTGTGAGGCATGCCAACTTGGCAAACATCACAGGTCGTCATTTTCGAGTCGTATAGGTCCAAGTCGTCATGGTCTGTTTGAGCTGCTACATTTTGATATTTGGGGTCCCAGTCGTGTCCCTGATCTTCAAGGACAAAGGTTTTATCTTGTTGCCGTGGATGAATTTTCTAGGTTATGTTGGGTTTTCCTACTTAAAAATAAGTCTGATGCCGCATCTGTTATCCAGTCTTTCATTATTGAAATAAAAAATATTTATTCTGCTAGAGTGAAGTTCATACGGTCTGATAATGCTCTTGAATTATGTAGTTCTCATATCTCAAAATTTCTTATGTCTCATGGAATTGTGCATCAGAAGTCATGTGCTTACACCTCCCAACAAAATGGGGTAGCTGAGCGGAAACACCGTCATTTGTTGGACATTACCAGGACCCTTTTGATTCAGAGTCGTGCCCCTCACTCCTATTGGGGGGATGCGGTTCTAACTGCTTGCTATCTGGTCAACCGTATGCCTTCGTCAGTGTTAGGAGAAAAGATCCCGTTCTTGACTGCGTTTCCCGAGAAGAATCTTTTCTCCCTAACACCTCGCGTCTTTGGCTCCGTTGCATTTGTTCATCTCTTCTCTCCTGGTCTTGACAAGCTCTCTCCCAGGGCTGTCAAATGCGTTTTTGTGGGTTATTCCAAAATCCAAAAAGGGTATCGGTGTTTTGATCCAGTTAGACGACGGTACCATGTTAGTGCTGATGTCACCTTCTTTGAATCCATTATGTATTTCTCTCCTACAGGTGATAGCCTCACTCATTCAGACGAAGGAGATGATATCTATGTGCCACCTCCACCATCTATTCCATGCTCTACTCTGCCGCCACCACCACCACAGCCTATACCACCACCACCTCCACCACCACCTTCTATTTTTTATCCTCAGGTCTATCAGCGTCGACCCCCTGCTCATGCGCCTCCTCCATCATCCAGCACGCCCGAGGTATGTAATGAACATTTGAGTACTACTAATGGCACGGGTGATTTGCATGCGCAGACAGATGTACAGGGCACAGATGATACTACCACTACTCCAGTTGATGATCTTGATCTTCCTATTGCCCATAGAAGGCAAAAGCGTGCGCGGACAATGAAAACCAAATATGGGATGGATTTTGCATCACAGGCCTGTTTGGAGCGGTTGTCCCCGGAGTTTCGCAAGTTCGTCCTTAGGTTATCAGCAATGGAAATCCCAAGGTCATATCAGGAGGCACTTCAGAGCAGTCCATGGCGTTTGGCTATGGAAGAGGAGATGGCGGCATTGCAGTCACGTGGTACGTGGAGTGTTGTGCATCCTCCACCAGGTGTGTCAATAGTCGGAAGCAAATGGGTTTTTACTGTTAAGCATAGGGCAGATGGTACAGTTGATAGATACAAAGCCAGGTTGGTTGCTCGTGGCTTCATCCAAACATATGGGTTGGACTATCAGGAGACGTTTTCTCCAGTAGCCCGTCATTCTACCTTACGGATTCTTCTTGCAGTTGCTATTGTCCGTGACTGGCCCCTGTTTCAGTTAGATGTCAAGAACGCTTTCTTATATGGTGACTTGCAGGAAGAGGTCTATATGCAGCAGCCACCAGGGTTTGCTGCTGAGGGGGAGTCCAGTATGGTGTGCCATCTTCATAAGGCCATATATGGCCTGAAGCAGAGTCCACGGGCTTGGTTTCAGAAGCTCTCCGAGTTGATTGAACAGAAGGGCTTCGTCAGATCTACAGCAGATCATACTCTCTTTGTAAAGAGAGACCAGCAAGGTATTGTGATCATCTTAGTGTATGTGGATGATATTGTTATCACTGGTAGTAATAAGCAGGGCATTCAAGCAGCCAAGGATTTTCTTAGTGAGCAGTTTGTTACGAAGGATCTGGGTACACTTCGTTACTTTTTGGGATTGGAGTTTGCAAGAAATGAGCAGGGCATGGTAATGACACAGCGGAAGTATGTTACTGATCTGCTATCTGAGACAGGAATGGCAGGGTGTAGACCAGCTACTACTCCTATGAATCCTAATGTTAAACTCTATGATGATGACTCTGAGGAGGTGGACAAGAGACGGTATAGAGAGCTCGTGGGGAAGTTGTTATATGTCTCTATTACCCGACCAGATATATCCTTTGCTGTCAGTAGGGTAAGTCAATTTATGGAGCAACCCAGACAGGCTCACATGAATGCTGTGTTTATGATCTTGAGATATCTCAAGTCGTCTCCAGGTGCTGGTCTTCTGTTTAGGAAAGATACCTCTATATATGTTACAGGTTGTGCTGATGCAGACTATGCTGGGTGCCCTAATGATAGAAAGTCTACTTCAGGTTTTATTGTATTTGTTGGCAGCTCACCAGTAGCATGGAAGAGTAAGAAACAGACTGTCGTGGCTCGATCCAGTGCAGAGTCAGAATATAGGGCAATGGCCCAAGGTAGTGCTGAGATGATGTGGGTTAAATCGGTTTTGAATGATTTAACTATTGAAGTACCTCTTCCTATGCATCTTAAATGTGATAATCAGACAGCCTTGTTCATAGCCAATAATCCAGCCTTCCATGAAAGGACAAAACACATTGAAGTGGATTGTCATTATACACGAGACTTAATTCAAAAGGGGCTTATTTCAACTTCTTATGTATCATCAGGAGAGCAGATTGCAGACATGTTCACCAAGGCTCTTGCTAGAGGTCCTTTTTATCTATGTTGTTCCAAGCTGAGCATGATAGATATATATGCTCCAGCTTGAGGGGGAGTGTTAGAGTAATTATGTTATTTGCTTCTTTTAATTGTCCTTTTTCTGTAATTTACCCATAGAGTTTTTCTCCTATATAAGAGAGCTCTAGGGTTAGATGAAAAAGCAACTCATTTATTCCTCTAAACAACAACCACAGGTTCAGCCCACATCCAGGCTTGTCGATGCCGTTAGGGCTCCAACCTGCTGTGCACAACCCCGACCCATGTCAATCCTAGATCGATGCTGCATCTTCTACTCCTGACCTTTATCATGACAACTACGACCTTTCCTGCTTGTTGTTGCAGTCATGGTTTTAAAAAACATGCCTCGAGGCGGTTTTCCAAGAAAACCGCCTCGAGGCTACAACCTCAGTCTGGATATCTGAGGCGTAAGCCTCAGACCCGAGGCGGTATCGAGGCGGTCGAGGCGGTCCCGAGGCGCCGCCTCGGTCTGTTGTGCATTTTCTTAGGTAAATAAATAAAAAACTATATAAAGTTGTACTTTTATAATAATATTAAAGTTATAATGCATATTTTAGTTACAAACATATAAGTCACAATCGCAATATTGTGTTATAGTATATGTTGGGAAATGAGTCTTCGATATGCATTCAGGAAAAACCCTAGGCTCTCTTATATAGGGAGAGGCCTTAAGGGTAAATTACAAAGACGTCTAAATAAGATAAAGAAATAACAACAAGATATATAAAGTGATAATAAAAGTCGAAACTATCTCTACACTCCCCCTCAAGGTGGAGCATAAATGTCTATCATGCTCAGCTTAAATGAACATCTCTGAAAAGGTCCTCTGAGCAGTGGCTTGGTGAATACATCTGCAGTCTGATCTCCTGAGCTCACATGTGCAGTAGATATCAATCCTCTCTGGATCAAGTCCCTAGTGTAATGGCAGTCAACTTCAATATGCTTGGTCCTCTCATGGAAAGCTGGATTGTTGGCAATGAACAATGCTGCCTGATTGTCACACTGAAGCTTTATAGGTAGGGACACAACTACATGTAGATCTTCTAATGCGGAACGAACCCACATCATTTCCGTGCTGGCTTGAGCCATGGCCCTATATTCGGATTCTGCACTGGACTTCGCCACAACAGTTTGTTTCTTGCTTTTCCAAGAAACCAGAGAGCCTCCAACAAACACTGCGAGCCCTGAGGTTGACTTTCTATCCTTAGGGCATCCTGCATAATCTGCGTCTGTACACGCTGAGATGGATAAGTCGTTGCCCTTTCTGAATAGCAACCCTGACCCTGGAGAAGACTTCAGCCTTCAAGTACCTCAGTATCATGTGTATAGCATCCATGTGAACCTGTCTTGGCTGCTCCATAAATTGACTTACCATGCTAACTGCAAATGCAATGTCTGGACGAGTTATGGTAATGTAGAGGAGTTTTCCCACCATTTCTCTATATCTCCTCTTATCTACTTCATCAGTATCACCATCATACAACTTCATGCTAGGGTCCATGGGGATACTTGATGGTTTGTACCCATCCATGCCAGTCTCAATCAGGAAGTCTGTAATGTACTTCCGTTGTGTCATCACCAAGCCATGTGCATTCCTTGCAAATTCCAACCCCAGAAAATATCTTAGGGTTCCAAGATCCTTTGTAATGAACTGACGGCCTAGGAATGCCTTCGCCCTCTCTATGCCCTGAACATCATCTCCTGTAACAAGAATGTCATCCACATAGACCATAATAACCACCGTACCTGCCGATGACTTCTGGACAAACAACGAGTGATCGACATTTGACCTCTTGAATCCCTGGTGCTCAATTAGGTTGGACAGCTTCTGGAACCATGCTCTCGGACTCTGTTTGAGGCCATATATTGCCTTGTGAAGTCTACAGACCATCTGCTTCTCCCCCTCAGCAGTAAACCCGGGTGGCTGCTGCATGTAGACTTCCTCCTGTAAGTCCCTGTACAGAAAGGCATTCTTGATATCTAGCTGAGAAATGCTCCAATCACGGACCACAGTAACGGATAGGATAATACGGAGGGTCGAGTGTCTCGCCACTGGAGAGAATGTATCCATGTAATCCACGCCATATGTTTGTGTAAACCCACGGGCGACCAAGCGTGCTTTGTACCTATCCAACATGCCATCTGCATGATATTTGATTGTGAAGACCCATTTGCAGCTCACAACGGATGCATCAGGAGGTGCAGGAACCAAAGACCATGTGCCACGGGACTGCAATGCCCTCATCTCTTCCTCCATAGCTAATCTCCAGCAATCACTCTTCAAGGCTTCCTGGTATGCCCGTGGTATATCCACGGAAGACAAGGCTGTGGCAAACTTCTGAAAATCACCTGTGAGCCGGTGGAAGGAAACCTGTGAAGCAAATGGATAGGATGCGCATTGCCTCCTCTGCTTCCGAATAGTAATCAGAACATCAAGATCATCATCTGTGTCCTCCTGTACTGAGGAATCCTGCACATGTACCGAACCTGACCCGTCAGTAGTAACGTCATCTGAACATACCTGAGGCGTGGTGATTGGCTGATCTGTAGTCTGAGCAGGACCTGACCGACACGTATAGTATCTAGGAAACGGTGATATGATAGGCCGTGGAATGGGTGGAGGTGGAGGAGGTGGTGGTGGTGGTGCTGGCATGGAAACAAGCATAGGGGACGACTCAGGCGAACTCCATGTAGGTGGTGGAGGAACATAAATATCATCAGTGGTAGTGGATGGTGCCATTCTGTCACCAGCAGGAGAGAAATACATAACCGATTCAAAGAAAGTGACAACAACACTCACGAAGTACCTGTTGGTTGTAGGATCATAACGCCGATATCCCTTCTGGGTTCTGGAATAACCAACAAAGACGCACTTGACTGCTCTAGGAGAGAGCTTGTCAAGTCTAGGAGATAGACGATGAACGAACGCCACAGCACCAAAAACACGTGGAGGCAGTGAGAATAGCTCCTTGTCTGGAAAAATAAGAGAGATGGGTATCTTCTCACCAAGGACTGAGGATGGCATTCGATTTACCAGATAACAAGCAGTAAGGACAGCATCGCCCGAGCCTCAAAAAAATGGACAGCATCGCCCAGAAAGAAATAGGAGCACAACTCTGAATCAACAGGGTTCGAGTAATATCCAAGAGATGGCGATGCTTTCTTTCCGCCACACCATTTTGTTGGGATGTATAGGCACAAGTGGTTTGGTGAACAATACCCTTTGATGAAAGAAATTGAGAAAGAGAGCGTGCACAGAATTACATGGCATTATCCGTCCGAACATATTTGACAGAGGAAGAGAAAACATTCTGCACTTCATTAATCAAATTTTTGATGAGAGCAGCGACGGGTGGGAGAGGGCGGCCGGTGGGGAAGGGAGGGGCGGTGGGTGTGGAGAGCCCTAGGGCGGCTCTGATACCATGTTGGGAAATGAGTCTTCGATATGCATTCAGGAAAAAACCCTAGGCTCTCTTATATAGGGAGAGGCCTTAAGGGTAAATTACAAAGACGTCTAAATAAGATAAAGAAATAACAACAAGATATATAAAGTGATAATAAAACTCGAAACTATCTCTATAGCATCATATGTTATTCCCAAAACATAACATTTCATAAATATACAATTATACATTTATATTACAATCACTATTGCATCAAAAAAATCATGCAAGTGTACAATGATTGTTTCTAATTAGTATGAACAAATTTTATGTCAACAATTGATATTCGATTGCTTATATCGCTACAATGAGTATAATATATGTTTAAGAAACTGTATATTTTTGTAAGAATATTAGAAATTCGTATATTTACAATATTAATACTACTTAATCACAAATTAAAACTAGCATATATGGTTAATATGGTATTCTTTGTACATTTATTAAATTTAAAATATTCAAATTTAGGATGTATGATCATATATTTTGTCAATATTTGAAGTTTACGGTTTTATGATAATATAATTATGCTTAATAATAATTTTGACATGTATTTTCTCTATAAATCGAGGCTTACGCCTCGCCTCAATAACGGAAAACCGCCTCGATCCGCTTCACATTTTTTAAAACCTTGGTTGCAGTCGCAGGGGGTCCCTCTTGATCATTTAAAAATCCCCTATAAGGTATTTGTGGAGAGAGAAAATAATAAGATACTTATTCTGAGGCCATATGGTTCTCTTATATAAAGGAAAAATCCGATGGACAAATTACATAAAGTAAATGGAAAAAAGTAAAAAACATTAAAGTAATAAATGATAACTAATATATCAACACACCCCTTCAAGCTGGAGCGTAGATATCAATCATGCTCAGTTTGGAACAACATTTCTGGAATGACCCTCAAGCTAAGGTCTTGGTGAACATGCGTGCTGTCTGATCTCCTGAGCTAACATGTGTGGTGCAGATGAAACCCTTCTGTTGAGATATTTGTATTTCCTGGTGGTTCTTTTCTTATTTCTATTCTTCTATGTACCTCTTATGTAATTTACTCAGTGCTTTTCTCCTATATAAGAGACACTAAGGGCCTGTTTGGTTGCTGGGTTGGACTGGGTTGGGCTGGGTTGGGTTGGGGTGGGTGAATAGTAATCTGTGAGAAAGAAGTACCCTTGTGAATAGTAACCAGGGTTGGGCCAACCTAGTCCAACCCAGCATCCAAACATGCCCTAAGGTCTCCATGAAAGCAACTCATTGTATTCTTTCCACATGGTATCAGAGCAAGACCCTAAGGTCTCCATGAAAGCAACTCATTGTATTCTTTCTACATGGTATTAGAGTGACGGTCTTAGACCGGAGCCCTGACCTAAATCCGTTCCCCATCCGCAAACCCCCTCGTGAAAAACTAGCCGCCACTGCCTGGGGCCGCTGCCGCCCACTGCGGCAACCCCGCAAACCCGCAACAACAACCCATGCCGTCGCTATAAGATCGCAAGACTGCCCAGTCAGCTGTTGCATGCAGGCCGCTAGGCCGCCGCCTGTCGTCTGGCTGCCAGGACGCCATCCGCATCGTACACCTCTTTGTGATTCTCTCGGATGTGATTTTGTGGCATGAACGGGTCCGATTTTTGGCCGGAAAATGTGATTTCAGACCTATAAATCGTGTTTTCCGACCCTAGCATGCAACAAGGATTGAAAAGGATGGTTGTATGAGTCTACACATACAACCAGTCATCTGTATGATTGTGTAGCCTCTCTCAGATTAGTATACTCCCTAGTCGAGTTCCGGTTTCAAGTTTTTTTAATCATGTTAGAGAACAAGGGTAATATATTTTCGTCGTCCGGTGCCTTAAGGGCCTGGTTTCCATCGTAAAGATGGATGTGGTCAATTGTGACGCCCGCATATCCATTTCTGTCTTCCATGTTGCCTCTTTGACATCATGTCGGTGCCATAGCACCTTTATTAGGGGAATCTCTTTGTTGCGAAGCTTTTTCACAACACTATCGAGTATTTGTACTGACCTTCTCTTCGTGGCTCCACGTCGTGGCTCTTGTAGCTGATGACGTTTCGAGGGGTATGCAAGTATTTCCTTGAATTGGATATATGAAATATATCGTCTACAACTGACATGTGTGAAGGAAGGTCTACTTGGTAGGCTGCCCTCCCTTACATGGCCTCAAATTTCAGCGAAATTCGGTCGAATTTCTGTCGAATATCACTATCCAGTCGAAATCGAAATTCGATCGAAATGACCGAAATGACCGAAATATGGGGGTCTTAATACAAAAAATGACCGAAATGACCGAAATGATCGAAATTTCTATCGAAATTTGACCGAAATTCCATCCAAAATTCTGTTTTGGTCGTCACCGAAATGGTGACCGGAACCGACATTTAAGGCCTTGCTCCCTTATGAGCAATAAACTCAAATGATCCAACATATCGTGGTGCCAACTCGCCATGAACATCAAATCTTAGCATTCCTTTCATGGGAGATATACTTAGAAACAACCCATCTCCTTGTGTTTACAGGAATTTCCATCAGTAGAAAGATTAAATTGAATATTGATAAGTCATATTTTGAATGGATAAAGAGAAGATGTTCGGATTACTTGAAACCCCAAAACTCTTCTTCGACTATTTGCATAGCTTTTCTAGCGGTTCTGAGTCATCCGAAGCCTTTGTTCTACAAGATCAACAGTCCTCATAGTCCCCTCTACGGAGTAAGAGAGCGTGTTCACCTACCTTACACCAATTGAGAGGTGTGAGACATCTCCGCCCGTATAGGGCTTCGAATGATGCCATACTAATACTGGAATAATGACTGTTGTTGTGCGGGAGTTCTACCAATGGCAAATGGTCCTTCCAGGACCCTTTCCACTCTAGAGTACATGCACTTAGCAAATTCTCAAGTGTCTGAATAGCGCACTGTGTATGGTATGTAGAACTCATCTTCAGCTCTGTCTGTGGTGCTGACATAAGCTGGTACCCGTAGTGAGATATATACCTTGAGTCTCCATCAGATACTACCTCACGTGGTATATCATAAAATTGGTAATGTTTTTTTTTTGCACATGTAATCTAGCCAACCTAGATGGAGTGTAGGTCATGTTGATGTGTATGAAATGGACTGACTTGGTCAATCTGTCAACAACATCCCAATAGCAATGTGACCATCTAGTGTCTTTACTAGTCCCGTGACAAAATTCATAGAAGTACTCTTCCACTTTTCTTCGAGAAAGGGGAGAGACTGTAATAATCATGGTGGCCTCTTGTGTTCTGCCTTGACCATCTGATAGATCATGCACTTGCTAACATGACATGCTGCATCTTGCTTCATTCCGGCCTGCCAGAATGTAGACCTAGATCTCGGTACATCTTTGTGTTGCCAAGAAGAATAGACAATCGTGAACTATGTGGCTTATCAAGAATATTTCTACGCAACTGCTCATTGTTGGGCACAATTACCCAGCCAGCCTTCCACAAATTAGACTTAGTCACCACAAAATCATCACGTTTGTCCTTAATGACACACATGCACCTGTCTCAAATTCAAGGATATGTTCTATGTCCTACTATGTAATCCCAAAGACTGCTGAATCACGGAGATGAGACAATAAATATGGACGCACTCTTATGAGGATGTAAATTAGTCATAGTTACGAGCATATCTCACGTATTTAGCTAGTTTGTCGTATATGCATGAGCTTTCCTGCTAAGCGCATCTGCCACCACGTTTCCATTACCAGAATGGTAAGAGATCGTGTATTCAAAATCCTTCAGTAGTTCAAACTACCGATGTTGTCTCATGTTTAGCTCTTTCTGATCATAGATGTACTTCAAACTCTTGCGATCTATGAAGATATCAAAATTTACCTCATAGAGATAGTGACGCCGGTTTTTTTAAAGAGAAGACAACCGCCACCAACTCCAAGCCATGAATGAGGTAATTCTGCTCATGCAGCCTCAACTGACGAGATGCATAAGCAATCATGTGACCTTGTTGCATTCGAACTGCTCCTAAACTTTCACTTGAAGCATTTATATATATTGGAAAATCCTGAGTGCCTGAAGGAAGTGCAAGAATATTCGCAGTCGTTATTCTTTCCTTAAGTATCCTGATGGCTTGTTTGCATGGATCATTCCAAATGAAATGAACTCCCTTCTGTGTCAATCGTGTCAGGAAAAGAACGACTCGGAAAAACTACTGACTAAGCGTCTGTAATAGCCCGCTAGTCCAAGGAAGCTCCGAATCTGAGTAACTGTCTTGGGCTGCTCCTAAGACATGACTGCTTCAATCTTCGTAGGATCAACTGAAATACATGCTCCAGAAATGACATGCTCAAGGAATGAGACATGAGAAAATCAGAACTCACACTTGCTCACCTTGGCTTGCAACTAGTGCTCTTGAAGTGTGTCCAGGACTATCTTCAGATCATTTGCATGATTCCATTTATTTCAAGAATATATCAAAACATCATTTATGAACACAATTGCAAACTTGTCCAAGTATGGACGAAAAATCATGTTCATCATGTCCATGAATGCTGCAAGTGTATTCGTGATCCTAAATGGCATCACAACAAACTCATAATGTCTATATCGAGTCCTGAATGATGTTTTCATAATATTCGACTCTTGAGTCCCTAGCTGATGGTAGTCAGATCGGAGATCGATCTTTGAAAACATCGAAGATCCCTATAGCTAATCAAACAGATCATCAATGCGTGGCATAGGATATTAGTTCTTCACCATTTTCTTGTTCAGTTGTTGGTAATCAAAGCATAATCTTATCGATCTATCCATCTTCTTGACAAAAGAACGGGAGCACTTCAAGGTGTAGTGCTTGGCATCACGAAACCTACGTCAAGTAACTCCTACGATTGCATCTTCAGCTCTTTCAACTCGGCTGGTGCCATGCAGTACGGAGCCATCAAGATTGGCTATGTATCTGATAGTAATGTAATCTCGAACTCAATCTCTCTCTTAGGCGACAAATCTGACAAATCATTAGAAAACACATTAGGATAATCTGACACTATCCTGATGTCCTGAGCCATCGGCTCTCCATCAAATGTCTCTCGGACAATTGCTAGATATGAATCACATCCCTGATCAATAAGTCTCTGAGCTCTCAATACTGAGATATACTCCATTTTGAAGTCATGTAATGTACCCCTATAGGTAAACTCGGGTAAGTCCAGAATCCTGAAGACAACAGTCTTCATGAATTAATTACCCAGGGATAATGAGCTGACAACCAATCAATGCGAAGTATCAGGTCAAACTAGTCGAGCTGTAATAGTATAAAATATGCGATCATCCTGTGACCATCAATCAACATTGGTAATCCTTTTACTATCAGTCTTATGATGAACAATTGGCCACCTGGCCCATGAATGTGACAAGGATGATCTAGGGCATCTGCACCTCTACCTACCAAAGCTAGAAACTCGAATTTTATTCAACGCTCCAGAATCAATTAAAACACAGAAAGATCCGTTCAGGACGCCATGGTTCTATGTAAGAACCGATAACCTTAATTACAATAGTTGATGTTCGCGGATATTTCTATTATGCTTTTTCTCTTCTTGGGATGCAATATGGAAATTAGTTACAATTGGTGACATCTGCGGTCGTTGAATTTGAATGTCATATTTCCCTTTCGGACTCGCGACAAGTCAGAGAACTGTCGATATACGAGAATTAATGCGATCGTAACTATAATACTATGAATGTATGTAGCGGGGTACCACTGCTCTGATACCAAACTGTGACGTCTGCTCCCTCTCGGATCCGGGATACCTGTTTACACATCATTCATAATATCATGTTCGTTAAAGATCGTATTAGAGTACTGAAATTCAGGGATTTTTTTTCGCATTTACGAATGACATTCACATTTAACTAATAAGTCACAGATCTATAATATGTCACCAATTATATTGCATACATTTCCATAGCATTTAACATGTAACAAAAGAAACTGTGTAATGTACATGTATTCCAATTTTAGCAGAAGAGAAAGAAAATCATTAAAATATCCTGAATAAAAACTATAACAAGCATACCTGATTTGTTTTACTGCGACAACTTACGTTCAACTCTCCTAATACCACTGCAGGTGTTTTCTTGCAATTCATGCATTGGGGAGAACAAAACGTCAACAAATGTTGAGTAAATCTATTTAATTAGAATAACACCCAATCAAACTGTAGATCAATATAATTTTGTTTCATGGGCATCAAACTGTAGACCTATATATGTCCATCTATGTGTATGTGAATTCCAACGTGGCAATGTCTCATATATAGTATACTATAGACTTAATTACGATCTCATGTTATTATACGTCATTAAATATGAACATGTTCAATAATATTATAATATATATTATCCACTAACGAGTCGAGCCAATATTATGTTTTTCTAGGGAACAAACAACTACATGTATATTTATGTTTTATAAGTTATAATTAGCAAATTAGTATTTTTTATTAGCAAATAGAATGTTACAATATACGATACAATTTAGCTTTTGAAATTTAACTCTAAGTGTGGCCTACCAGTAATGAAGACAATCTTCAAAGAAAAGGTTTTGGGTTTGAGTGGAACAAACTTTTATACCAAAAAAATCATATTTTTCTTAACGAGCTTGACTTGGCTCAAGCCAGACCAGGCTTGATACGGGGCTCGGCTCTAGGCTTATCAAGCACGAGCTTGAGCCAGGGCCTGGCTCGGCTCGCTGGGCTCAATAGCAGTCCTACTTGCGTGTTGAGGATGTTGCTTCTCATATTGGCCGGTGAGGAGGAATTGAAGGGCTAAAATGTGAATCGAGTCTCCTCGTTGGAGAATGTGTGCTATGTAGTTTGTACATCTTTAGAGTCACTGGAACTGAAATGGGTCTCCTTGTCGGAGAACATGTGCTTTGTACAACACAGTCACTGAAACTAGATTTCGTTGGAGAACTTTAGATCGTAATTGCCCCATCTCCCTGGAGGGTAAGCTGGAGAAAGTTGTGGAATTATCCTCGTTGGGGTCTACGGTCGATGGAGATGGAGGCTGAAATTGGGTCTTCTCATCGAAGAATTGGGTCTCTCTCTCATACTGACTTAGAGAATAGGATCTCTACTCAGGAGTCCATATGAATCCACATGAAAACTGTAAATCCACACCGACTCAGAGAATGGAATCTCTACTCTGGAGTCCCTATGGATCCACATGAAAACCCTGAGTCCAAAATGGGAAGTTATCACATACTGATCACAAATATGCAATTGAACTGGTAGAGTTTGAAATATGGATTGGAATCTTAATTGGAGAATCTGATTTCGAATCACATAACTCTACAAAATACCCCCCTTTCTCCCATACTTGTCAGAAAAGATGTCGTCGACTAAGTTGGGAGAAGAAAATAAATGGAAGGAACCAAATAACCAATCTCAATTTTTTAAAGCCGTTGTCTCAATTTTTTTCGGCTTGCTTTTTTTAACTTATCATTTTTTCCTTTGCATACACCTTTTTTTATGCTCGCCTTTTTCCAAAAAATCTCTCTCCTTTTTTTCCAAAAAAATCATTGCCCAATTGGGCCCAAATATCTCCCTGCTTCTCCCCCTGTCCTTTTTTTAAAACTTCAGCCCAAACTTCTCTCTTCTTTCTTTTTTTAAACTACAGATAACCCAACCATTAGGTCCAAACCTCTCTTCTCTTCTTTTTTATGGGCCTGCTATTTGTTGGGCCCAAGTATCTCACCTTTTTTAATTGCAATAGACCCGAATTGGACCCAAACAAAGCTCCCCCTTTATTAGGGTTCCCACGATGGGAACCTCTCTAGAATCCCAACATTGTGGTGTTCCCACATGAAGAAGATGCTTGTTGGAGCTTGTCTAGAGCGTCACTGGGATGAAGATGCGCTACCCCCATCTTCTTCTTAGTTTTCCGTTGGACCGAAGAGGAGCTGAGACGTGATCATCGTGGATTTGAGGGAGACGAAGTGCTTGGTTTGAATAATGGAGTGTGGCTATCACACAGTTAGGGCATGTGGATTTCGAGGAGTAGACATAACGAGGGAGATCATCGCATGAGATTTGAAGGGGTGGCGATGCCTGGAGTTGATGATGGTAGGGCTTGAACTTCTATTTGCTGAAAGTAGATCCATACCTAGAGTTTGCACGAGAAGAGAAGGTTTTAGCCTCCACAACGAATTACAGCTGGGAATCGTTAGAACTTCGGTCGGGTTTCGATCTTTCTCCATCTTCTTCTTCAAGAACCGAGAACCATGAGATCCCAGAATCATCTAGGTCATCATGTCCCTGTAGCTCTGTCTTCTTGCACATGAACCCGATATAGGGTTTTGAATCATGGAAGAAGATCTAGGGTTTCGATTTATAGAAGAACCCAATTCTTGAAACCCTATTATTGATGCCTGGAACATCGTTGCTTGCACTGTATAACATGAATATGGTATGATCGACAGAACTAGTGGTGCTCTCGCGTACAATGACGCAAGTGCTTTCACGTGTGAATAGGAGATGAGATGCACACACTTGAATGTTGATGCTGCTGCTTGGAAGAATTAGGGTTTCAGAAAGAAATCCTAATTATTTTTCCGAAACGGTTTGCAACAAGCCAATTTCGAATAGATCAACGAATAATCAAAACACATCGAATTTTCTCGAACAAATCAGGAACATAAAAATCCTCCAGAATCGAATCCGCTTAGATACTATGTAGAAAATGATGAATGCAGAAGCATACTAGTGATAAAGAAATATAAATAATGGAAGAACACCTGTATTTTAAGTTGAACCCTACTCCTTAAGAACAATGTTTAAAAATTTAAAACAGAACGAGGTGGTTTCCCTGAACTCAAGGCGGGGCGTAGCTTCAAGGCGGTCGAGGCATAAGCCTCAATTTATAAGGATAAATGCCTATAAAAATAATAAAATATTTAAATTATAGGTATATCACCATAACATATGATGACATCATAAAGATAGGAACAATGAAAAGAAAAGATATACAATTGTATATTCCTTTTTACTAATTTTACATCCAATTAGAGAATGATTCTGTTTGATATCCTCGTGAAGTCTAACCATCTAACCCATGTTGAAGAACCATCGTATGCACCCCCTCCTGATGTACCATACCCAAGAAGATGGGGATCTCAATGCCCGGATAAGGGGGTCTAGGGGGGAGCAGTTGTGCTCCCCACCTGCGGGGATGTGGGGGCAGTGCCCCCGATGAATTTGTTTAAGGAGTTTATTTCTATTATGGTACATGGATATGTTTGTTCTTTTCGGTATTGTTGGAAAAAATGAGCAAGTTGTTTATTCCATAAGCCCTAGGCTCTCTTATATAGGAGAGTAGCCTATGGGTAAATTACATAAAGCATACAACTGAAAATAAAAATAACGAAGGGATACAGGCACTACTCTATATGCGTCAACACTCCCCCTCAAGATGGAGCATATATATCAATCATGCTCAGCTTGGACGCACACTTCTAGAATGGGCCTCGAAGTAATGCCTTGGTAAATATATCAGCAGTTTGATTCTCTGAGGTGACATGAGATGTAGCAATAAACCCTTTCTGAATCATGTCACGTATGTAGTGACAGTCAACCTCAATATGCTTGGTCCTCTCATGGAAGGCTGGGTTGTTTGCAATGAACAAGGCTGCCTGATTATCACATTCCAACTTCATAGGAAGCGGTATATCAAGACATAGATCTGTAAGTAGAGCTTTCACCCACATCATTTCTGTGCTAGCCTGGGCCATAGCCCTGTATTCAGATTCAGCACTGGATCTAGCTACCACTATCTGTTTCTTGCTCCTCCACGAGACTAGAGCGTCTCCAACATAGACTGCAAATCCTGAGGTGGACTTCCTGTCCTTGGGGCATCCTGCATAGTCTGCATCAGCACACGCTGTGATAGAGATCTCCTTTCCCTTCTTAAATAGCAAGCCTGCACCTGGAGATGATTTTAGATATCTCAGAATCATGTGTATTGCATCCATATGGACCTGACGTAGTTGCTCCATGAACTGGCTCACGCAACTCACTGCAAATGATATATCAGGTCCAGTGATCGTGACATACAGTAGTTTGCCTACCATATCTCTGTACCTTCTCCTGTCCACCTCCTCTGTGTCATCATCATAGAGCTTCATGCTGGGATCCATTGGTGTCATAGCAGGCCGACACCCAAGCATACCTGTTTCACTCAATAGATCTGTAACATATTTCCTCTGCGACATTACTAATCCATATGGATTTCTAGCAAACTCCAGCCACAGAAAAAGCCTTATGTAACCTGCATACCTTGGAACGGGAGGAGGCCTGCGGGTATAATGGAACGGTAGCGGTGAGATAGGTGGTGGTGGTGGTGGTGGTGACGGCATCTGAGGTGGTGGTGCTGGTGACGGCATCTGAGGTGGTGGTGTCATGTATATGGCATCAATAGATAGAGGTGGTAGCTGCTTGTCTCCTGAGGCTGAAAAACACATAACAGATTCAAAAAATGTAATATCTGCACTGATCATATACCGCTGACGCAGAGGATCAAAGCACTTGTACCCCTTTTGAGTTCTGGAGTACCAAACGAAAACACATTCGACAGCCCTAGGAGAGAGCTTGTCAGTACCATGCGACAACTGATGGACAAATGCAACCGACCCAAACACACGAGGAGTAAGAGTGAACAGATCCTTGCCAGGATGAATGAGGGTAAACGGAATCTGTTCATTCAAGACAGAAGAAGGCATACGATTGATTAGGTAACATGCAGTGAGAACTGCATCACCCCAGTAGGAGTAGGGAACATGACTCTGTATAAGGAGTGATCTGGTGACATCAAGAAGGTGACGGTGTTTCCTTTCAGCAATTCCGTTCTGTTGAGATGTATGAGCACAAGAGGCTTGGTGAACAGTCCCTTTTGAGGAGTAATAATTGGCAAGAACATTGGTGCACAATTCTAAAGCATTATCACTTCTCACAAACTTCACAGATGTAGAGAAAACATTTTGTATTTCATTCAGAAAATGGATAATGATATTTCCTGCTTCAGATTTATTTTTCATCCGAAACACCCATGACACTCTAGAAAAATCATCCACAAATACTATATAAAATATGTGTCCCTGATGATCAGGTACACGACTCGGATCCCAGACATCAACATGAAATAACTCGAACTTGGAGGTACTACTCTGACCCGGACGACTGGGAAAGGACGACCTGTGATGCTTTCCCAAGTGACACGCCTCACAATGAATAGGTGTGTGAGGAAGACCATAAGGTAACACTTGACGCAACTTCTGAAGCGGTAAATGACCAAAGCGCAGATGCCACAATAAAGTAGATACTTATCCAGAAGGAGAGGATGAGGTTCCAACAAATGGGGTCTGATTCAGGCGGTAGAGGCCTCCTTGCTCATAGCCACGACCAATCACGTTGTCCGTATGGATGTCCTGAAAAATCAAAGAAGATGGATAAAAAATTACCCGACAATGTAGATCCTTCGTAATCTGACTAATTGACAACAAATTCATTGAAAAATCAGGTGCATGTAGCACGTTCTTGAGCTGCATAGAAGATGTCAATCTAATCTCCCCCTGACCAGTGATGGGGGAATGTGTACCATTGGCAATTACTACTGTCCGTCCTGGAGGGATCTGAGTGTATCCTGTAAGTAGACTCTGTTCGCCACATAGGTGATGTGTAGCGCCCGAGTCCATAATCCATGGTAATGTATCTGATCTACTACTGTTGAGTGCAAGTATACTACCTGAAGCACTGGTAGATGCAGAGGCAGAAGCAGCGGCATCAGAATGACTCTCTGTAGTCGGTGCTGGAACAGATGGTGGAATAATGCCCCTCAGACGGGCAACTAGATCGTCGAACCGTTGATCCAAAGTAGCAGCATATGGAGGCTCTATCTGCTCAGCAGCTCGTGCGGATGCAGGAAATCCATGCTTCGAGTAGCATGTGTCTTCATTGTGTCCAACTCGGTGACAGTAGGTACATGTTGGCCTAGTGCGGCCACCTCTTCCACGAGGTCCACGCCCACAGCCCTGGTGATGAAATCCGCGACCTCTGTTGGCTGCCATGGCTGAAGAATTCTGACTCGCAGCCGTGGAAGGAATTGTGATCCGACTCAATCTATGAAAAGCTTCCTCCATGGGAGGAATAGTAGAGTCAGCCAAAATCTGTGATCGTGCCGCCTCATACTCTGGATCGAGTGCAGCCAGGAACACACCCGCCATGGTCGCGTTCCTGTATGTCTTCTGCTGTTCTGGCGTGGCTGTAAGAGGCATGAAGCTATAGAGCTTCTCGAACATCCCTCTCAGTGATGTATAGAGAGAATGTAAAGGGCGACCATTCTGCTTTATTGTGAATATATCATGCTGAAGTTGCAGAATCTTCGTCTCGTTCTTCGCCTGAGAGTATGTTGCCGCCATAATATCCCACATATCCTTGGCTGTGGGTTGATGTAGGATGTCATTGGCAATTTCATTAGCCAACGTACCGGATAGCCAAACCTTGGCATATGCATCATCAGCCACCCAAGAGGCATTGACTCCAGTCTTCTCAGTAGGCTCAGGTTCAGTAAGGATGTGCTTCTTGCCTGTTGACTTCATCATGCTCATGAACTGCATTGCCCACAGTTCATAATTTGTACCATCCATCTTTACTATAGGAGCTGGACCACGAAAGGCGCCAATAGATGGGATATCTGACTTGTTTTCTGACATCTTGGATACTGAAGACTGGAGTGATTGACCAGTGATGATCTTCGTCTACAATGACATTGACGGGTTTAGTTGCATGTGTAGACCTCAAGCAACTAAACCCATGAGGATGATTTTCTGCGCTTTAGGGCTGGACACGTGCACGCGTACAGGAGGTACACGCGCTGGCGTACTGGTCGCGCGCTGGAAGTGCAGTTCACGCACACTGGTCGCGCATTGGGCTGGTGCGCTGGAAGTGCGCTGTAGTGCGCACTGGTCGCACGCTGGGCTGGTGCAGTTCACGCGCATCAGGAGATGCTACAGCCGCACAGCGGCACAGTTGCTACGCGCACCTTGGAGTGCGCAAGGGAGAGAAGCACCGTGCGGGTGCTACGGCGCTGTAGCACGGTGACTCGCAGGAGATGGGAGGCGCGCAGGCGATGGAAGCGCCCGCACAGCCGATCGGAGAGGCCCGCACGCGCTCGCGCAGGAGATGGGAGGCACGCAGGCGAGTGGAGCGCCGCCGCAGGCGATGGCAGGTGAGGGGAGCACACGGAAGGGAGGGCGGCGCCGATCGGATGAAGAGAGAGAGGGAGAGAGAGGCCGGCGGGTGGGGTGGGGTAGGGTTAGGGTTTCGAGAACTCCGGTCTAGGACCGTCGCTCTGATACCATGTTGGAAAAAATGAGCAAGTTGTTTATTCCATAAGCCCTAGGCTCTCTTATATAGGAGAGTAGCCTATGGGTAAATTACATAAAGCATACAACTGAAAATAAAAATAACGAAGGGATACAGGCACTACTCTATATGCGTCAACAGGTATATTACATAGCTTATTATATAACACCAATCCTTAGAAATAAGTTTACGGGTAATGTTTTATATGATATTTGCGGATTCGTATGTTTAAGGGTATAATAGTAAGAGTTTATTGACATAATTGTACATGTTTAATGGTATATATGAAAATGAAAGCATCCAAATTTAAGCATTCATCTTGTATAATTATTCTGAAATTGCCAATATGACAAGTGATTTACATAAAAAATACTTTGAAAAAAAATGCCTCGAGGACCACCTCACCTCCTTCTCGACCGCCTCGAGTGCCTCGACCAACTGAAGCGGTCGCCTCTCAGAGCCCTGCTGAGGCGGCCGTTCTGGGGCGATTCCGGGCCACCTCGCCTTGAGGCATACACCTCGTATGCCTCGAGTCGCGTTTTTTTCAAACCATGCTTAAGAAACGGGATGAAACCATGGAAGAAGGCTTCTCAATGACTATGATATTTCTCTCTCAACTGTTACAATGGTGTGTGTCTTCTTATATAGCCCCACTAAATTGACTGAGTCCCACTTACAAATGATGTAGGATTAAACTTGTGGGTATGGTAATTGGACCTTGGAGGGATCCAATTATCCATCTCTAATGCATACTCCAACCGTTATTGTTGTGAGAAAAGAGTAATCTATTATTCAAGGGAACCTTAGGCTCTCTTATATAGGGAGAGACCTCAAGGGTGAAATACAAAGTAGTCCAGAGAAAAATATAAATGGCGAATGGGTACATAGCATATAATAATATCTATCTCTACACTCCCCCTCAAGGTGGAGCATAGATGTCTATCATGCTCAGCTTGGAAGAACATCTGGAAAGGTCCTCTGAGCAACGGCTTGGTAAGTACGTCAACAATCTGATCCCCTGAGCTCACTTGAGCTGTAGATATCAATCCTCTCTGGATCAAGTCTCTAGTGTAGTGGCAGTCAACTTCATTGTGCTTAGTTCTTTCATGAAAAGCTGGATTGTTGGCAATAAATAAGGCTGCCTGATTATCACGCTGAAGCTGCATGGGTAGAGAGGTACGGCTACATGTAGATCTTCCAGTACGGATCGAACCCACATCATCTCCGTGCTTGCTTGCGCCATGGCCCTATATTCGGATTCAGCACTGGACCTTGCCACAACAGTTTGTTTCTTTCTTTTCCAAGAAACCAGAGAGCTCCCAACAAAAACTGCAAATCCTGAGGTTGATTTTCGATCCTTAGGACATCCTGCATAATCGGCATCTGCACATGCTGAGATAGACAAATCTGTGCCCTTTCGAAACAACAACTCTAAACTTGGAGAAGACTTCAGATACCTCAGTATCATGTATATGGCATCCATATGAACTTGTCTTGGCTGTTCCATAAATTGACTCACCCTGCTCACTGCAAAGGCAATATCGGGACGAGTTATGGTAATATAAAGGAGCTTACCCACCATTTCTCTATATCTCCTCTTGTCCACTTCAGCAGTGTCATCATCATACAGCTTCATGCTTGGATCCATGGGAATACTTGATAGTTTGCATCCATCCATGCCTGTTTCAGTCAAGAAATATGTGATGTACTTCCTTTGGGTCATTACTAGACCCTGTGCATTCCTGGCAAATTCCAACCCCAGAAAATATCTTAGGGTTCCAAGATCCTTCGTGACAAACTGACGGCCTAGGAATGCCTTCGCCCTTCCTATGCCCTGAATATCATCTCCTGTAACCAGAATATCATCAACGTAGACCATGATAACAACCGTACATGCCGATGACTTCTGAACAAACAACGAGTGGTCTGCATTCAACCTCTTGAATCCATGTCGTTCTATCAGATTGGAAAGCTTATGGAACCACGCTCTTGGACTCTGTTTGAGGCCATAAATTGCCTTGTGAAGTCTACACACCATATGCTTCTCCCCCTCAGTAGTAAACACTGGTGGCTGCTGCATGTAGACTTCCTCCTGCAAATCACCATACGAGAAGGCATTCTTGACATCCAGTTGAGATATACTCCAGTCACGTACCACAACAACTGATAAGAGAATGTGAAGAGTGGAATGACGAGCCACTGGAGAAAATGTATCCATATAGTCCACGCCATAGGCTTGTGTAAAACCTCGCGCGACCAGCCGTGCTTTGTACCGATCTAGACTGCCATCAGCGTGGTATTTAACTGTGAATACCCACTTACAGCTCACAATAGATGCATCAGAAGGAGGAACAACCAAGGTCCATGTGCCACGAGACTGTAGTGCACTCATCTCATCTTTCATAGCCTTTCTCCAACAATCAACCTTCATAGCATCCTGGTAGGTCCGTGGTATGTTCACGGAAGATAAAGCAGCAGCAAATCTCTGAAAGTCGCATGTGAGGCGATGAAAAGACACCTGTGAAGCAAAGGGATAAGATGTGCACGTCCTCTTCTGCTACCGTATAGCAATAGGAAGATCAAGATCATCTTCCGTTGTACTGGATGGTGTAGTCTCCTCCTGCAATGAAGAATCCTGCACATGTACCATATCTGACCCGTCAGTAGTAATGCCATCTGAACATACCTGAGGCATGATGGATGTCTGACGTGTAGCCTGAGTAGGACCTGACCGACGTGTATAGAATTTTGGTAAAGGTGGAATAGGAGGTCGTGGAGGTGGTGGAGGTGGAGCTGGTGGTAAACATGACATAGAGTCAGGAACAAGAGTAGACTCAGGTGGACTCCAAGTAGGTGGTGGAGGGACATAGACATCATCGTTGGTAGTGGATGGTACCAGTCTATCACCTGCGGGGGGAAAATACATAACAGACTCAAAGAACGTGACATCAGCATTGACAAAGTATTTCTTGTTTATTGGATCATAACACTGATAGCCCTTCTGAGTCCGAGAATAACCGACAAAGACACACTTGACAGCTCTAGGAGAGAGTTTGTCAAGTCCAGGAGTCAGAAGATGAACAAATGCCACAGTACCAAAGACACGAGGAGTAAGTGAGAATAATTCCTTGTCAGGAAAAACGATAGAAAGAGGAATTTTCTCACCAAGAACAGAAGATGGCATACGATTGACCAGGTAGCAAGCGGTCAGAACAGCATCCCCCCAGAATGAAATAGGAGCACAACTCTGAATCAGTAGGGTTCGAGTAATGTCAAGAAGGTGGCGATGCTTTCTTTCTGCCACACCATTCTGCTGAGATGTGTAAGCACAAGTAGTTTGATGAATAATGCCCTTTGACGAAAGAAACTGAGAGAGGGACCGTGTGTAGAATTCAAGAGCATTATCAGTACGAACACATTTGACAATAGAAGAAAACACATTTTGCACTTCATTAATCAAATTCTTAATCACATCGCCTGCTTCAGATTTATTCTTTAAAAGGAAGACCCAAGAAACATGAGAAAAGTCATCCACTAGTCACTACAACAACAACAACAACAAAGCATTTTCCCACAATTAAGTAGGGTCGGCTACATGGATTCTTCGCCTCCATTCAGATCTATCTTGGGTCAATCTCGGATTTATATCCAAAAAACTAAGATCCCTTCGTATAGTCTCTTTCCAACACTTCCTGGGTCGTCCTCGCCCTCTCTTAGCCGACTCAACATCTCAACACTCGCATCTCCTAACAGGTGCATCAGTTGACCTTCTTTGCAAATGACCAAACCATCTTAAGCGGTTTTCTCGCATCTTATCCTTGATCGGAGCTACACCAACTTTCTTTCTGATTACATCATTCCAAATCCAATCTTTACGTGTATGTCCACACATCCATCTTAGCATTTTCATTTCTACTACAGCCATTCTCTGCACATGTATATGGTTCACAGGCCAACATTCAGAACCATAAAGCATAGCAGGTCTCACGGCTGCTTTGTAAAACTTTCCTTTAATTTTTAAAGGAATTTTCTCATCACAAGGAACATCGGAGGCTCCTCTCCACTTTAGCCAGCCTGCATTTATTCTATTAGTAACATCTCCATCAATTTCCCCATCATGTTGCAAAATAGATCCCAGATATCTAAAGGAATCTCTCTTCTGAATGTTATCGTCACCAATCCACTAGTCACTACAACAACAACAACAACAAAGCATTTTCCCACAATTAAGTAGGGTCGGCTACATGGATTCTTCGCCTCCATTCAGATCTATCTTGGGTCAATCTCGGATTTATATCCAAAAAACTAAGATCCCTTCGTATAGTCTCTTTCCAACACTTCCTGGGTCGTCCTCGCCCTCTCTTAGCCGACTCAACATCTCAACACTCGCATCTCCTAACAGGTGCATCAGTTGACCTTCTTTGCAAATGACCAAACCATCTTAAGCGGTTTTCTCGCATCTTATCCTTGATCGGAGCTACACCAACTTTCTTTCTGATTACATCATTCCAAATCCAATCTTTACGTGTATGTCCACACATCCATCTTAGCATTTTCATTTCTACTACAGCCATTCTCTGCACATGTATATGGTTCACAGGCCAACATTCAGAACCATAAAGCATAGCAGGTCTCACGGCTGCTTTGTAAAACTTTCCTTTAATTTTTAAAGGAATTTTCTCATCACAAGGAACATCGGAGGCTCCTCTCCACTTTAGCCAGCCTGCATTTATTCTATTAGTAACATCTCCATCAATTTCCCCATCATGTTGCAAAATAGATCCCAGATATCTAAAGGAATCTCTCTTCTGAATGTTATCGTCACCAATCTTCACCTCGATTCCTTCACCATTGCTTCTATCAAAGGTGCATTCCATATATTCCATCTTAGCCCTACTTATACGAAAACCTTTAGTCTCCAATGCATGTCTCCAAACCTCAAGCTTCTCATTTGCTCCATCTCTTGTCTCGTCAATCAACACAATATCATCAGCAAATAACATACACCAAGGTAACTCATCCTGAATGTGGCTTGTCAACTCGTCCATAATCAAAGTAAAAAGAAATGGACTCAAAGCTGAACCTTGATGTAAACCAATGTTGATATCAAAATAGTCAGTCTTCCCCGTCGGGGTCCTTACACAAGATAAAACCCTATCATACATATCCTTTATGAGATTAATGTATAGGACAGGTACTTGTCTCTTCTCCAAAACTCTCCACAGTATCTCTCGTGGGACGGAATCATAAGCCTTCTCCAAATCAATAAAGATCATATGGAGATTCTTCCTTTTATCTCTATAAATCTCCATTGTTCTCCTCAGCAAATGGATGGCTTCAATAGTTGAGCGACCTGGCATGAATCCGACTTGGTTTTCTTTTACTCGGAAAACTTGCCTCAACCTTCTTTCGATCACACGTTCCCAAAATTTCATAGTGTGACTCATCAGCTAGATACCTCTGTAATTTGAACAATTTTGAATGTCTCCTTTGTTCTTATAAAGAGGCACCACGATACTCCTCCTCCAATCTTCAGGCATTTTCTTGCTTCGCCAAATAACATTGAATAGATTCGTAAGCCAAGTCAAACCACGCTCACCTAAAACTTTCCATACTTCTACAAGGATGTCATCCGGTCCAACACCTTTCCCAGGTCTCATAACCTTCAAAGCCTCCTCTACTTCTTTTCTTTGTATTCGTCTATAGCATGCACGATTCAAGTAACTTTCACTACTAGCTAGATCACCCAAAGTGATCTCTCTATTTCCTTCTCCAATGAAAAGTTTTTGGAAGTACTGCTCCCATCTAGTCTCTATATCCTTCTGAGTAATAAGCACGTGACCTTCCTCGTCCTTAATGCATCTCACTTGAGAAAGGTCTTTGGTCTTTCTTTCTCTTGCTTTGGCCAACCTGAATATATCCTTCTGGCCCTCCTTAGAGTTGAGATTTGTATACAAAACCTCATAAGCTTTTGACTTAGCTTCGCTTACAGCCTTCTTTGCTTCCTTCTTCGCTATTTTAGTCTGTGACAGTTTCATCTGTTCTATCCTTAGACATAGCTTTAAAGCAAACTCTTTTAATTTTTAGCTTCTCTTGCACCCCTTCACTCCACCACCAAGCCTCCTTTTGATCCGGAGCTCCTCCTTTTGACTCGCCTAGCATCTCTTTGGCTACCTTTCGGATACAAGATGCTACTGCCTCCCACATCTCGTTTGCACTACCGCTACAATCCCAAGATAAGTCTTCTAAAACCTTCTCCCTGAAGCTTGATTGCTTCAGCGGAAGATTCCACCACCTAGTTCTAGTGATCTTAGGAACCTTCCTTTTCTTTACCAGCCCTTTTATTTGTAAATCCAAGACTAACAAGCGATGTTGGGTTGTCAAACTCTCTCCAGGGATTACTTTGCAATCTTTGCAACACAACCGATCTCTTCTCCCCCATGTCCTCCTTGCACACTTGCATACCCTGAAACATCTTTTCCCACATGTCCATTAAGATCTCCACCTATGCAAACCATCTCTTTGTGGGATTACTTGTAAAATCTTATCCAGATCCTCCCAAAAAGCTTGTTTAGTCCTTTCATCTAAACCAATTTGCGGTGCATAAACTGAGATGATATTCAGAATTTCTTCTTCAAGCACCAACTTTAGCAAAATAATCTGATCCCCAAATCTTTGCATCTCAACCACACAATCCTTCAAATCTTTATGAACAACCGCTCCAACACCGTTTCTGCCCTTATCTTTATCTGAATACTAAAGTTTAAAGCCTGTCTTCTCGATCTCCCTTGCTTTCTCTCCAACCCATTTAGTCTCTTGAAGACATAATATATGAATCTTCCTTCTTTCCATTGTATCCACTATCTCCATCAATTTTCCAGTTAAAGTACCGATATTCCAACTACCAATCTGTAACTTCCTTTACAATCTCTTTTGGACTAACTTCTTTACTCGCATGCGTCCATTATGCGAAAACCCTTGCAAATTTTGGATTGCACCGGGAGGTGATGCAGCGAAACTAGCTTATTTACCCGCATGCGTTCCTCATGCGAGAACCCTTGCAAATTTTGAACTATATCCGGGCTGCGATGTAGCGGCCCTTGCCAATTTGTCATTGCATTCGGGCGATGCAACGTGTCGCAAGTAGGGAACGTCCCAACAAAATCTGTATATTTGCTTAAATCCATGTTTAAAAGATCCGAACGGTTTCGAGATAAATTCATAAATAGTGTTCTTAGAAGAACTTTAAGAACACTATTTACGAATTTATCTCTCCTGCGCTGGCTGTCGGCTACCTAACGCGCATCCCTCCTCATTTACCCGGGCTTGGGACCGGCCATGGCTGAGTTAAAAGTCATCCACTACCACTAGATAAAATATGTGTCCCTGATGATCGGGTACACGACTTGGACCCCATATATCTATGTGAAACAACTCAAATGGGGAGCTACTGCTCCGACTCTGACGACTAGGAAAGCTCGACCGATGATGCTTTCCCAACAGACATGCTTCACAGCGAAAGGAAAAACTGGGAGAGATCTGAGGCATAAGATGTCGCATTTTCTGGAGCGGGAGATGACCAAAACGGAGATGCCAGATCTACGGAGAAACCGGTCCGGCAGTATGAGAAGAGACGGCAGCATAAGTATTCCGGACCAACCGATATAGACCATTCTGCTCAGAGCCACAACCAATCACCCTGCCCGTTAGTATGTCCTGAAAAATAAGAGAAGATGGGTCAAATATAGCACGGCAGTGCAAATCCTTCGTAATCTGACTAATAGACAACAGATTCATCGAGAACTCAGGAGTATGTAGAACATTCTGTAGATGCATAGTAGAAGATAGGAAGACCTTCCCCTATCCAACGAGGGGAGAATGAGTACCGTCTGCAATCTGTACTGATCGGCCATGAGGAATGTCCCTGTAAGACTCAAGTCTCTCTTGATCACGGCAGAGATGATGTGTGGCACCAGAATCCATAATCCAATCAGAGATATCATGAGAAGATGTAAATGCAGTAGCACTACCTGAGGTACTAGCAGCAGCAGAGGAACTGGCAGATGCTGTAGCAGCAACATCTGAAGGTCCACCAGAAGAATCACCAGATGATTGTGGCATAATATCACGTAGACGTGCCACAAGTTCCTCGAAATGATTATCTGCAGTAGATGCCAATTGGGGCTGAGAATGCTCTGCTCCACGTGCCGATGCTAGGAACCCATGCTTTTTTTTTGAAAAACTAACGATTTTGGGGAGACACGGCGTGGCGCTCGCCCCAAAATTTTTTTTAATAAAAAGCGGAAAATAAAAAGAGAAGTACATGACTAGAAAGAGAAGGAACAGAGACCAGATCGAGAAGATCCCACTCAAGAAGGCGCTAAGTACACCGACGACCAATTGCAAGATAAATGAGCCGCGTGAGCCAAAACATTCTCCTTGTAAAATCTCTGGCCCCTGAAAATTGTCGCGTTACGCCCCAGCCAAATCGCCCAAATGCAAGCAAACAGGCCCAAGAAGTCCCTGCGGTCCCTGTCCTTGATGGAGCGCAAAGAGTCCCAAAAATCGACCATTCCCGAAGTGTTGACCGAAGACAACCTCGCCTCTTCCCAAACGCCAGCAGTGAACGGGCAAACGAAGAAAAGGTGATTTAAGGATTCGACGTCGTTGCCACAGAGAGCACAATCCACCGAAGCCAAATCACCAAAGAGTCTAGCACATCGATCCCGCGTTAAAATCCTCCCTCTGCGGAAAAGCCAAAGAAAGATAGCTACCCGCTTCAGAAGCCTTAAACCCCAAAGGAAGTTGCAGTCTCCTTTAGGAACCCATGCTTAGAGTAGCATGTCTCCTCCGAGTGGCCTGTGCGGTGACAATATGAACACGGCCGAAAGCGACCACCCCTATCCTGGGGTCCATGTCCACAACCACGGCCAGAAGAGTGACCACCTCTCCCACGCGACACTATCATTGCCGATGGGGGTGGAGTAGATGAGCTGGAAGAAACTGATATGCGACTGAGTCTCTTGTAAACATCCTCCATCGGAGGAATAACTGCATCAGCCAAAATCTGAGAGCGGGCGGCCTCATACTCAGGATCTAGGGCCGCAAGTAGAACACCCACCATAGTGGCATTCCTGAATGTCTTCTGTTGTTCAGGAGTCGCTGTGAGGGGAATGGTGATGTACAACTTCTCAAACATCCCTCTCAGGGATGTGTACAAAGAGTGAAGAGGTCTGCCATTCTGCTTCATCGTGAATATATCATGCTGAAGTTGTAACATCTTAGTCTCATTTCGCATCTGGGAATATGTAGCAGCCAGAATATCCCACATCGCCTTGGCAGTGGGTTGATGGAGGACATCATTGGCAATCTCCATC
Organism: Ottelia alismoides; assembly: GCA_037367405.1. Classification (NCBI taxonomy): domain Eukaryota; kingdom Viridiplantae; phylum Streptophyta; class Magnoliopsida; order Alismatales; family Hydrocharitaceae; genus Ottelia; species Ottelia alismoides. The sequence goes on from JAZKJV010004830.1 coordinate 239,953, forward strand.
GACAGTGTTCCTGACAACCAGACCTTGGCATACGAATCATCAGCCTCCCACAAGGCATATATCCCTGTCTTCTCTGCTGGCTCATCCTCGGTAAGAATGTGCTTCTTACCATTCGACTTCATGAGACTCATGAACTGCATCGCCCAGAGCTCATAGTTCGACCCGTCCATCTTTACTATTGGCGCGGGACCTTTGAACGCGCCTATGGAGGGCATATCAACCTTTGATTCTGACATATTGCCGCCGGAGAAGAACTAGGGTATGTAGACAAAGTGATAGATGTCTACACAAACTTCATAGGATTCGAGTGCGTATGTAGACTTTACGCACCCAAATCCATATATCTGGAGGAAGAGACGAGGGCGAGGTGACGGGCTGGGGTGTTATGGCGGCACTTGGAGGGGACCCGGGGGGTCGGGCGGTGATAGGGTGGACCCGGGGGGGGGGGTCCGACGGCGCTGGGGTGGACCCCGGGGGGGGGGGGGTCCGACGGCTCCTGGGGGGAAGCCGGGGGGGGGGGGTCCGGCGGCGGTGGGAGAGACCCGGGAGGGTCCTGCGGGACTGGAGGGTGGCCCGGGAGGGGGTAGCGGCGGCGGAAGAACGAGAGAGGGGGGGTGGGCGGCGGGTGGGAAGCCCTAGGGCTCTGATACCATGTTGTGAGAAAAGAGTAATCTATTATTCAAGGGAACCCTAGGCTCTCTTATATAGGGAGAGACCTCTGTTGGAGTATCGGTTATGTGCGCCCCATTGAGTTGTAGCAGGGTAAATGGATCCTGGAGAAGATCCATTTACCCCCATCCAGTGTTTAGTCCCACACCGCCTGTGGGTGGGACTTGGAGGCCCTGTGGGGGCTATATAAGGAGCCCCAGGCCTCCTGTAACAATTGAGAAAGTCAATAGACAAACACGCCCAGTTAAGGGGCTTCTCCCGTGGTTTCATCCCGCTCCTCACGGAGTAGGGTTCCACGTAAAATCCCGTCTTCTTTATATTTCTTTATCTTTTTCCATGTTCGCTTCCGCATGTTTATTTTCTAACATGGTATCAGAGCGGGTCGATTCTTGTGGAGTTATTCTTGAAGTTATCTTTTGTTCTTGAGATTCGATTGTCAGTTTTTTTTTTTTAAAAAAAGATTATTATTCTCATGCTCGTGATCGAGGCCGATTTCCATTTGAGTCCAGATCTAGGGTTAATGTCTTGAACCCTAGTTTCAGGCATCTTCAGCCCTATATGCAGTGGCGGCAACCACCATCCCGCGCTGGCATCAGGTTCCAACTGGGAACCCTAGCGGCGACATCAGATCCACTCGCCGCAGATCTCTTCGAGCGTTCATCTCGCTGTAGAGAGACCAGCCCACCTCCAGGTCGCTCCTATCGCCGCTTCTCCAATTCCTTCTTCCTCCAGGCCGCTACATCTTCCAGCAACAGATCGGAGCAACAGATCTGCGCCCGCCACAACCCAACGACGGTGTCCCTCAACAGGCAACGCCCCTCTAGGGCTCCGCACCTTGGCACGACATCAACGGGCGGCAGCACCAGCCCTCGCCAGAGCCCACAGGCATCCGCACGACGCACTCGCTGCAGATCCAACAGACCTCCAGGCAGCGTTGCACGCTCAGGCGGCATCTCTTCATCGGCACATCTCCTGGAGCCCCCGTGCACATCTTCCTGAAGCCCCCGTGCCACCATCGCGGTGCGGCTCCTCCTGCATATTCTCCCATCTCTCAACGCCACCATCGCGACGCCGAACCCCCTTTGCGACCTCCAAGGCCCCTGCGCGCGCCCCCAGGCACCCCCCCATCGGCGGCGGCGATACCAGAACCCAGACAGCGGCGGAGCCGCGCGAGCCAGGGCGCGCACCACACCTTCAGAGGCGGCGGCGCCGCCCAGTTCTCCCCCTTCAGAGCCAAGACCGTGGGTTTAAAAAAAAAGGAAAGAAAAAGAAAAAAAAATGTGAAAAAGAGGAGTGAGCAGATATGGGGGTTCGTATCTTTGGGCTTATGTAGGCCAAGTTATGTTTCAAAAAAAAAGGGGGGAGAGATATTTTAAAAAAAAAAGAAGAAAGAAGAAGAAAAAAAAGGCGCGTACCGCGAAGAAAGAAAAAGAAAAAAAAGCCGTACGAAAAGTTTATTAAAAAAAAATGTGAAAAGCCGTTAAAAAAAAGAAGAAGGTTGAACGGCTTATGTTAAAAAAAATTGTTTTCAAAAAAAAAATGACGGCTTAAAGAAAAATGAAAAGCCGCAAGTATGTCTCATGTTTACCCCCTATTTATCTTGTCTTCTCCCAACTTTGTCGATGTTCATGTGCCGACAAGTATGGGAGAAAGGGGGAGTATATATATAGAGTCACAGGTCATCTCAGATATCTTCTCCAGATTGCAGATTCCTCAGATCCAGATGCAGATTATCCAGACCAGTACAGAACTCTCAGACTCTACAGTTCGGTTTCAGACTCGACGATTGTCTTCCGAGTCCAGTTTCAGACACGCACGAGTGTGCGGTCATTGTCAGATGAGCATAAGTTGCCATCATTTGTTTCGCGGTCCCCATCATTCTTCTAGTTGTCAGGCCAGAGTTTTCATGTGAGCCATAGGGACTCCAGAGCAGAGGACCATTCCCTATGTCATATGTTGGCAAGGGTTTTCATGTGGTATCATAGGTACACCAGAGCAGTGCACCATTCTCTGAGCCAGATGGGAGAGACCCAGTTCTCCGATGAGGAGACTTCAGGCGCAGTTTCAGACTCGATGGTCAGATTCCGAGTCTTCAGTTGACTCACACTCCAGCCCGTTCGTCCTCCTCACCTGCACGGCATGAGAAGCAACGTCCTCGACTGCAGCAATGTGCGCGTTGGGTTGATATTGTCCGTAGTGTCTTGTAGTGATGAGTTGAGTTTCTGTCTGTTTGTCCAAGCTGAGCATTGCATGCTCCAGCTTGAGGGGGAGTGTTGGAGTATCGGTTATGTGCGCCCCATTGAGTTGTAGCAGGGTAAATGGATCCTGGAGAAGATCCATTTACCCCCATCCAGTGTTTAGTCCCACACCGCCTGTGGGTGGGACTTGGAGGCCCTGTGGGGGCTATATAAGGAGCCCCAGGCCTCCTGTAACAATTGAGAAAGTCAATAGACAAACACGCCCAGTTAAGGGGCTTCTCCCGTGGTTTCATCCCGCTCCTCACGGAGTAGGGTTCCACGTAAAATCCCGTCTTCTTTATATTTCTTTATCTTTTTCCATGTTCGCTTCCGCATGTTTATTTTCTAACAACCTCAAAGGTAAAATACAAAGTAGTCCAGAGAAAAATATAAATGACGAACGGGTACATAGCATATAATAATATCTATCTCTACAATTATGTTACTACCATGATAGATTGATAGCTATATAATCATGTTTAGTTCCAAAGATTTTTGCAGTATCGCTGTGTGCTATAGCTCGATATTATGCAAGGAAAGATCTCATTTTAGATTCATGTTTTTTATAATACAAAGTTATTTGGATGAATTTGTGATTTCGATACAGTTTTTGTTCTCAGATTGAAGCTATTATGACCGACTACATTCAACTGAAACCACATTCGAATGTGTTTGAAGCCGAAACAATGGTCGAAGGTTAGTGGAATCCTTGCTTTTCCTTCAGGATTTATTGTGAATCTACAGATTGCATTTAAGTCTTCATCAATGTAAAATTTTGGCAGTTAGTTTAAGTGTAATAGATAGGTTTTATTTTGTAGTTTGTTTAAATAATGAGTTATGTCTACGACGGATAATACGTAGGCTTGAATGTCAAATTTCATAGAAGAAAAAATAGATTGCAACACCTGATTTGTGGGTTGCAAGTCACATCTTATAATTATCATTAAGCTCGTTATTGTTTTCCTCTTCTGAATAAAAGCTTGCTTCTGTTTTTTCTGTTGGTTAACGGCTGATCCTCCATTGTTTATCTACAGGAACACTTGATGGTTTTTCATTTGACTCAGAGGATGAAGGTGACAAATTACGTAAGCCGTCTGTTCACCAAGATGACCAGGTTGGTGAAAATGGGGATCAGCCTAAAGCAAAGGCTAAAGGAAGAAAAGAGAAATCATCGGTATGATAAGAATCTTAATTGACATTGAGAAGCAACTAATTTGCATATACTATCTCTGTGGATTTGCAATGAAATTTTTCCTAGTTAACTTTGGCTTGTACCTTTTACACATCTTGGTTTTAAATCACTCAAACCAGCAAATCTCGTGCTCAGTGAGGGAGAAAGGGATAGAACTTAGGAGGCAAGTAGCTATTCTACTATTAACCTAGATAAAATGGAGCATGCTAGTAGTTTTTACTTTTCAACTCTTCATGTGTATCCTCCTGAGTCCCCAATCATCGCCTTCTCCTCTTGGGCCAATCATGTATGTTTGTCATTGGTCTCATCCCCCTTCGGCTTCGTGCCTTTCTCCATTGGGCTCCTTTCGACGAAGTCGATTGCACATAGTGAGTGCTGTGCAAGAGGCAACACCAAAAAACACCTCATGCATCATGATTTAACTACACTCCATCTTTATCGAGAAACCTCTAGTGTTGCCTCTTTCTGCGTCAAACCTTATTGCCAATGCTGCCTAATCTCCTTTAGAATTATACCCCTTCCGTTTTTGAGTCTCCCACAACAACAATATCCTCATATTTCTAATTGGCACTGCCCTCAGGCAATCTTTAGCGATGGCTAACTCCGGTTGGCGGCAATGTTCCTCTTCAGCGTCACCTTTTGATCGTGCTCGACATGATCTTGTGCCTATGGGGAGATTCATTTGAACGATCACCAAATACTTCTCGAACATAAAGAGATTCATTGGCTGAAACCCCGATCAGGCATCCCGGAGAAGGCATATGGTTTGGACTCTACGAACGAGGCAGCTAAAAAGATGTCGATCTTGGACGATGAAGCACCACAACATACAAAATACTTGGGTAACAGAAGATCGTTTGAGTTGTTCGATATGGGAATTTGTCCCCCTGGAAATTAAAGCGGCATCCCGTCTCGATAAGGACATGTCAGATGCATGTCGCGTCCCCACTTTTTCTGAGGTTCTCTTGGGAAGAAATGATCGGGAGTGTTTTGTGAGTCAGGCCTCTTCTTTAACGAGGTCGGATCCCACTATTCTACAATTCCATCCAGCATGGCCCTCGAGCCCATATGAGTTGCCAAATTTGATTGGGTACGCGGATTCAACCCATATCCATTGTGATTTTTGGTGTACGTTTGGGGTTCTCAATTGGGAAATTAACTCAATTTTTCATGGCCCTACTGAGAGATTTTCCTAGTGGGGAATCACCGTTGGAGCATGTGGTTTCGACTACTCCATCCATGCTCACGTCAAATATTCATTGTGTTGCTTCTGCTCGCTGCGGATTCAAGCAGCTACGTAGGCTGTAGCTTTCGACCATTAGAAGATGGGGCAGACTGTATGATCAAAGGAAGCTTCAAAAGCTTCACTCATCACCTGCAAAATTGAGAACTCTGCTAGAAGAAGATAGAGATTTTGTCCACCCATTTACCCCGAAAACCCTTACTGAAGATCGAACTAGTGGTGCGATGGTGGCGAAACACCAGACTGAGAAGTTCTTGAGAACCAGTACACT